>CM061534.1:156394912-156424817 GCA_030545055.2 Neoaliturus tenellus | reverse complement strand
CCATTTTTTGCTAAGGCTAAGAATAAAGTCTGTTAAACTTATAGACCGTATTGCATACACACTTAAGGAAGCATAAATTTAATAAACTTTACTTTATTTTATGATTTTCTGAGGGAGTAAAATGTGTAGCAGTAATTATACCGTGCCTTACCTTAGAGGAGCGTGTTTTATAAACCCACATTTCGCTAGAGACTCATATTAAATTAGTCACGTGTCTGGCGTTTCGTCGTGCATTTTAAAGTTCCTTTACAGAGATGAGCCGAACTTTGTGGCCCGTGATTAACACACTTTTATACTTGTAGTCATCAAATATTATATATTATACTTATACTTAACTATACTTCATAATTATTAATTAAAAGTTAATAATCAATAAATTACTTTTAAATTAATTATACTTAACTTATACTTATTAGCCTTTAACTTATAATAGACCTACTTGGTGTGTCAGTTGCGATGTATTTACATTCTATCTAAAAATATAGCAAGTAGATTTTTTCTAAATTTGTATTTAAGAGAATTTTGGCATAAAATCAATTAAATAACGAAATAACACCGAAAATTAAAGAACGCTCCACGAGCATTTGTTTTTTACAGCTTTTAACTGTGAAAAGTTATAGAATGTTGTTAGTGTAAACATAGTAGCATGTTTAAAATAATAACAAAAGTTCAGAGTTCAAACAATTTTTATATACCAAACAATGCATTAAGTTATACATTTTATGTGCCAATTAGGCACTTGCGAAATGAAAACACAAAATAGTAACTCTATATTTTAGTCCTTGTACCGTGGTGCTGGATTTTAAGCAGTTTTTTGCTTGAAACTACACTTATTATGTATATGCTAAATAACAATAAATTTTAAAAGCTTTAAATAACAGCACAATAAACAAAAAAAGTCAATAAATATGAGACGATCAGGCATCGATAATTATAAATATGTAAGGGTGAATGGCGACGATTAATGCTGTCTAAAACTATAAAGTAAATACTAACAATAACGTTAATGCAGTAATATGATAAATATTTTAATAACAATTGCAAACTAAATGATTATCATAAATTCACACCTAACACATACTCCGTTGCTTTCATTTTAAATTTTGTCTTTCAATCCAACAACAATACATTACCACAAGCACATAAAACCTGTTGAAACATTTTATATCAGAATAACAACGTTATCTCCTACATATATTAAACAAATAATTTGGCGTTTAAATCTCAACTCTATTTACAGCACGGGTTGGACAAAAGTTGTGAAACATAGCCTAAATGACACTTGGCACAAAACAATTAAATCGGTTGCAATTATATAGGGGTAGGAAAAATATTGTATATTACGAGCACAAATAGTCAAAAACAATTTAAGCAATTTAATTTATACAATTTCCTATGCACATTATACATTTTTTTAAACCATCACTGAGAACCACATAAATGATAAGGAAAACCCTCCTTAATAGTAACCCAAGCTAATTACTTTATTAACTAAAACATAGTATTCTTTAGCACACTAAAAACATTTACGATGGTTATTGGTGTTGATAATTGAGTCTCTTTTTTACAACTCTTTCTTTTATTATATAACTTTCAACATGTTTCCTTACAAATAAAATTTGACACAAAGTGTACTATTGTGGGAAAGTAAGAATCCCCTCCTCCTGGAACACATTGGTGATCATATACAAATTTTTTTTTCAGATTTGCACCTTATGGACAGCAGATCTTTGTAGCATCATACTGGTGAACCATCAACGAGCAGCAAGGCTCGGTCAACCCGGTATACTTAAAAAAAAAGTTATTCGTTGTTGTACGCAGATAATCGTTATTTATATTGTACACAATCCTAAGCTGATTTAAATAGGTCTCTCACAGAAATAATTTAGTCGACATTTTTTTATGAAATTATGCTAAAGGATATACAGACGAATTAACGTGTTTAATAGTTAAAACGAGAGCATGAAGTAATTTAAAATTTTGTATAAAATATTTTTATAGCGAGTTATGTTTTGTTTTCAAATGTTAACTTGTTAAAATTCATAACAATGCATTAAAATTTTGAAAGGTAATAAATGCATTTCAATAAATTAAACGTTTTTTGTGTAAACACTATCAGAAATATATAAATGTAACAAAGGAAACCAATTTATTTTACTATGCATATAATTTCTTCCAAAGACAATGTGTTTGCAGTGTTAAGCTCAATCATAAAACTATAACACACAAAAACATTTCAACTTAGTATTTTAACCCTGGCTCGCGTGGACAATTGTAAATAATGTAAAACACGTGTGGATACTCAACGCACGTGAATAGCATTCATGATGTGGAGTGGTGGTACTTCTGTTGATATTGCCTCGTAGTGTACAATGGTAGTGCATATAGACAAATTAGTAAAATACATTAGTATAGTGTGTTTCTTGCACTGAGAAAACAATATTTTATTAATAAAACACATATTTATAAAAATCATACTTTATTTAATCATGAGGGTTTTAAAATCACTAGATTTATTATTGAATTGATTTTTGGCATGGAAAAATGGACGACAATGCACATTTGGATAATCCAACTGAATGGTTATATTACACTTTTACCGTTTCAAAATGGCGGCAACTCATAATTTCTTAAAAGATAAAAACACCCAAAAATATGAAATATTACAAACCTAGTATTATAATGAAGAAAGTAATATTTTTCGAACAATTATGTTGAGATAAAAAATAAAACAACATATAAATGAGAAAATTAACTTATACACTTCGTCTTGTTGTATTATTTCTAAAAGTGAACGTGTTTTTAGAAAGAAAAATTAGAAAATTTAACTCTATGTAGTTATTATCTGTCCTAGTCCATTGTTTAAATGTATTTAATTGTTAAAATATTTATGTTAACAAGTAAAAGTGCCTCTTTTTAGAACTAAAACACTTCACAAACTGACTATAAAAATTGCAAAATTTAAAAGTAGGTTATAACATTATTGTCATCAAAATATCCATGTCAAATTTCAATGTTATGCCTTAAAATGTTAAAGGTATTACAACTTTTGCAAAAATGTATACGAACCATACAAACAAGCATTTACTATCAAGCTTATTTTCAAATTTAAACTTAAAGTTTGACTATTCCTTAAAGAGATTTTAAAATGTCAAATTTGTTTATTGTCCTCCCAGATGTTACATCTGAGGTGGTAGAATTTCTATTCGTAACAAACTTAACAGTCCGGCAGTGCGACAGTTAGATAGAGAGAAGAGACAAAGTTATGGCTTTCTGGGGTAGAATCCATTTGCAGTATAATACAAATACTGCCATAAATGCGACACACTGCGAATGCAACACTGTTGTAGTTAAACCCTGTAATTTGGTTTCATATGTTGTACGTTTATTAAATGTATCCATTTATCTTATGGAACACACTATAAGAAAAATCTAAAATGAATTGAAAATAATATACCAATAGTGAAACGTTAAAATAATCTATGTATTAATATGCAAGCATGTTTCGTTTCCTCCTTTTTTATCAGCTCGTGTTCATCCTAGGAAAAATCCCTGCATACCGTTAGAAAAGTGTAGTGCTGTTGATGAGCAGAACCCCATTATAGTTCACATCGGTCTTTAGAGCTACACCCCACAAGTTCCAATGTTAATCTTATGGACGAGGCATAATTTATTGAATCAGTAGACAGCTTTTAAAAAACAACTGCTAGGAAAACAGGATGTTTCAGTTAAAAAATGTTTTTAAACTTCTTGGGTCCAGATCAACTGAAATTTTGGTCGAATTTCGATCAGGAGGCGATCTTGAGTAGACTTAAATTCGCAAAATTATGGGTATGCAGTTTGAATTCGAACATCTTTTTAGTTCTGTGTTTCTCAATCTTGAACTCGACCTTTTCACACTAAACCAAACGAAAAATCTTTTGCATTTTAAAACTAGTATATTAGTTGCCTTAGTTTCTCGTTTCAAATGACACCTTGTAAAAATTTTGAATATAACTAATTCTTGAAACCTGGCAAAACGTTCCGGAGTTTGTATTTTACCTTTTCTTGCGTTACTCAAGACTAAAACAAATATTAAACTGATTATACAAAATTAAAAGTGGTTTCGATAGGCAACATTAGAAATTATAATGTAGGCTAAAAGTTCGGGTTTGGGGCTTTTCTCTAAGTTTTCATATGAAACGAACTATTGAAGGAATGACACCTCCTTTTTTAAACATTCTTTTAAAAGAAGAGGAAAAGTGGAAGTTAGAGTTCTCAATCTAAAAGTGATTGAAAATAGAAGTAGATTTAATAACGAAAAAATATTTTTTAAATGGCGAAACTTATTATTATTCTTAAATAAGCTATAATTTTTTGTATAAAGTTAATTGTTGTTGATGGTGAGTTTATGTTATTGTTTAGTGAATTATTGAGGACACTTTTCAATCTGATTAGAAAAAAATCACAAATTTTGTTTAAAATGTTCAAAAAATGAACACTGCCTAAACTGACTTTATACATTTAATTTGTATTTCTTTTTATGACACTTGTCATACTTACGAGTAGTGATAAGCTGAAAGTGGATTTAGATAACAACTCCAAAGATAATAAAAAGAAAAGGTACAACAAATTTAATACCATGATGATTCAAACAAGATATACTCATTATAGAAATATCACATTAAAGGGACACAAATTACCATGTCTAATATTATATTTCTGGCTCTTTACAAAATTATTGCAAATGTTTTAGAAGCTCAAAAGTAGTAGGCCTACAGTTAAAGTAAAAGTGATCAATTACCAACAATAACAATCACTTAAACGATTAAAAGCCAATACAAATTAAATGGGCTATTTGAATCTTGATATGAAACATCTTAAAATATTTAAGACCTTTGGCCTTTTTTTTAGGGAGAGGCGGGAAAAATGCGCTACGCACACAGGTGGCCAGCCTGTAGTGTATGGCTCCCCTAAAAAAAGGTTCACAAACTAAAAAACCTTCTTTACTCTTTAGGATTCTAACCTGGAATTGTTTATCACATTACGTCAGGCTAGGCCTATTTTGGCTTACGCCCGTGGGGCTCGCTCCTTATCCAGCCGCTCGATCAAGGGATCTGGGGCACTTCGCGGTCCAGATCGGTTTTCTTTTCTAGGAGGACGCCCCGGACGAACTGTGATAAACAATCCAAGTTTCCCTCATCCTCCAAAAATCTTTTGGCAGACCAAGTGCACCGAAAATGCACTAAAAATTTGTATGGCCTCCAGGAGGGTCCTTCCCAACGGGGGCAGCTTAAGAATGTGTGTTTCGCATCGTCGCGTCGGGATCGCCCGGAAAATAAATGCAGTCCGGTGAACCGGTCTTGCCCATCCGGTTCAGGTACGACCGAAATTAGCCGCGACCTGTCAAGAATTGGGTCAGGTAGTAGTCCACCTCCCCATGCCGCCGTTTCACCCATGGTTGGACCTGCTTGATAAGTCGAGCAGTCCATTGTCCTCGGGTGTCGTGCTCCCAGCTGTGTTGCCACTGCTGGAAGGTTCGGGAGCGCCCTTCTGTTCTTGCCGTGTCCTTGTCGATCTCACCTTGTCTCTGATAAATCGCCTTCCTCTCTCCTGCCAAGAGCTTGACAGTGATGACTCCGGCGACCACCAGGACGGCAGGCTCGGACACTGTCCGGTAGGCGGAACACACCCGGAGCGCCACTTGACGTTGAATCCGGGCAACCTGTATAACTCTTTATCGAGAACGTCTGCCCACGCCTCTGCTCCATAAAGAAGCACGGACTGGACCGCGGACATCAACAGACGTCTTTTACTGGATTGGGGACCCCCGAAATTGGCCATCAGCCTACTAAGGTAAGTGACTACCTTAGCGTCCTTTTTCGCCGTACGGAATATCTGATCCCTAAAGCTTAACTTGGTGTCCACCATAACTACGACGTATTTTGCAGTACGAGATGATTGTACTACCTCCCTTCCCACTCGGAACGGGACGACGGTGTCGATCCTCTTCTTCGTGAGGATCACGATCTCCGTCTTACTGAGAGCAAGCGAGACCGTGATCGGGCATCCAGGTGTTGACCACACGCATGACTCAGTTCAACTTTAGTTGGGCCAGCTCAACGTTGCGTGCAGCGATGAGTGCTGTGACGTCATCGGAGTATCCAACCAAAGTGGTTTCCTCAGGCATCTCGGACCTCAGGAGGCTGTCATAGGCAACGTTCCAGAGATCCAGGTGAGTATTGAACCTTGATCGGCACAAGAAGTGACTTCCATCGCCCGTGTTCCGTCCCTTGTGTCATAAATCAGGCTTCGAGAGCGGAGATAATCATCGATGAGCCGCAACAGATACGCAGGAACGCGAAAGGTGTTGCGAAGCACATCCAAAATACCGACCCACCTCTCATTCTTACATTCTTACATTCATACATAAGAAGCACTACAGATAGCGTAATAAGAAGCACTACTTGGCGAGAGAAATGGTTGTGACTCTCGGCTTTCTCCACAGCTCTCTGGACTTCGGTGACAGCGTCGATCGTTGACCGTCCCTTTCTGTAGCCGTACTGACGGGTGCATAAGTCCCCGGCAGCTTCCACGGCAGAAGTCAGGCAGGAACGGATCAGCTTCTCGAACAGCTTCCCAGCCGTGTACAACATGCAGAGAGGCCTGTGGGACGACGGCAGCTCGGGATCACCTTTGCCCTTGCTGATCAGTACAAGCCTGGCTGTTTTACAGGGTGTCGGAAACACCACTTCTACCAAACAGGCGTTGTACATTCTCAACAACAAGTCCGTGTTAATTGAAAATACTTTCTTTAAAGCCTCACTGGGAATCCCGTCCGGGCCAGGAGCCTTGTTGCTCTTCAGGGAGAGAACGGAGGTTTCCAGCTCCTCGAATGTGAAAAGTCTAACGTCCTCTACCGCCCGAAGTCAACCGGTGGTCGCTATGGATGTTCAGGAAACAACGCAGCGACGATCCTCCCCATGGTGGCGCCCTCCATGATGGAAGGTGGAGAGCGGGCGCCGAGTTTCTGTGTTACAAGTTTTTAACTCTTGCTCCAAAGGTCGGTGTCAACGTCGGCACGAAGTCTCTTCCAGCTATTCGCCTTGCTCCTGTTGATCGCCTGGCGGAGAGATTATCTCGCAGCTTTATAGGCCTCCGACTTACGAACTCTGGCGTTAAACATTTTTAAGACGTTTATGTTATGAGTGGTCTTTTTGGGAGAGGAAAGCAAAATTTGCTCCATGATATTTCAGAAAATACGTCTTAAATACCCTTAAAGGGGCTAGATTCATGTTTAGGCCAATAAAATACAGAATGTCCCGTAATGTATCTTGTACATTGTTTCCTTGCATTGGTTTTGTTTAAATTTGTTTTACTGTTTCACCGCGGCCAAAAATTTTAACTTACTGTGACATTCTCAAATTTTTTTATGTGAAGCATTTAAGTCAGCTTTTTAGAGATGTTTTATTTATAAAAACAAACGAATTTACATAGATACTGAATTGAAAGAATATCAGATGAAAAATGATTTGCTGGTTATAAAAGAATTATAAATTGGCCTATTGTTACTATGACCTAATTTCTTCACCTATCATACTTTTATGGCAAATATAATTATACAACATTAGATGCAGATCCTATTCATATACACAAAGTGGAAGTTTAAATTGCACAAAGATATCAGCTTATATGAGAGTTTAGGGGAAAAGTAACCGTAGGAGATAACGGGATTATCAGGGAAGGAGGTTTTGTTGGTTTATTTACTTAAGTATGTGCTTCACGATGAATAAATATTCCCTCACACTCCCCTCCCTCCCCCCTCCGCAGTTTTGTTACTGTATGTCTCTTTCCTAAACAGAAAGTAATATAACAGTTTTAGTAAGTTTCAGTAAAACCATGTTAAATATAAAATATTTTAAAATTTTAAATCATGAAAAAGTACTTGAATACACTTTACACAAATTAAAAAAAAAAAAAAAAAAAAAAAAAAAAAAAAATACGGTATGTAGATTTTGTATGTATTAGTAGAATAAATAAAAGGGCAGTTTAACTTTTACTGATTTGAATTCTATTTTAAGAATCAAATAGAACAAAGTAATTTCATAGCCAAACGTTTCGATTAATATTTTGGCAATATTCCTATAAGCTGTACATGAACATTGTAAATTATATTAATGGAAAACTTAACTGTAAAACTTATAACTTTTACAAAGACCCATGGATAAGTTGCCACATCAAATTTAGTAGTTCACACATTCCTTAAAACCCTAGTCATCATGAATTCACAATTGTCTAACATAAATGCTTGAAATTATGCATAAATACAGTTAAGAAATGAAATAAATAAAAAAGTCATTTTGACTTAATAGTAACAAATTTGTATTCATTTTCTTTTACAAAACAATGATAAATAAATCATATGTTTACAACTTTTATTTATCAGATATCATGAGGTTTAGACGGTAGATTGTGTGTTCATTGGTTAATAGATGAGGTACCAATTACAACCTGTTGCTACTAAAAGATCAGCTCCAGGGTAGAGCCTTACAGTTTCGAATTCTTCTGGATAGTCAGTTTTAGTTTTGTTAAAACACATTCTCCCAGACCCATCCTTTCTAAGGAACAACAATGAAGAAGTCACTCAAAGCCAAACGCCTCTGTGCTAAACTCAGTTGTAGGTAATGGATTAGATCCGCTTGACTTGAAGTGTGTCGAGTTTTTCTTCTTTGCCCTAAAGCTTGATTACTTCTTGATTGAATTACATAAATTTGTCAGGATAAACATGTAAAAAACATTAAAAAACAGTTATATTACATGTACTATTGTATTGTAATGTTATAGTACAGTAAAAGTCCTAAATTAACAACTACGCAATTATATAATATCGTATGTACATAAATATTCCTATCCCAGTTTTCAATTTGGTTTTAATGTTATTCCGAGTTAAAACAAGTTCAAAGTTTAACACCATTATTTACATTCGGACATTTTAAAAGTAAGAAATGTGTTACATGCACACTTCTGTTTCAAAAAGGAGTGGAGTACTAGCCCACATGAATACATTCCTATTCAAAAATCTATTAAATTTAATCAATCGTGCAAATTTTATATCAACAGTGTAAATTGAAAGAAACTATTAACCATACAAATTCACACTTGTAATGTACTGAAAACCACTAAAAAGTGTATGTGATTCATTGCATACACCAACCCGACATGAACAATTCTATTTAACAATAGTAAGAAAGAAAGCTACTGATTGTGTCGTGGTCGTTTAAGGAACACACAACAGCAGAATGCATACAAAAAATGCTCCGTTAGTCGAGTGAATTTTGTAGACCAAATTACTCTTGACTAAATGTTCAAAATATTTTAAATTTAGTCCAGTTTAATTGACCTCTCTAAAAAAGTACACTCTCTTTTACCCTGCAAACTTTGAGGGGTTTGGATAGACTGCTTTCCTTAAAAGCGTTTCGCATACTCTTCAAAAATGCCACCGACGTTGATACAGCAAAAATGTCCAAGACAAACCCCTTCATAAAATAGATGAATTACGTTTTTGTAAAATAAGCAGATTGTTAATCTTATAAATATAAAATTCAAAACACCCATATATATATTTTGATTCTTGCACTAGGCTTATTTACAGCAAAGCTATCTTCGTCAGGTATATTAAATATAAAAATTAAAAAATATGTTGAAGTTTTCAAATTTAAATTAATTATGCTTTCTAACAACTGGTCAATGCTAGCTAGTAACAAGACTGGAATTCGGATCATTCCCCGTCAAAAACGTTAAAAAATACCACTGGCAAAGATTGACACAAAATAAATAAATAAAAGTAAAAATATTACTAAGCCAATATACGTATAAGGTAAAGCGATATCATCAGTATGGTCTCGTAAATAAAAATCTTCGTTTTAATGTAAAATGATAATAAAAATAACACATTTAAGAAAGCAATCTAATCACCTAAGCATTTCCAAACCTAACAAGCGTTTGTCATTTTGTATAATGACAAAATTCAAAATGACGAATTCAATCTTTTTAGAGAGTTAAAATCTAAAAGTAGAGATTTTAGTGGGGCGTTAACATTAACCAGACCATAAAAAATTGTATATCATCAGAGTAATAAAAAAAAATTGAATCGTAGTATTTATTTAAAATAATAATAACGTAAGATATTTACAAAACTACCTAATCACCTAAGCCTCTATAAACCTAACAAGCCTTTGTAATTTTTATAATGACAAAAATAATTCAATCACTATAAAGCTTTCCAATGAGATGACTGACACTCTAGATTTTTGCATTAATTAACTTAAAGGTATTGATATTGGTGAGGCAGTTAGCCAAAACAATATTTAAACTCACATTAAAACACATGAAAGAGAAAATAATCAACTATAGTGCTCGGTTGACTGTAGACCTACTCACTATGATTAGTTCTAGTTTAGTTCTGCATTGTAATATAACCAAATTACATACATTAAAAATATTCAGTTCAGTTACTCAATAATATTTAATCGTTTCACCACTTGGATGAATTTTTTATTTTTGTTTAATATCTTTCAGGCTAATATTTTAGTAACAAAAGTAGTCTTTGTAGTAAAATTTTTCAAGAACCCTAATAATAACAATGCTATTTTAATGATTTGTATCCATATTAAAAGACAATTCTATCTGTTAGTGAAACCCATGTCGCATATTGGCGAAAATTGTACTAAACAGTCATAAGGCGTAGGAAAATGTTGATTGCTAAAAAATGTAGTAATTTAAACAATTTAAATATGTTTTGTTAGTTATTAGTAGGTCTACCTATTTTAAACATCAGTTTAAACTAATCTGGTACCCAATCTTTAAAAATCTTATTCTAAAAAACTTAAGTAACCATATAAAACTATAGAGAATAAAACAAACGTTGGTGTAGGAGCGGAAACTGATTGTAAGAGTTTTATAAACAAAGCATTGTGAAAGAGTGGTTTCGAGCGTAGGTCAAGAGTGGAGCAAACACATCAACTTGTTTGGGCCGGGACGTGTCCCTCTGAGTCAATATCTGGGCCCCCGGTCTATCTGTCTCTAAACTCTTGTGTTGCAGATGATGGTTGGTTCGTGGACACCATTGGGGTTTATGATTACCTACAAACGTCCCGGTCAGTCATTAAAAAAGACAAACAATTTTGTTGGAGAAAAAAAATAATTGGAAACTAGTGGTAAACAAATAAGATGGTTAAAATAAGTATGGAGGGTGTTAGTCTAATAGAATAAGAGAAAAAGTACTTTATTTTGTAAATTAGTTTATTAGGCCTACTGGGAAATAAGGAAGAAATGAAGAAAAACTAAACATTACGTTTTATAATGTTTTTTGTATTTATATTTTTTTATAAATATTATAAATTTTAGGAGAAGCTATGAAAACATATGGTAAAGGAATGACTTAATGAATTAACAAACATAAAAACTAATGGTTAAATTTAATTCATTAATAATAGAAGACTTACTTCCATCAAATAAACGTTGGAAAACGTAAATTCTGCTTTAAATTTGCCGATATAGCTGAGTGTCTAAGGGAGATGGAAGATATAAAGTTATAGCTAGTGTTGTGGTATCCATTTGCAGTATAACCCTCGTAGCCATACCATAAAGCGAAATACGGCGGTGCCACTGCTCTTCGGTTAGGGTTTGTCGCTACATTGCTATAGTTGTGGGAAAGGAAGACGGTGCCACTGCTCTTCGGTTAGGGTTTGTCGCTACTATGCTATACTTGTGGGAAAGGAAGACGGTGCCACTGCTCTTCGGTTTGGGTTTGACGCTACAATGCTATATTTGTTCGGAAGGGAAGGCGGTGCCACTGCTCTTCGGTTAAGGTTTGTCGCTACAATGCTATAGTTGTGGGAAGGGAGCCATATTGGTACGTGTTCTCTTGATGTTAAATATTCTGTATACTTTAATTAGTTTACATCATAGTGAAATTTAAAGGAGAAATATTGAGCCTGCACAAAATTTCCATTATGATTCATATGAAATACAATTACATTACTGTATATTATATCAAGTAATATATGCAAATTTTGGATTCATTTGTAATACTCTGTTAAATGAATTTACCTTCAGTAAATGACAATTTTTTAAATGTTGTTTTGTTGGGTCTTGATGCAAACGCATGGAATGTCTTGGTGAGTGAAAATGTCATGCCCGTACCAACCATTAAAATATATTCCTTTACTATTGAAAAAAAGACAATTTATTTAATAACAATGATATGATTCATTCAACATATTGTCAATGGCCTCAAGTAAGTAATAAATTAAAAAGAAAATAATTACATTATTGCTATTTGGAAGGTTTGTTATTATTTTTCGCTGTATAAACACGTCTATTTTAAACAACAATAAATCAATGCCTTACTAATTTTAATGAATTTTTTTCATGAATAGGAAATATACTATGACAGTAGAAATCATGTTAACACCTAGGACCGGGTCATGATATTTTTTCGTTTTAAAATCTCTAGAAGCCTCAAATGCCATTCGTTTTCAATAAAGTTTGTCCATCGCACTGACAAATTTTGAAAGGAACCTGCGATATTGATGAAATTTGGTATGGAGGTGTAAGGACAGGTCTTTTTTCATAAAATCAAGAACCAGCAAGTTTAGCTATGGGAACGGGTTTTATGGTTTGTAAAAGAATCAAAGTGAGGTTTTAGCATTTTTTGTATCTCAATTTAAACATTTACAATAACAATTCTTAACTAAAACCATTAAAAATACAGGGGCTTGAATAAAACGAACAACTCAGTATTTTGAATTTTTAACTTAACTTGACTGGTTACGTATAAAATCATAAAATAGTCCCTTGCTATTCTTAATCATCAAAATCCTCCATCTTGCTTATTTACTCATATAGGCTAACTTGATAAAACTTGGTATGTAACTTCACTAGATAGAACTTCACTTATATTTTCTTACAACATCCTTGTGACAGCAAACCTACATATTTGTTGTGTTTGCAACCCAGGTGTTGTGAGCAAACCCACATGATGTTTATGGACGAAATTAAAAACATCCAACCCTTGATACAGTTTGATATTTACGTTCACTAATTTGCGATTAACCACATCCCAAATGTTTATGGGAAAAACAAAAAATATCATAAATTCTCGTGGAAATTCGCTGATTACTTACTAGGCAATTTGCAATTTAGGATTAGGGACGCATTCGTTCTATATTTATGTTGTTCTACATCTGGTTGTAATTTGTAGAAAAATCTTATGTATATCAGTGTCTTGTAGTGCTTCGATTAATCAAGAATGGTGTTTCTGAGACGAGGAGCATTTCAGGTTCAGAGGGAGCCTACACAAAGCGGCGATACATGCCTACTGCTTATGCTGTATTGCGAATAGACATACAGATACAGCTTAGATACAACACTGTGTCTGAGTGACTTGAATAATCATGAAAATGTCTATGTAGACGAGGAACACTTAGGTACAGAGAGAGTATACCTAAATCTTGCTTAGGTACAATACTATAAAAAATGGCTAAGTAGCTGAGTGGTTGTAGTGCTTAAACTTTTCCAAAGGTTTCCGGATGGATCCTGAGAGATACTAGTAGCTTTTTAAATTTCGATACGGGACCCAGTTGCCATTTTTTTCATTGGATTATTAATTATTAATGAAATCTAACAACAGGTTGACATTAGATAGTAATAGAACCTGCGTTTGGACCGTTCCTCTTCAAAAGTTTTAAAATTCCTCAGTGGAAAAACACATAATAACAAATAAAACACCTGCTGCTTATGCTACTGTAAACAGACTAAGCCAAACAAAACATTAAAGGCAAAGAATATAACTTTACAACAAGTAGAATGATTTGGTCGACCAAGAATATTGCTGCGAAGAGAAAGGGAATTTCAGGTTCAGAGCTAGAAAAGGCTCGGTACATAAATTAATTTCAGCCGCAGATTTTGTATTGGAAATAGTAAGGGTTCTGCTCATACATATATATAATTTCAAAATACAACTTATCATTGCACAGTTAATTCAAAAATAAAATTTGGACAGAATTGTTGAATTCGTAGGTGAGTGGTTGAAAATATTTTTCTTCTTTTCTCTAGCACTACCGGTACTTAAATTATTTCTACATACATATTGTGTCTTCATCATGTGACACCAACAAAAATGGCTTAAGTAAAAAAACTAATTTTACATAGAACAGTTCAATTAATTAGACTTCTAAAATGTTAAGATGTAGAAAATTGTTTAAGGAGAAGTACATAGCAAACTACTTCCTTTCTATGACATTTTCAACTGGTTTTTATTGGCAAACCTAAATAAGTGCTAAATTAAAAACTGATAAAAAGCAAGAAATATAGGTTTACATACAGATTATTACATTTTTTTTTAACACTTTGGGTGCGGCTCGGTCACCGGTGACCGGTAACGAAACGCGCGCGCCGGCCTGCCCGGTCACTTGTCGCCGGCCGTGACTCGGCGAAATGAATCAGTCAGTGTGGCCCTGGGTTGCGGAGTAGTTCGGAGTTGTTTATACGTGCGTTACTAGGGCAACCTGCCTTCTTTCGGTTGTGCGTCGCCCTCCTTTCCCGTGGGCCGGCTCCGGTCCATTGTGACCTAAACTTTTTTAATTACTTTTAACTCTTTTTTTAAGTGTTTCTTCCGTGTTTTGGTGTGTTTTGTTACACAATATTATGTGTAATTTTTTTTTATTTGAGTTTTATCGTATTTTATTTAAAATGGACTCCCCAATACCAGAAATTCTTCGACCAGTACTTGACGAAGTTTGAGTAAATAAAACAATTGTTGTAAGGGTGGAAGGGGCTTTAAATATTTGTAAATATTAGTTATAATTCTATTGAACATTATTATAATTATATTAAACATTTTTTATGTAAAAATTCGATATTGTGTTCCGAAAAACCATGTATTGTCGTTGCGCGGGCCGGCTCGGTCACCGGAGACCTGCACTATTGGACGCCATTTTTTAGGTGAAATAATGCAAGAACGCCAGTTTGCCGCCTCGATCTGGACTTCTGGAGACAAAAAGTAAGATTTTATGAAAAAAAAATTTTCAGGCCCGCGGGAAAGATTTCCGATATTCCTTGCCGCACTCAACGTGTTAAAGAATCGTTATCATGACTACCAAATTTACCAGTATTTAACACAGATTTTGTGAATCAAAATAAATTTAAGCTCTGAAAACTAAGTATCATAGTAGCGCGACGCAACGAATATAAAGGTAGTGTTTAAAAAAAAGAGACCTGCCATGTAAAAATAATTTTGAAGGATAGACAACCAGGAGCTAAAACTATTAAGAGGGTGAGCCTATTTTGAATAAATTTACGATGCAAAGGAATTCGGCTCGTGTGGCTAAGCAGTGAATATTCATCGTAAAGCGAATTGTACAAACAAAACCACCCTTCCATAATAATCCGGTTATCTTTGTTCATAAAGTTTCCCTCTAGAACCTCAACATTAAACGCCATGAGGATAATTGATTAGGGAATTATTTGCATTTTAAAATTGACGATGATTAAGATTACAGGTAATAATTATATTAGTATACAATATACAACAATTTTAATGTGCCATATACTGGCATGGTAATAAATAATTAAATTTGTATGAGGAAATAAGCATTAAATGTCGTGTTTTATTTTTACTAAGAGTGATAGCGTATACTTTGGTATCTATTATTAAATGATGTTACAATGTATTGATTTGACTTTTGTTTATTTAGAATGAATACCAAATAAAGCTAACTCCACCATTAAATGGATTGAACACGAGAGAGACTTTGTAAAGCACAACGGGCGTTCGTCCCATATTTGTGCATGACAAAACAAATCCAATTACCACAATGTGCTACTGAGAACTGGATCTTCAGAGCAGCTTTCAAAACTATTTCCCTAGCAAAGGGTTTTATTTATATAAAAATGTAAGCACTTTTTGTTATTTTGTAGAATATCTTTATTTTGTGACATAATTGTGTTTGCCATGTTTGTATTGTTTATATAAGTATATATATATATATATATATATATATATATATATATATATATATATACACACATATACATATAAAAGTTTTATCTACTAAGAGTTATCTCTAATAACTGCAAGTTACAAACTAATTAAGATAATTAAATTAAATGTTTGCTATCATTGGTATTAGCAGAGATCTGAAGTAATGTCACGTATGAAATGCATTTGTATTTGAAATTTCTGAGATTCGAACCATCCCCTCGTAAAAAAAACTTTAAATGGATTTCTAAGTTATTTTGTTTGTCTAACCCTGATTCGTTTGTATTATTCTCAGAGTTGGGAGAAAACATATTGAGGGCAAACTATAGTTTTAAGGGTGGGATTTTGTAAATCTTAAATTATTGGTCACTTTGGTTTATACTTATGAGGACATAATGATTGATTGTTGAAGAATACAGAATAACCCTTCAATAATAACATTATTATTGTACGAATACAATAATAGTTAATCAGAAGTATACTTGGTACAATCTAGTTCATACACAAAGGTTTTTTATCCACGAAAACTGCTACAATCGGGCTTTTAAAATTTTAATTAATTAACTTGGCATTGTTGTAATACAGCTCTTACAGCATTGTAGCCTGTTGAGGACCGATCAAAATTTGTATAAAATTATTCATAAATTAAAATAAAGGTCTCTAACTTAGCGAAATTTAAAAGATGTATAAAAAAGAAGAAAGTGAATGAGAAGACGAGTTAGACGAGGGTCAAAAGCGTTGCAAACACATCAACTGTTTGAGGCGGGACATGTCCCCTAGTGTCAATATCTGGGCTTCTCAAAGGCGACCCTCGCTTCTTCCTCTCCATAGAGACATTATCAATTAATTCCTGGAACGATATTGGTCTAAAAATATTAGAAGAATAATTAAATAGATAATTTTGTTTCAATACTTGCATTAATTCAGAGCTAATTGTTAGAACATTGTACAATTGATTTTATAAAAAACGACAACTTTCATATAAAAAGAGGGAAGATGAATTCCATACTTTTAGCTGACGCAAAACCTTCAAAGGTGCTCATTTTCTGTGACACAGCTTGTCATTTTAGCAGTCATGAGTTGTGAATTTCACAACGAGAATATTTTGGGTTCGGTGGGAAGAAACAAAATTGCAGGGATAGGAAATAGGAGAGGATGGCCAATTCAGCTGGGATTGGTAGATAATCTGTCTTCCAAAGTTTAGCGTCCTTCAAACACTGAGAACCGTTCCCTGTGTAACCTGGCCCAGGTGGGTGTACGATGTTGGATTTTGTAAATTATAGCAATATCGTGAAAATTAACAAACACAAATTCAGTATATTAAAATTTCCATGTATATCAGATTCAGAGTTCCGATTTATTGACATTAAAATTTAGTTGTTTCAAAATATTCAGGATTTATGAAATGTTTAGTGTTAGAGCCGATTCATGTAATGTGTGATGGGATAAAATATGCCAGTGATTGTTGTATGAATAAAATTTATTTAATTTATTGAATTGTTAGTTATTTAATAACTACTCAATTGTTTATTTATTGAAATGAAGATATTTTCGAACTAAGGTTACATTAGATTATGTTTAAGTCATACCTAAATTGTGAATCAATTAAGAAATAATGTATTTTTAACAAACAAGGGCCTTGTGAAAATTAGGTTTGTAGAAGAAACGACACTTGATAATTAAGTGTTAAAATATATTCCTAATTTATTTAAGATACTAGTTAACCAATCAGAATCATAACTCAAGAAATCAAATTATAATTTATATTATTCAAGCATTAGGTGTCTTATTATTAAAGGTGCTGAAGTTAAAGTTTGTACTTCCACACTTATTCTTTGTACGCATGATTTAAAAAAAAACCAAACAAATTAAATCATATTTCGTCAGTAACACAGTTACTCCTGAACTAAACGGATTCAGAAAATCAAAAAGCGTCCAAATCAATTAAAAATTGTCTTTCCTTTTTTGTGCAAACGTCAACACATAATTTAACACTATGTATTTCGAAAACAATATTAAAGTGAGCAGGATCGTGCTCTACAACTAGCAATGCCTTGGGGATGGATATAGGAGAGAAAGTAGCAGACTCCGGCACGCACTAATGACATATGCTTGCACCAGACGATCTGCATGACTCATCGACCTACTGACTACCAGGAGCTGACGTCAGGTGGGCTGGAACTGACACAGGATCCTGGATCGGGCTTGGGTGCGCCCTGCCTACCCCAGGCGATCACAATGGACTTGGCAAGGTGCAGGATTTGAAACAGGCCCGGGAGATTCACGTGAAATTTGAGATTAACTATTCGAGATAAGCTATCAACAACACGGCCATTGTCAAAATTTTGAGTTAAAATGTACAGTTTGCAAGATAACATTGAACTTTTGCGGATAAAGCGCTTTAAATCGTGTTTCTCTATTTAGTGCTTTTATGAAAATTGGATTAAAAGAATAAAAGGGTACAACATAAAAAATCATATATTGTCATTGAATACAATCTTAGACAAACGATTAAATTGCGTGAAATTTTAAATTTATAAATTATTTAGGCTTAGGTCATTATTACCTAAAAATATGAGTTTAATATAATAATTAGTTTATTGATAGTAATTGTTAAAATTAGATCAGTCATAAAGCAATTTAGTGTGGTAAAATTAGTGGAGGAAAAATAAAATTATTTTTGGATAGCTAATTTCTTTTGAGATGTATGCTGTATCCGCTGATCTTTAGGAATCTTTTAGGACTTCCTCTATGGGACATCCACTGAGTGAGGTGGTACAAACAGTTAAGTAACATTAAACCAAAATTTGTCTTGAAAATTAATTTTTTGCCAATTTTTTCTGTAATGTGTTCTATGTCATCCCATGACCTCTCCCTCAGAAAAGTCACCTGAAATCCCCAGGGGTTCATGCCTAAAAATTATGGGATGGCCCACGGGAAGTCATAAATAAATATTTTGTCAACTTGTGGGTTTATGTATATCAAATTAAAGCTCTTACGTAGTATAATTAAATGCCGCAAGCCCCATCTCAAAAGGTTGCCTGAGACGAAAATGGCCCCCTGTTACATTTTGATTTATTTTGTGAGGTTTTTCATACGTTTTAGTGTTGTTAATGCAAACATCAAAGCTTGGCTACTTTCTATTTATAATGTACAATTATCTTAGACGTTAATGATTTTTTTAAAGGACCACAATTGATGCCATCAACACACATTATACTGTTTTTTCAATTACACCTGTGATTTTTCAAACTTTCATGTTGTAACTTATTGTATTGTTATAAATTTGTTCTTCATTACTTTTTTTACTTTGTTTCAAATTTAACCCAATAATACCCAATGAAGATACTTATACATATGTATGATACTCATACGTAAATATGTATATATGTCAACAGAAAAATAATATTTATATTAAATATATTTTTTAACTGAAAGTTCAAGGAAAAATTATTATGTTTACTTTAAAACTGTTTAAAATAAAAATCAAATTGATAAAATTATGATATTACAAGTCATTTCCCATTGGAGTCATGATCATTAGGCAATTTATAACAGTGTAAAAGCACTCGATAGGAAAATACTCATTAATAATATCGAACAATTATTTATACTCAAACATTTAAACCACATTTACAATAAAAATAGGCCTACTTGTAATTTAAATCAGAAGTTTATGAGATCAATTTTTATACTCAAACAATTTAAAGTGACTCTTAAAACGCTTCTGTTACTTTAACTTTATATTATCAGTTATACATAGTAAGAGATAATTTGTTGCAATTAATTTTTTAAGTATTTAGATATTAAGATATTAATGTTTCGATTTGTTGAGCAAAGACTAACACCGAGCCATTCCGACCATCCACGAGTGACGTTTTATGTAATTGTATTGGTTTCGTCATCCAACATGCGCTGATTTAATCCAAAGAGCTACACTTAGTTGATTACTCCATATTTTTTACTCTGCACAATACTACGAAAAAAGGTGAGGGGAAAAAGAAACAATTTCATTCAGTTGCTTAAGGTTATGCATTACCATAAAGCTAATTCAAACCACCATGAATTATTTTCCAAAGTGGTAAATCTCAACCATGTGTACTTTACACATAACAAAACGTTATTTTATGACTAGTTTGTTTCGGTGTTTTGTAGATAATATCTTGAATTTTTGTACATAAATTGTGCATATTTCTATTGAAAGAAAATAAAGAGAGGGCGAAATGAGTCTTAATTGCAGTATTCTTTTGATTACATTCACAGGAATGATAATGTTTGAACACAATACAGTAAGATTGAGTTGGATATAAAATTATTATTTTACCCCCCCCCCCCTCCCCCCAAGATTAATCGTTTGTTTATTTTCCGTCCCTTCTCAATCTATATATTAATAGGCAACCATGTTTTGTTTCCTCCTTTTTCTCAGCTCATGTGCATTGTAGGAGAAATCCGCGCATAAGAAAGATGAGCAGAATCCCATTCTAATTTACATCGGACTCCAGGAATGTTATTTATTTTATCATCATAATGTTGCTACAACAGTTTATACAGTGGATTTATCTCCAATACGATATTCGTACAATTTTATTAGAAGTCGAATCAACTTATGTGTATTCCAAGGCAAATTATAGTCATGACTTTAGTGGCATTATAATATTTCTATAGACCATAATTGCTTTGCGAATTATCATCGATGAACACAGTGCGATCTTCACTACATTACAGAATATTCGTTTTTGTTCATGATCGAAATAACGAATTTATAATAATAAAATAACAGTACGTTTTATGCTTTATTAAAAATTTTTATACAGCACTGAATCACTGATTGAAAAATATAAACCTCGCCTACTATTTAAGTACGCAATTTTTCACTTTTAAGAATACTTTCCGACAAAGGAACAATTTTAGTTGAAACGTTGAAGTCCTCCAGTTGAGACATTCCACGACTGTGTGTGGTTTCCTGGGCTCGGCTCCCCTTTGAAACTTCACTACAATTGTAACCTGACTATTTTACCTTTAAAACAAACGTTCCTAAGTTTTAAGACAAAATTTCAATCATTCTTCTTTAAAGGGGTTTTGTGGTTTTAATTTGCAAAAAAGCGATTAAAATAGTTTATTTACATGGTGTTACCCACATGAGTATAAGTGACGTTAATAAAAATCTTTTACCTACGTTCAGATAACACATATATTGTAATAGCGTATACCCTATAGGAAAATTCCCTAAAAATAGGTAAAGTTCTTAGCAGGTGAACGAAAAGTACGGCAGTTTAGTTTCCCTTTTAGTTTATTTTTAGATGAATAGATTGGTCGTATGTTAGAAAAATTCGCCATTTTTAAACATCCAAATAAGTAAATAAACTAAACTGTAAATCGTTTTCTTACAAAACGGGGATAAAAGAGTTTAGAAAAAACCAGATTTTTTTCAATACAATGTAAATATCGTAAAATTTAAATATTAATAGAATTTAATTGCATGCTAAAGCGTCTGCTAACTAAAAGAGATAAAAACCTAACTGTACTGATTAGGATATCCTAACCTAACCTAACCTAACCTAACCAACAAATTAACCGATTCAAAAGTAGTGTTATAAAAACTAAGTTATTTTTAATACAAGAATGTTGACACTTTTTTTAAATTTAGTATTAGTATAGTTTTGGCGAATTAAGTTGGTTGTCAAGTAGGCCTAACTAAACTTTAAAGAAATTACCTCATCCTACAGTGTGATTGGTTTACATATTTTTTGAGATTATCTTATAATTTGTTTACATTGGACGACAGTACAATTCGTGAATATGTTGTTGGGAAGTAATCTCATTTTCTATCTCATTTAGTGATAAGCTAATAAAAACTAAAATATAAAAATATCTTTTGCCGCGAGGTGATATGAGAGCGGACATTGCATAGCTAGGGGATGCAGACATGCCGGTCGCGCCGGGCATGCTGGCTGCAGGAGCGCTCAAAGCAGCGTGGGGCAAGGGGCATGCCTTCATTCCTCGACCAACTGCTACCTTTGAGGGACAAGGAAGGATACACGCATTCACCTGTACATTTCATAGAGGGTACGATGGCATAAAAATTATATCAGGATGTAGTGTATGTAAATTTTGACGTACATGTACAATTCACTTACAAGACGACGATCATAACTTATTTCGATTTAAAAATCAAGTATAAATTTAAAACGTAAAATCTGATTTTACAATAATGCTTTTGTGTTGGTCTTACTAGTCCTGTAGTAAAATGTTGAACTAAAATTAATAATTCACAAACTTCATTCTTCCATGAATATGTACTAGAGTAACTGTTCGAAATCTAACAATTTAATTTGGACTATAAGCGTCATTTCTGAAAGTTACGTTAATTTATATTTCAATTACACCCTACCAATCCATGATTGTGAATATCGGTAATTACCCAAAACTACATTATTTAAACTTGTCCATTGACAGACGTTTAAAATGCTCACCCAAATTCCAATATTATTCTCAAGGGAAAATTTCAAACTTCAATGATGGATGGTGCCTTCATTTAAAACCAGATTCTCATAATTTTTTGGCGGAAATAACTACACACAGGTCCTATCAAACAACACAAAAAACTTGAAAATCTATTGAAAATTGTAGGAGGAGTTCTGAGTTTTTACATTTCAAGATACTTTTTAAAATTCAATCTATCGAAAACATTCATCAAATGGAATATGACCTTACCAAATCACTTTGTAACTAAACATCACCGATTTGTTTTGTACTTTAAGAAAAATTATTTATTTTCATTAATGGCTAAAAAGAATATTTTTTGAAACCTTCATTTTAACAAAGTTTTAATCCGCTTTAAAAGTTGAGTGAAGTTGGATGTTATTGTAGAAACAATTTAATTAAACGAACGTCCGATGCAGTCAGTGTTTCACCGCAACTACGGATTCATATTAAAGATCCCCTGAATCAAACTCGACTACTTCATTCTGTATTTTTTGTAATTTTTTCCGATTCTGATTATAAGGACAAGCTTTAATTTTTTTAGACTCGCGATGAATATGATTTTTTTTATAAACACATCCTAATGAAAGTTATTTTTAGTATGTTATTCATATTATTTTTTATTTCATTTTAGCAGATAGTTCATAAATTGTTTAAAAAATTTCATTGAAAGAAAGAAATTTTAATCAATTTTGAATCTTACTTTAAGTAGACTACTTAAAAAAATACAAAGGATCTTAGTATTAGCATTGTTTATAATAAATTTTTGGGAAGGATAAAGGTCTCAGTCACGAAATACATTTGGAAAACATAGAGACCCTAGTTAATTGTTCTAGCGCAGTGTGGCGCTCGGGGGTTTAGAGGAAAAGGTTATGTACCCAGATAACGGGATTATTATGGAAGGGTGGTTTTATTTGTACAATTTGCTTAAGTTCACCCTTTACGACGGAAATATACAAATTCCTTTGTATACGTTTCCACAATTGAATTTAACTAACTCTTTTCTATTCTGCCGACACAGTTAAGATAATAAAGAACCTTTATTGCAGAGTAATAAAAATTACAATCTAAAGATCCTGTGTTTGGGGGGGGGGGGGGGGGGCAAGCATTTGCTCGGAAAATTTGTACAGTTATTTTGCAGTACAGCGTTCCCAATCATACAAGCCTGACCTAGAATGCAGAGTCAAAAACGCTCTTTTTTCAAGACGAGTTTATTTCATCCTCTCCCTCACACCCAAAACGAGCACTTTCGCTTCGCTGCGTTGCCTTTTTTTCAGAGAATATTTAATATTAGTTTTCATCACTAGAAGCAAAAGTCGGTCTTTTTGGTGAGCAATCGAGTTTTTGAACGATTAAGCATCAAAAAGACACTTTTGCTCCGAGTGATGAACAACATTTTTTATCATAATGCGGAATTAGACTTTTGATCGTTTGAATTTTAACTATAAACTTGAATTTTAACTATAAACTATAAACTTGTAACTATAAACTTGTGGGGTTATGTCCACAAAGTAAGTAATATGCAGTGTTTACATTTCTGTTATTTACAAACAATGGTCTTTATAAGTTTGAATTTAAAAACTCCGCACCTCAAAATTAATACATGAATAAAAATAGGGCCTATACTTAGCAAAACAGCTGACTTTTCAGTCCGAAGACCTAAAAAATATTCCAGTCGATTTTTCAGTCCTAGGACAAAAAATAAACGGTTTTGGTACTAGATGTATTGAGAGAACCAAACACAAGCTGATTTCGTGCAAAATGATAAAATAGTAGTTTTCATCACTATAAGTCAAAGTGGCTCTTTTTGGGGCGCAATCGTTTTTTTTAATGATTAAGCACCAAAAAGACACTTTTACTCCTATCGAAGAACAGCGATTTTTTTTTATCATAATGCGGAATCACACTTTCAAACGTTAAGAATATTAACTATAAAAATTTATTTACGAGGTTATATTTACAGAGTAAATAATATACAGTGTTTACATTTATGTTATTTAAAAACAATACTTTTTATAAAGAGTTTGAATTTCACTATTCTGCATAGAAAATTAATAAATAACATTTAACAATCAGATGACTTGTTCTAGGACTTAAAAAATATTCCAGCAGATTTTCAGTCCTAGGATGAAAATAGTAGTTTTCATCACTAGGAGCAAAAGTGGGTCTTTTTGGTGCGCAATCGTGTTTTAAAAACGAGGCGCAGCCGAGTTTTTAAAAACGATTAAGCATCAAAAAGACACTTTTGCTCCGAGTGATGAACAACGTTTTTTATCATAATGCGAAAATTAGACTTTTGATCGTTAAAAATATTAACTATAAAGTTGTATTTTGAGGTTATATTTACAAAGTAAGTAATATGCAGTGTTTACATTTCTGTTATTTACAAACAATGCTTTTCATAACGTTTGAATTTCAAAATTATGCCCCTTAACATTAATAAATCGATAGTAATATACTTGGCAAACAGCTGACTTTTCAGTACTAGGACCTAAAAAATTCTCCAGATGATTTTTCAGTCCTAGGACAGAAAAGAATCGGTTTTGGTACTATTAAGAGAACAAAAAACAGGCTGATTTCGTGCAGAATGATAAAAAGAAATTTTTTTCGTATTATTGAGAGAACAAAAAATGGGCTGATCTCGTGCACAATGATAAAATAGTAGTTTTTATCACTAGGAGCAAAAGGGGGCACTAGGAGCTTTTGGTGCGCAATCGTGTTTTAAAAACGAAACGAAGCCGAGTTTTCAAAAACGATTAAGCATCAAAAAGACACTTTTGCTCCGAGTGATGAACAAAGTTTTTGATCATAATGCGAAATTAGACTTTTGATTGTTAAAAATATTAAATATATGCTCCTCAACATTAATAAATGAATAACAATATACTTAACAAACAGCTGACTTTTCAGTCCTAGGACCTAAAAAAATCTCCAGCTGATTTTTCAGTCCTAGGAAAAAATAGAATCGGGTTTTGTAGTATAGAGAGAACAAAAAACAGGCTGATTTCGTGCAGAATGATAATAATATAGCCTACTTTTAGAGTGTACTGCATGCCGAAAACTGTCACACATGGATTTTACTTCTTTAGTTATCAGCTAATTTTATTATTTTTGAAACATCCTTTCGCATTATAATAAAGTACATGATTATTTTATTCTAAATTTAATTTCAAAATTAAAAGAAAATTATATTTTTTATAATAGACTCTTTGTGTACATTTTATTTTGTATTCCTTTGTTTCCAAAGATTGTGGAAAACCTGTTAAGCAGTTTTAAGATCATAGCTTAAATACACACACAAGTAGTATGTTATAGAATTATAAGGGGTTTGAGTATATTTCTTTGTATCAAAAAACTTGTATACTTTATTTTGTATAATTGTGAACTTGTGTATTATAATATTGTCTGTGTTTGCAACTTTTGATTAATATCAGTGGGCTTTAAATAGTATAAAAAAATTGAAAACCCAAGGTGGAAAAATTTTAAGTTTTGGAAAATTTACGATTAATATAATGATTGCTAGCTACTTTTAAAAGCTATGCTAGTGAAGTAAAAACATTATAAGGTATTAAATATGTGTACTCAGTTTGTTTATGACATTTTTTTATTTTATTTACTGTATATTTTTTTAGTATACCTAAATGGACAAAATTTAGACTTAAGAGGTAAATTTTAAATACTGTTTTTGTGTAATCGTTATAAAATATATTTTAAAAACTCATCATAAGTAAAACATTTCTTTTGTAATATGACTTACGTAGACAACCGATAAATACAAATAAAACCTAATTAATCAAAACTAATAATTAGTCTTAATTAATAATTAAGACTATTAATCAAATACAAACTAAACCAAGATCAATCCATGATTACCTACCCCAGGAGACGGGCAGATTGAGGTCCCGAAGACCACCACTGCGGACAGCATCCCAGTTGACGGAGACAAACTTTTCCATCCATACCGACTGGACTTCCTCCTGGGACTCTTTCCAAGGCCGCAATCAATTTTTAATTGCTGACCCAACCTTAGCAGTAAGTGGTATGGATCTTCCTCGGAAGCAGTGGACCGTTCTCAATCGATTCCGCACTGGTGTGGGAAGATGTAATTATTGGAAATACAAATGGGGAATGACAGAAGACCAGTCATGCCGCTGTGGAGCGGAGTTGCAGACTATGACTCACATAGTCAATGAGTGCCCTTTGAGTGCTTTCCCCGAAGGATTGATTGGACTGCATTGTGCAAGTGAAGCTGGGCTGCAATGGCTTAGCGCCCTGGATTTAACTTTGTAAAGAGAGATCATAACTTTATGTTTTTAGTTTAGTTTTTAAATTTTTTGACGTAGGTGCTAAGCACCTCAGAGAATGTATTATATTTTTCTGAAGTTGGTGGCTGGCTATTAATGCCATACGATATATATATAATCCAGGATGATAACGAAATTTCACATTAAATTCCCCAAAAGATTTTAAAATCACACTTAAATATTATAGATATACAAATAATAAAATTATTAAGTGATCTATTCCTACATCAGACATAACATGACAGTAGTTTCAGGAAATTCTGTAAACTTTGAACTGTAAGACAAAAAATGAAATTCAATTTGGAGAAATTTATGTATATTTAGATGACATGGACGAATGAGTACCGAAAAAGCTTTCCACGGAAGGTGCCTATGAATAACATTAATGTCAACAATAGGCAGGTATTAGTCGTAAAACAGTAATGATCATCATAAGTAATTTAGTCACATATCATGGTCCAGCAGTAATATGTTGTGTTCTTGGGAATGAGGGAGGTGAGCCGGGAAAAGTTTAAATATTCATTGTGGTAAGCGTGCTCGAGTAAATTATACCAACAAAACTCCCTTTTCACAACATTCCTGTTATCTAGCGTCTCTATTTGCTAAAACTCGCACATCTTTTATGTATTTAAGTAAACTTTAGGACTTATTATTCCTACACCCCTTCTCCTTTATCCAGGTGTTCTAAAATAGTTGACATGTTAGTTTTGTTCATTACTTTTGCTTTACCCAAAATACCTAGAGTAATGTAGTGTCGCAAAAACAAATTTTTTTGACATGCATAAATGCTACATTGAAACTGATACTGACATATAAAGCCTTGTCTTAAACCATTAATATTCCAGCTTTAGGGGTCCTCCTTGAGGATAGATTTTTACGTTTGATAAACTATTTAAATGATGCTAAAGTAAAAGTTATATCTTTTATATATATATACTAGTGTACTTGTTGCTCGATATCTAGCAATTTAGTTTTGGTAATTTTTGCTGTTAACGTTTTTAATCAGTTCGTTAACCGGTGCTTCCTCTGAGGTTTAAATCTTAACCTCTTTGGTATAAATAGACAGAAGTTCTCACATGGTGTAAATACTGTGTTTAACTACCGGTACGTGTTACAGCTGTTATCTTGAAAATATTTTAAATATCCTCATCAATGTTAATCAAATGGAAAATTTTAGAACTTTAAGGGTTTATATGGCCCTTTTGTTTAGATAGATATTTACCAATGTACTTTAGAAACAAATTCTCGCCGAGCCCTATTCAATGACACTAAAATCATTACAATTGGTTGAAAATTGTAGGAGGAGTTCCTTGTACAAAAAACCATGTTGAGTATTAAATATAGATATAAGAAAGTCGTGTTACACTACTTATGTCTCAACAACGGCTGAAATAGTTTGGCTAGATGATTTTTTTCTTATTTAGCTACATGTAAAATTATTTTATTTAACTTGACCTTCAACCGCCTGTTCTATTGACACCGACTATAGTAAAAAAAACAGGGTATAATTTCGACTTGCGGCGAGGGAGCGTAGCGAACGAGCTAAACCTGACGGGGATTGAGAGTAGAGAACTAGCTTAACCTGACGGGGAATGAGCGTAGCGAACGAGCTCGCCTGAAGGGCAACAAATTTCTCAAGTAGGCATTTCAAAGCATGCCGGGTAAGCTAGTAATATATATTATACAGACTATACAATATATGATACACTTTTCTAAACTTTAATATTAATTTAAAGTGTTATTTAAATTAGGACCGCTCTTTTTTAATTTTGCTCGAGAAAAATATTGGTCCAATTGTTAAGCAAACTTTGGTAGGTACCATAAGTACTTTTTAGTACTTAATTAAAAATTCCATATTATTGAATTGTATCTGTTAAATTTGGAAATATTCTCTATTTTCGAAAAAAAAATTTAAAAAGTAACAAAAATTATTTGCTTGGGTATCAAAAACCTTTTAATAAAATGATGAATATGCTAACATGGTTTATGGGATATACCACTACACCTTCTTCGATGTAATGCATTAAAATTTAATTTAGTTGAATTATTTTAAACATTAGCCAACACTATCGGAACATATAAATGCAAGACATGATGTGATTGAAACAAATAGCACACAACTTTCATAACACCCTGCTTCCCTAATATTTAAAAGTTCGTAATGGAGGTTCAAATACGAACATTGATTTCAAACTAGTCTTTTATTTGGAAGAGGCTTTTTCTTCAATTGATTTAATTGGAGCAATAACACTTAAAAAGTTGACTTTTTGTGGTGTATTGTTAATTAAAAGCTGCAAAAGACGTTCTTTAACTGAAATCGTTAAACGTTGCTCGTCAACTTGAACTTTTAAACAAATTAAAACTTTTTGAATGCCAAACATTTTACAAAATTACTGCTTTCTGTTGATTAGTTCACTTCATTGGGGTAAAACTCTTTTAAATAAAAATCAACTGCTTGTAACTATGCTGATTTTACACTTTGCATGTTATATTTAGTAATGTCGACTGATACAGAAACAAACGAAAAAAAATTAAATAATTTTTATTTATAAGATTCAATTTTTTTAGGTTTGCAGCCTTTTAGTTCGAATAATTGAGATAGAAAAATAAATCAGTAGTTGAAAATAGTTAAATTGAAAGTAAAAATGTATATTTACTTTTGTAGTTTTTATATATCTTTTGGGATTTTTCCTAACTTATATAATGGAGTAAGATAAGAGTCCTTTAACTAAAATTTAAGAATAAAAACTTGAAACAGTCCAAATATTACCTCACTAGAAAAAACTCGATGCTACATACTCTTATTTCGTAATGGAAAGAAGATATCTCATAGCATTTTGGAAGGACTTCATCAAATATAGCGCAAGAGAGGTACGCACTTGCTCTTCAAATAAACAGAATTTTCAAACGTGTCTAACATTACCGGAACTTTACTTTCGAAGTGATGCTTTCACACTTGATTGCCTACAAACAGATAAAAGCCAACAGTTATCATTTAGAGAAACTGTTACTTCTATGTCAACGCTTCACGTAAAATTTATAATATGTAAATTTTTATAATTAGACGCATTTTTATAGTCGATACAAAACGTAAACA
>CM061534.1:156363233-156394812 GCA_030545055.2 Neoaliturus tenellus | reverse complement strand
ACTGATTCCTTTGAATGATGTTGACCATTCACTATTTTAGTTTTTTTTTTTACTTAATTCTTACGTAGCAATCTTCCATTAATGACTCTATAATTAATTGAAAACCGCTATATGTGTCAGTTGCCGTGAGGGTTATTACCTTATGACCAGTTCTTCATCTGTTGCCCCTATGAGGTGATTGATGGCGTCATAATGTAAAAAACCACGAACATACATTTACATAAAAAAAAACACAAAAACCACTTATTACTTGATAAAGCCACTCTATCGGTGCCGCCACTTATTACTACTCTATCGGGTAACGATAGAGTTGTAATAATATGGGTATACATGTTAGGTAACATATAGTTTTATGCAGCAAACCATTTTAAACATTTTTGAAAAGATTTAATAAAGTTACATAGATTCGTCCGTTTGCCCCCCCCCCCCCCCCCCGCCATTTGGCCAGTGATGTTTAACCCCGACCCGCCCGTTCACATTACCTCCGGTAGCCATTAGCCCCGCTGGTGGCGCGCCGCGCGGCGGCCGATGAAGACACATGTCAGCTGGGTCATTTACACAGCCATTAATCTACCGCTGAATGGAGCCTGCTGATTGAGCTAGCTAGCGGTCATTAGGCCTTGCTGTGTCGCTGAATGCGTCGCCTCCGATACGCCCGTCACCTTGTCCCATACAAACCCATTCATTGTCCGCAAGCTCACTCAGCCATCACGTTATTCAATTTGATTTTTCTTCTTAGTTGTTGGTGTTTCTTTTGAAAGAAATGTTTATCCTTATACTATTTTCTTCTAAAAACTATCGTGCCGTGAAATCGTTAGGAACGTTGAATGTTTTCTAACAGAAAAAAATATATTAGACAACTCACATGAATTTATTAAAAGAGGACATTTAAGGGTCTAAAGAGAAAACTACTGAACGGTTCAAGTCATTTCGGTGTCAATACATAATTGTTGACAGATAAATAAAAACAAGTACTAGATTGCAGTAATTTTGAAAACAGTAAAATAAATATTTAATACCTGATGTTCGATAAAGTTTTCGTTACTATATAAAGAGGTTATACTTATTTTAGATTATTGTATTTAATGCAACTAGTCTACGTGTTGCTTGAAATCAAGCAGTTTATTTTGATACAATACAAAAGTCACATTTAGTCCTCAATCAAAGAAATACGACCAATCCAATATTGTGAATATTAGTAATCTCCAAAAACTACACGTATTTCCACCTGTACATTAACAGATGTTTAAAATGCTCAAAGCAATCCCAATGTTATTCTAATGGGAACATTTCAAATTTCATTTCTGTATAGGGCCTTTATTTTAAGTCCGATTTTCATCAATTGTTGGCGGAAACAACTACAGACCAAGCCCTCAACGACACCAAAAGTTTAAAATCGGTTGAAAATTGTTTAATTAGTTCTAAACACAAAAAAACCCTTAGCATATTAAATAAGTATATATTAAACTTATGACTTATGGATTAATTTGTTTACACATCGATACCTTATCCACCAACCAATGTGTTTTTAGTTTAAAAATTCAACAGAAACATTTTGATTGAAAAATACTGTGCCCTTCACCGTATTTTAATCGTTTATTTTAGTTATAACCAAGTCATTAACTTCTTAAAGCTCATGTAAACTTATATGCTTTACATACTTAACAACTAGTTGACAGTGATCACTGATACAAAAGGGACTACAAAAAGGTACAGAAGATTAACTCTGAAGAAACAAGAACTAAAAGACTCAATAGGAAATACTAAGAATCAGGAATGAGATGCTTGAAAGTGAAAACAAGAGACCGAGAACAGAAAAACCTTTTAAATAGTGAGTTAATGACCGTAAAAAAGCTAATACCAATTGGCAATACAGTAGTTGAAATGGAGTAAATGGAAAAAATGCCTTTGGTTTCTGGTAACTCGAATACCATTACTGCAAAGTCATATAACAAAGAATTGAACTATTTTTAATAACTGTTAAAACTGTTAACAAAATGTCAAAATTTAAGTTTTATTATTATGTTGTCGGGATTTTAATTAATTATGTGACAATGAAAAGTAAATATCACATTTCATATAAAATAATCATAAAAATTTAGTGTCACTTTTGACGGGCTGTTAGCTAGTAGTATAAATAATTTAAGATTAATTTATTGGATAGTTAAAGGTTATGACATGAATATTCTTTAGTCAAACACAGAAAGATATATAAGATATCAATATTTTATTGATTATTATTATAATTATGCTGGGAGTGGCAGGTTATACTGATCGACATAAATAACGAGAGAACCCCAAATTCATTAAATTACCAATGTGACAATTTTAATAGTAGAGTAAATCTAGCGAAAAAAGGGCCTTAACCTTAAACAAATTCCAACAAGCAATTTTTTTACTGTTTTTGAATGTTTGAAAGTTCTTTGTTAAGGAAAAAAAAGTTTACCAAAATTTGCCAACCGGAAGTTGGTTTTTTTCAAGATGGCGACTTTTATTTTAATGAAATTTCTTACTTCTTCCTCAGGTTGGTTTTTTCTTTGTAATTCGCCAACCAATGCACATTGAGCTTTCACTTTGGTGTCATTTTGTTCGGAACAAACTAAGGAACAGTTCTAAGTTATATTTTATTGAAAACGAAGTAGCAGTGTCACTCACAATTTCTTAAAAACATAAAAAATGTTTTTCGTTTTCTTTTGGACACTCAACTGTTTTATATTTGAAACACTTAACCATATAATATTGTTATAATTTATTATTAAAATAAAAGAGCATTCATATACAAACATTTTGATTCATAAATCATAATTATATCGTCTTTAGATTCCGAGATATGGCCATTTTAGTATATAATGTAAGTTTCCATTTTTAAACCATTAATGCGTCATATGAGTACTTTAATAGAAGAGTAAAACAGCGAAAAAAGCCTTAACCTGTACCTAATTCCAACAAGAGATTTTTTACATAGTGTCTTGATGAAGGAAAAAAAGTTTACCAAATCCGGCCAACCAGAAGTTGGTTTTTCAAGATGGCCGCCATAAATCATTAAAATTGTACAAGATCTTACAAATCTTGACATCTTGACGTAGCTACTGAACCAAGTTACATAGAACTTTAAATATGGTGTCGTTTTATTCGCAATTAAACGATAAACAAATAAAAGCTATAATATAATGAAAATATTGTGATAGACTGGTTTTAGATAAAGCTAAAGTAGAAAAATATTTTTAAAATGTGTAATTTCCTATTTGTCACACATTTTACTCTTATATAAATATGTTTGCCATTTTTTATTACTGTTTTAGATAAAACGTCTTTTCACGAGTGATTAGAGACCAAAATTATGTTTCTATAAATTTTTAGTTGTAAAGGAAATCGTATTTTTAATTATTAAATTATTTTTATAACATTAAATTATTTAAAGCTACATGGCACTTTGTTTTAATTAAAATCTTTAGTTGAAGTTAATTTGCCAATTGGGTTAAACATGCATGATAGAGTGATAATAATTAATTGTAATAAAAAAAAAATAAACTCCATATTATGGTCTGTGTACCTTGGAGAACACGAAAAAGGGGATATAACGTAAACATTGGTGGAGGTAACATTTCTTTTCGGAGAGGGAGCAAGAGTTAGAAATCAATGCAAATATTTTTGACCGCTCAAGCTAAAATAATCATCGTCGACTAATACTCCTCTAAATGCCATGTTAAATTAGGACAAATAATTAGGATAACTATAAAATAATTTAAAAAATAAATAGAAGACATAAAATATTAATTACAAACATTTTCATATTAATTTTACAGTTATTTTGCTTTTACAAATCACATTATATTCATGGTGCATTCTTATATATTTGGTCCATGTATTTTAAACTTGGAATTGTTTGCGACAGTAAAATCATAAATCATAAATAATTATGATTTTTGCGCCATACTTCTCATTTTATAAAGGAAGTATTTTAATTTCAGACTTAAAATAGGAATAAAAATTTAGGAATTAATAATTTAAATATCTTTAGTATATTACAGTATTATAGAAAATTTCTTGCTCTAATCTGTCTGATTTATTACTATATACCACAGTTTAATACTTGAAAAGCCCGTATAGTGAAATATTAAAGCGTTAAATATTATTATTAATAATACAGTTCCAGTAAATCATACTAAGATTTTTTTTACACGTTTGAAATACTAGCTTTATATTAAGTCATAATCAGATTCATGTTATATCATAAATATATCACTGGTTTTAGGTCATTTTTCTATTTTCCGATAATGGTGATATGAAAAAGTATCGTTTTAAGTATAAATTTCTATTCAAGTTAAAAAATGAGTTTATCCGTTTTAGGTACTGTTTTAAAAATAATATTGACTTTCTTAGAATAGTCTATAGTTTTTAAAATTAATTTTGTTTAACAGTGATGTTCGACTGTGTTCGCGGGTATGTGAAAATAACTAGAGACAAGTGAGCGGATTGTGAGAAATTGTATAGCGTATATTACTTTTAAAATGTCCCTGGGAATTTGCATGATTTTGTACAGTTTTATTCTAAAATTATTTAAAATATAAATTTTTTATTGGCTCTTTTTTTTAGTAACATTTTAATGTTAATATGTGTTTAATGTCATTATAATAACTCGGAAAATTTGGTTTCAAAAGTTGAAAGCTTACAAAAGTAAGAATATTTTTGACTCGCTTAGTGCAACTTTCAGGGATCTTACGCTGATTTACAGTTTTTTTATACTTGTTTGTATTGTATTAGGCCTACTTTAGAGCTATAGTCAAATAAATTTAACATATTGTTGATGTAAATTTTAAGTTTTTGTCAAATGTTCATTGTGAAATAGATAGTAATTTATGACGGGCAGAAAAATTCAAATAATATATATATATATATATATATATATATATATATATATATATATATATATATATATATATATATATATACAAATAATGTTTTTTATGTGATACAGTAGTTTTGTGTGTTTCATATTTATGTAATATTAGGTATTAAAAGTTCTACTTGTTTTACGAGAAAATTAGTGAAACATATTTTTCTTACATTTAAATCGTTATTGAGGAGTTAAGTAATTTATTTATTTATTTTTACCATCTTATGAATTTCACATCCAGTAATTAAAAACAAAAATAAAAAAAATCACAGGAACTGTGACAAAATTACTATTATAAATTGTCATAATTACGACAACCGTACCCACTTGTCGCTCTAAAATATTTGAATAACAATTTAAATCAGCAATGTGGAAAGTGTCATTTTGTTAGTTCAACACAACCCTATAAAGCATGAATAAATAAATATGTATAAAAAAATCCTACATAAGATATTGCATGTCTTTGCTAGGGTAATGAATATTTTTGTATACCTTCAATTATTGTGATTACGCAATTATGCATAAAAAGTAAACACATTTAACAGGAAAGTAATATTTAAAGTATGTAGATAATAAAAAAAAGAATCCAATAATTTCAATAACACCAAGTATTAATTAATAACCATACTGTTCTTCAACTTTCAATATTGAAATAATATGAATAACAAATAACCACCAATTTATGATAATTTTCTGTTCAAAAAATTACTTATTATATGTATGATTAAATCTTGTGGCATTTCAACACCAAGATAAATACTAAATTTGTTGTATTCAATATTACATCGTCATATGCACAACGTCATCTGCATATCTGATATACTCAACTCTATTTTTCTTCTTTTTTTCTTTAAGACTTAGTTTTCTAAACATTAAATTATCAATATACAGTATTGTTTCTGAAAAATTTAAAAAAATATTTTCTCCAAAACTGTACTAGACCATAGTTAAATAAGTAAATTAAACAATAATTTATTTATTCCTGTATTTTACTAATTAATTTAAATATGTTCCTCATGTAAAAAGTAGTAATTTATTATAAATTATAATTTCTTATTATCCACAAGGATACCGTAGTTTCAAATCGTAAAATGACCTAATTATTATTAATAGAATAACTCATAATAGTTATAATTAAAATAATAAGTTCTTATATAATTTATAACGTGAAATCAAAATAACTCTAAAATTACTATATATAAATTATTGTTTATTATTTCAAATTCATGCCTTTTATAAAATCTTTCTGCTATATTGTAGTTAATCAATTCATAAGTTTTTTAATAGAAAATTTTCTTTTAATTGATATTATAAGTCAATGGTAGCTATAGCTTACGGTCACAGAGATTTGCCCAGATTTCTAACTCGAATCCCAAAAACCGAAGTTTCAAATTTTGTCCCTCTCCAAAGAAACTTTACCCCCACCAATGCTTGCAACATCAATTTTGGTGTTTTATAAGGTACCCAGAGCAACATTTAGAAGTTAACTATCCTCACTCTCTCATGCATTCTTAACCCAATAGACACCTTAAATACAATTAATGATTTTGTTAAAACAAAGTGTCATGTAACTTTAAATTTAAAATGTGATTTTCTTTACAACAAAAAATGATAGAAACATAATTTTGGTCTCTAATTACTCGTAAAAGGACGTTTTATCTAAAACAGTAATAAAAAAAATGATAATTACTTATATAAGAGTAAAAATTGTGAAAAAACTAGGAAAATTTCAATTTAAAAAAATATTTTTCTATTTTAACATTATGTACATCCAAGCTATCGCAATATTTTCATTATATTATGGTTTTTATTTGCTTATCGTTAATTACGAATAAAACGAAACCAGATTTAAAGTTCTATGTAACTTGGTTCAGTAGCTATGTCAAAATTTGTAAGATATTGTATTATTTTTTAATTTATGGCGGCCATCTTGAAAAAACCAACTTCCGGTTGGCCAATTTTGGTAAACTTTTTTTTCCTTCATAAAGACACTAGGTACAGTCAAAAAACATCATAACATCTCTTGTTGGAATTTGTTTAGGGTCAAACCTTATATTTACCCTACAATCATTGGCGGATCTTACCCGGTCAGTAGCCTACTTATCGCGATATTTGGATCGTTATGTGTGATTTATGGATCACTCAACAATATTTGACTTTACACACTCAATTCGTATCGTGATCCAGGATCACGATCCAAATTTCGAGATCTGTATTGACCGTGTAAGATCCGCCATTATTATCATCTTAATTAATGGTAGAATCTTCAGATCGACATTTGATACGTTGGTATAATTGTGGTTGCTCATTATAGTCGTCGGAGCAATGCAGGAAATCCCAGAATATGTAGAGAATCAAATAAAATCTATTATTTTAAACAACCTTCCTTGCGATGTGTATTTTGTTATACGTTTGCACAATTCATTTATAAAATTAAAATTAATGATCGTATTAAATTTCAGATTTACGTTAAAAAATAGGTATTTTTACTTTAATTTTCAAATAAGTGTACCATCTTGAATCACCCTCGGTAGAGAACGCTACGAAAGAAAGAAACAATCTAAAATAAAACAAATGTTTGTAATGGGTAATAATCTAACATTTATTATAACGCAGTTTTTGTTAATACATAAATTAATTATTTAATTTTTATTAATGCAATCCAATTTTATAAGGATTTATCACAGCCAAAACATTAATACTTGTTATGTTTGGACTCAGGTAAATATTCTCTAAATTCCAAATCAAGTGCACTATATAAACCGTATTTCGACTAATGCTAAGGAAGAGGTCATCCGAAATAGAGTAAAGTAGATTTACCAGAGTTCTCTACAGTCATCAAAACCTTAAAACTTACTTGCAAAAAAATATTTTAAAAACTTTTTGAACTAAATGCAAAGAAATTTACAAATAGACTCTTCCTCCTGATATATATGATGTTAGTTTTTTATTTTGGTCAAATCTCTATAACTACGTTTTGACCTACACTGAGGTTAAATCTCTGAGTATCGGAGACGGTTGATGAGGTTATCGCAGCAGCCGCTTCTCTTCGCCTGCCTGGCTGCCCAACTGTAGGCGTTAGAACAAATGTGTTCGTCCCTCTCTATGCAAAAGTGAAGGAACTTTCTCCTCGCAAACAGCGCAAAATGCATTTCGTTAACGTTTCATTTCGGCAGAGAAAGTGGCGGTTGGTCGTGAAACTTACCTGATACGCTTTGATTTTTTATAATTTCTTTCAATAAATTAAATACATACTGGAACCAAGAAAATTATCAAGATGACCCATTTTTATCCCAACTACTGACTATTGCTGATCTGCACTTAACATAGGCCTATGCACTTGAGTAACTTTAGATGTAAAGTTAAAAAAATAATTCAATGGTAGTGTTCAGTTATAAAAGTATAATTTCGATACAACTGATGCAATCCAACATTCCGTTGTTTGCTATAATTTAGAAAAACTGCATTGACTTTGAAGGAAATAACACTCATTCTGTTTGTATTTTTTATTACATTTTATTAATTTTATTACCTTAGTTCACATTTTCATTTAATATTAATACACGTGGCCTAAATCTACAATTTTAAAAATTTAGAAAACAATACATATTAAATGTTATTTGTTTGATTATTAAATGATCTGTAACTCAACAAGAATGATAGCTAAAACCTTTTGTTCTAGGTTTGAGTTTAACTCAATTCAAACAAGTAGGATACTCTTATCTTAAGGGTAAAAAAAGAAAAATAAATAAAAAATAGGCTTTGTGTGCTTATTGAACTTGAAAAAAGATAAAGGTATTATAATTGTGGTAATAATTCTATAATGAATCATTAAGTTACACAGAAGTGAACATGAACAAAATTGCCAAAATATATTAGTAGCAGTAACACAAGTAGCAGTGACACAAAGTAATAATATGGGTGTGGGTGATAATCCTCCAGGCCAAGCCATCAGTCCCGCTGTATGGATGCTGCATCCCGGTTCATTACCCACAGTGGTGAACTTTTAGGCTGCAGTCTGATGGACTAAGTGCAACTTCATCTATAACTCCATTGTAGCAGTGACACAACGGCAGTTTTGAATGGGTTCACAAAGCAAAGCCATAAGTTACGCTTTGTGGATGCTACCATCTCGGTTCATTACCCACAGTGGTGAACTTGTAGGCTGCAGTCTGATTGACTAAGTGCATCTAATTAATGACGCTTTTTCATGCTGTAGATGTTAGATAGTAACAAGATTGGGGTTTTGACTGTTCCCCTTCATAACGTAAATAATGCTACTGGCGTAATATACACAGAAAAATTAATAAAAAAAATAACTTCATCTGACTCTATAGGATCAGTGGAACAAGTGGAACAACGACATTTTTTAATTTGTATAGCGTCTCATTCCCTTCCATTATGGTTTCATACCTTTCAATAACTAAGTGCGATATTATTTATAACTCGATCGCCATCAGAATCTTACCATACCAACCTGTTTATTCATACTATTCCTGATGAGTATTTTGAAGTTTAATCATGTCATATGATCATACAAAACACAATGCATATATGTAATTAATTTATTTTAATCTACACAATTTTTCGTCGACAGTAGGACCAATCTATACATCTTGAGTCGCCCCTTTAACAAAACACAAAGAGGGAAGATATCCAACAACACCTGAGACTTTAAAACGGAGAAAGTTGTTTCTGACCACCATTAGACAAGTATTGTTCTGCAATTTCAAAATATCACCTAGACAGAGAAGGTGTCGTAAGTACTTCAAAACCATATTCTCTGTGCCTCGAATATATTTGGGTGTTGAAGGTCTTAGCCGTGGTTTCGGGTTCAAGCTTGACAATAACGAGGGAAAAAGAAGTCGTTCTACTTCCATTGCCACATTTGGCTCCGTGGAATTCCAGGAGTTAACATCTACTTGACATTCTAGGATGAACACTCCGTACTTTTTGGTCAAGGCTTTGGCATATTTAGAAAATGTCACAGCAAGTAAAATCCAAACAAATTGGAAAAACTTTTGAAAATGTCTTGTGGCTAAGATGAAATATATATTTGATAAAATAGTGTTTTAATTGTTAAATATTACATTTGACACAGCCCTTTAACTTTGGTAATGTTTATTTTTATAGTGGCAAATCTAGTTTAATTAATAATAAAATCATAACATTTTGTAGATTAGAATTTGACATACATTGCAATACCCAAAAATAATACTGTTTTATTTGAATTGATTTGAACTGATGGTTGAAGAACAATACGAGAAGTCCAAATAAACAATAAATCTTTCCAAACGTCAATGGGTGGAGTGAAAAGTTACAATTTTACGTCGAAGGCTTTTGACATAAAAAAATTCAATAAAAGTTCAATCTTAGAGAACAAAAAGATCAAACATAATAAAGATCGTCGAAGCTCTCGGTATGCAAAAAAAAAAAAAAAAAAAAAACTCGCATGGGTGGGATGGAATTTCTTTGTCTTTGGGGAAGAGTTCTTTGGATATTTATTGCTGACCCACTAATTTTCCATCAAAATGAAATATGCAGAGGTTGTTCTAGTTTTTAAAACAGGGGATAAAAAGAATTCAGATAACTACCGTCCAGTGTCAATTTTACCGGTTTTATCTCAAGTTTTTGAAATGGTGGTCTGCAAGAAAATTTTAAATTTTTTTGAAGATGGAGAAATGTTTTCCAAAAGTCTGTATGGATTTAGAAATGGTAAAACTACTTGTTAGGCAATATCTGATTTAGTTGAACAGGGTTCATTAACCTTGGATGGGTCGCAGAGGACATGTGGCGTTTTCTGTGATCTGTCCAAGGCTTTTGATTGTGTTGTACACGATATTCTTCTAAAAAAAACTTCATTCATTCAATACTTCCCATACTGCGTTTTCTTGGTTATCTTCTTATTTATGGGATCGCAAGCAAAGAGTCATTATTACAAAAAATTCCATTAAATTAAAGTCTGAATGGCAAAATATTTCAGCCGGCTTTCCTCAAGGGTCAATTTTAGGTCCAGTTTTATTCTTAATATTCATTAATGACCTTGACAAGAATATTAATGCTGACCTTATTTTGTATGCCGATGATACGACTGCAGTTCTGAAGGCTAACAATATGCAGGAACTTGAGAGCTTAACCATTAAAACGCTATCAGATTTGGAAAATTGGTTTCAAGTAACTGGTCTGAAATTAAAATATGATAAAACTAGTTTAGTGAAATTTCACACCAGTAGAAATCATAATTTGGCTAAATTTGATATATTCGTTAATAACTGCAAGATATTTTCAAAAATTTCAACTACTTTCCTAGGACTAGAGTTGGATCAAAATCTAAATTGGAAACTCTATCTCAGTACTATTGTTAAGAGACTCAATTCAGCATGTTATCCGAAGCTAGTATTAAGAAGTACCATTGATTTGGAAACCAGATTAATGGTTTATTATGCATTTTGTATTTCAATCATGCAATATGGAATTGAGATGTGGGGAGCATCAACGGATTCAATAAATGTTTTAAAAATACAAATATATCATAAGAATCATACATTTTTCTAATTATAGGGTATCTTGCAGACCAGTTTTTCAAAGATTGAAACTACTGATTCTTCCATCTCTCTATATTTATAAATGTTTATTGTTTTTAGAATGAAATTTTGATAAGCTTAGTGGGGAGCAACATAAGCATGAGTATGGTACAAGGCATAAAACAATTTCCAGTTCAAAATACATTTCTTGTGTCTTTTTTAAAGACCTCCTTCATATGCAGGGATGAAAATGTTTAATAACCTCCCATTAGTATTAAAATCTCAAATTTGTTCAAATACCTTTAAACGTTCCCTTAAGGAATACTTGGTATCCTTTATAGTGTAAATGAATGTTTCTCTCAAGTAGATCATTAATGTAATCTTTAGAGCTATTTTATGTTTCTTTTTTAGTGGAATTACATTTTCAGCCTATTTATTTTAGTATTAAATTATGTTGTCCAGACTAACCATTCCTATGGTTTTATGTTTTATTTTTAACTAAGATTAGTTTAATTATACAACACTTTGACTATGTCACGAGTTTTGTTAGCTTTGCTATGTAAAAAAAAGTATTTGTTGCAATAAAGAATTTGAATTTGAATATATCCTATATATTTGCAACTTATCTGTCTTTCGTAAAAAAATATTTGTTTAAGCTTAAGGGGTAGGGTTAAGCCTGAATGGTAATTAAAACATGTATAATTATGAGGTGAAACCCAAATATTGTGAGAGTAAAAACTATTAATGTATGGATTTTTATTTTAATAACCATACTCTCTAATTTGATGGTATATAAATGAAAACTGGAATTTATAAAAAAAAATTTTAAAAAATATTCATATTTCTGCTTACAAAATCTAATTCGTGGTAGGTAATTTCAAATGGTTGCTTAACTATTGCATCATGCTAATGTTTCCTTGTGGCAATGAGTAAGATAATGATAGGAAAGCAGTGACACACTGTAACGGTTCTTGGCTAGACGACACTTACTTTCCTCCTTGCTTGGCACTGTTTAATTTCACTGCCTTGTACTTAACAGTGCTTATTTAAACACAGTTGATGCAATAAGGTATTTATAGCACTATTGCTCTTTTATTGCATGCCCCCAGGATTCGCCAATAATTGTACAGTATTGCAAATACTCTGGTAAGCATTGTAAGTTATATCTTTATTTATAGTACGCGATAGTTCATTCAGTATATTTCGTATTTAATTAAACTATATATTTGTTCTAAATTAAACAATCAGTGAAACAAAATTACAATTTAACAAGATGTTTTAAGTCACGCCACATAAGTTGACGAATGGCAAAAAACACCTGGACAGGGCGAGGGGAGAAGAGGGGGTACTTTTCCAAAAACATCGAGATTACGTTGCATGCAATTTTTTATAGAACAGCTGATTATCCAATCATTTTAACTGAATAGTAGTGAAAATTCATTCGTCAAGTTATGTGGCGAGGGTTATAATTACCTGTTACTGCCAAGTGATTCATAGAAATAATGGTTTCGAACATCAAAGTGTTGACTTACAATTTTCATTATCACGTTAAAAGCATTATTCTTCTTCAACGTTGTAATGTGAAGAGGTCGTCAAATATTAAAATTTACACGACACAAACACACACACGAAAACATTAAATTAAAACATTGGCCTGGACAAAATGACGAAAAATACGTAAAATGGAACGTGGGCGATGGATCATGACCAGTGTTTTAATTTAATGCCTTCGTGTGTGTTTGTGTTGTGTCAATTTTACCATTTGACGACCTATGAACATTCCAACGTTGAAGATGAGTAATGCTTTTAACTTCAAGATGGAGATTTGAAAATGAACACCTTGATGTTCGTAACCATAGGTCGTCTACAAATAAATCTAAGGATCACTTGGGAGTAAGAGGTAATTTTAACCATTTTGTTAAATATTAAGAGATCCCGAGGCTATACCATCACGAAACAATTATGCAGTGTTTAGGAATTCAGTTGGTTACCACTATTTTTTTTCATAAGTAACATGTGAACTCCATAAAGACATACCTCAAAGAAACGTGAAAAGCGGATATTCTTTCAAAAGCCTACTCATGTTTCACCGACAAAAAGCTCATCAATATTTAATCGAGCGAGTAGAGGTCAAAACCTGTCCGAAGATCCGGCATCGGTTGACAAAGTTGCTAATTGGAGACAGTTAGGAGCATTGACCACAGACAGTGGAAAGTGGGTGAGGAGCTTGTACGGTGGACAGTACACATGCACACATTGCACACCCTTGCGGCGAAAGTATGTAAAACATGTTGGCTAGCGAGGTGGCTTTCCAACGACGGGATCATCCGCACACTGGAGGTGCCGTACTCGGAAAGGGAAAGGAAGAAAGTGGTGGAATGGCGTGGCATAGCATGCCATTTGCGGGACATCTCCTGGCCCTGCCATATGCCCCGTGGGAAAGCGCCATTAAAAACAGTGACATCTCCATTGTTCATGAGATGAGTGAAATCTCGCCTCAGGATACGCCGGTGATTCAAGCTCCCGGAGTTGAGGAGTGGAGGAGGTGTTGACATGACACTCCAAAGTTGGTCTCAATACTGTGAAATACTAACAAATAAATATAATCTTAGGGAGTTATTGATGGTAGAGAAACCCTTGGGGTAACTTAAAGGTGTTTTATGTTTGATTCAAGTTCTATATATTAATAGGAAAGCATGTTTCGTTTCCTCCTTTTTTCTCAGCTCGTGTGCATCATAGAAGAAATTCGCGCATACCGTTAAAATGGTATAGTCCTGTAGGCCTATATGAGCAGAATCCTAGTCTTATTAAAATCGTACTCCAGGGCTACGCCCCACAGGCTCTCTAAGTTCCAATGTTAATCTTATGGACTAGGTATAATCGATCGAATCATTACACAGCTGTTATTAAAATAAATGCTATAAAAACGGGTTCAGTTATACTGTATAATGTTTTTAAACTTCTTGCGTCCAGATAAACTGAAATTTTGGTCGAATTTCGATCAGAAGGTGATCTCTAGTAATCAATTAGTTTGTGAATTAAACTTAAATTTGTATTGCAGTAAATATACTGTCTAAAAGTAGCATTATGTCTAATCACAATAAAGGTTAGTCTAACAGTTATTATTTTTGTAAACCTTGATAAATGTTTTATTGTTTCACGATTAATTTTTATTATTGAATATGATAATTAATTATTCAACATCAAATCAATAACGTTCATTTCTACGATGAATTTATAGATTGTAGTATTCGTATTTGAGTATCTGGACGGATTGTCTTTCGTAGCATTGTATCACGAATGCAATCTTTACTGAACTAATTATAATTTTTACTACGGTAAGTTATAAGCCTTGCATATTATTAGGGAAAAAACGTTATTTGTTACTTATTTTTCTATTTTATAAAACTGTATTTCTTTTACATAGCTTAATTTTTTCATACGGTCTTTGGTTAAAAACCACTTTAATTTCATAGTTTTTTTGTCTTTTTTTTCTTTTTTGCGGAATATTTGTAAATAATTTACAATTAATTAAATCATGTATATTAAGATATAGTGTTAAAAAATATTATAGTGTCTTACTACTACCCCTAATCTAAATATTCCAAATTCAAAAATAAAAAAAACGCAATTAAAATTAAATAAATAATTTACATACACTAAATCATAAGAAATATAACTGAAACTATATTTATATCAACACTATCAATCACTAAATCACAATTTAGAGACAGGGACCTCACATAGTGGGTATTTGAACCCGAATATGAATGAGAGATGAGTGTAGGATGGTTGTGGCTCGATCTTCTAGTCTTGTTACTGACTAAGGCCGACATTCTCCTTGGACAGGACTGTTAATTAATAGCCCAACAGCCAACGGTATCTAGGGACCTACAGTTTAACATGGGATCCGAACCGAAATTTCGGTCTCATATATACGAATTAGTCTAATTATGAGGATGGTATTTACGGATGAACTAATGTTCACTAGTGCGGACGTTAATATAACAATACATTCTACTTTGTAAAATAAAACTTCAATTATTTCAGTTATTTAAGAACAAGAAAAAAATGAAGTTTTGAGATAAAAATGCAAGTAACCCAAATGCATCTTTTACGTTGAAACCATAAACCTGATCTTTTACTCTTATTTACTGATCAACTCATATAAATAAACACAGTTCACTTATTATTTACGAGATTTATATAAAGTAACATATTTCTTTAGCATGTCACGTTTTGTTAGGTTAATTACTCTGTTAATTAAAATGCTCCAATACACTATCATTGTACGTTGTGAACTATTGATGGGAGCTGGACATAAAATTCACGTTTTAACCAATAAACTCAATAATAAGTTTTCAATTATTTATTTTTCAATTCATCATGACAGCAGCATTGTATTATTGTAGGCTATACTTTTATGTATAGTAATGAGGAATGTGTGTTGTTGTTGCAGGTGTCCGCCGTGGCGGCACTGTTGCTGCTGCTATCCGGTCCGTCATGCGCCGTAGTCAACGACAAGCCAGCGGACTCGGAGTCGGCGTCAGCCGAAAATGTTAACCGGCGGGAAGCACCCTTAGACCAGGGCCCTTCGGCCACGGGTCCCAGCGGTTCGTACGGGCCTCCCAACGCCTTCAGTGGAGACTCTTACCTCCCACCTCCGGACTCGTCGGCGTTCGGACCGAAGCCTGTCTACGGACCGCCTCAGCCTCCTGGTTCTGGAAGCTCCTTCGGACCATCTGGACCATCTGATTCATATCCATCAGCTGCCCCAGAGAGTGCCTACGGTCCGCCTCCATCACCGCCGAAACCTCAGTACGGGCCTCCACCAAAGCCGAAGCCACAATATGGGCCACCGCCTAAGCCTAAACCTAGCTACGGCCCTCCAAAGCCTAACTACGGTCCACCTCCAAGTTCGTTCGGCCCACCACCAAAGCCCTCTGGGTCATATGGACCTCCATCCGATTCTTATGGACCTCCTCCACCACCACCCAAACCGGCTTATGGTCCTCCAAAACCAGTTTATGGACCACCACCTAAGCCTCCAAAACCATCTTATGGGCCTCCTCCAAAACCTTCATATGGCCCTCCACCAAAACCACCGAAGCCATCTTATGGACCTCCTCCGAAACCTGTTTATGGCCCACCACCGGGGCCTCCACCCAGCGCATCATATGGACCACCAAGTTCATCTTACGGACCTCCTCCTGCAGGACCACCAAGACCAAGTAGTGGATACGGCACTCCTGTTATTGTCAATCCCAAAGGACCTCCGGGTGTTCCAGCTCCCCCGACTCCACCGGATATAAGATACGATGGATGGCAACCGATCCCCGGGCTTACTTCTCATCCTCCCCAGCAACATCCACCTAGTGATTCATACGGACCACCAAACATTGGAGGCCATGGAGGTGGAGATTCTTCATACGGTGGTCCACCACCTCCTCCCCCATCAGGGTCTTATGGTGCACCAACAGGGGGTGGAGACGTCCACGTTAGCACAGGAGGGGGGTTTGATGGATCAGCACATGGTGATAATGGAGTTTTGATAAGTATTTCAGGTCATACGGACACAGCTGATATTGGGGGTGGAGGTGGAGGATGCTGCAGCTCTGCACCTAATTTCGGAGGACCTAGTGGACCACATGGAGGTTCGGGAGGTATAGGTGGAGGAGGAGGTTTGTCTGGATTAGACAATCTAGGATCAATCAGCGGTTCTTATGGTGCACCTCCACAGAACCCTTCAACAACATATGGTGTTCCATTACCAGTCCCTGCTATTTCAGGTGGTGGATCTGGAGGTGGTGGAGGGGGAGATTTTGGAGGGCATGGAGGACCACCTTCTGACTCCTATGGACCACCACCTTCTGGTTCGTATGGCCCTCCACCCTCAGACTCGTACGGACCACCACCATCGGGGGGATCATTTGGACCACCACCATCTGGATCATATGGACCACCTCCTTCCAACTCGTACGGCCCACCACCTTCAGATTCATACGGCCCTCCACCCTCTGGACCCTCACCTTCTTCAGGCGGATCATATGAAGGGCCTCCACCTCCACCTCCACCACCTCTTCCATCTTCCTCTTATGGACCTCCCAAACCAAGCGGCTCATATGGGCCTCCAAAACCTAGCTCATCGTACGGGCCACCGAAAAAACCAAGTGGATCATACGGACCACCTAAACCTCCTAGTAGCGTATACGGCCCACCAAAGCCACCAAGTAGTTCATATGGTCCTCCCAAACCACCAAGTGGCGCATACGGTCCACCCAAACCTATTAACACTTATGGTCCACCTAAGCCACCAAGTAGTGCATATGGGCCACCAAAATCACCTAGTTCATCTTATGGCCCTCCGAAAATACCCTCTGGATCTTATGGCCCACCAAAACCTCCTTCATCATCGTACGGTCCACCAAAACACTCAAAAATCCCAAGCAGCAGTTATGGACCTCCAAGTGATTCGTATGGACCTCCACCCTCTGGTGGTAGTCATGGAGGTGGTTATGCAGGTCCTCCTCCTCCACCAAGCTCGTCGTACGGTGTTCCTAAATCTCCCAGTTCATCTTATGGAGTTCCGGAGTCTCACAACTTTGGTGGATCAAGTGGCCCCTTTGCAGAACCAGGTGGTTCATTTGGAGGAGGCCTGTCATCAACCTATGGCGTTCCTGGAGACACACCACCTGGGACTTTCGGCGTTCCTATAAGTGGATGTTGTGGAACACCTCCTCCCAATATAGCCCCTCCACAAGATCAGCCAAGCCAGTCTTATGGTGTGCCTCAACCAGGAAAGGGAGTTGACTTACACCTTTCAGGATTAAACTATGGATTGCCTTCAGGAAAAACAGTTGAAGGACCCCACCATATTCAACCCAAAGAACCTGTCAAGTTCGTGCAACCTGTCCCATCTGGCCTTTTAGAAGCGATAGCTCAATCAGCGGAATATAAGAATTCAGGAATGGGTCGACCATATCAGGGAGGGACTTACATACCCCCACCTCCACCCGAAGTAGGGAAACCAGTTAATGAAGACACCCACGATAATTACATTAATGACCAAGGTCACAACGGAGGGCATCAAATTGGAGGACAAGGGGATGATTTTCAGATCACCCAGTCGTTGTCTGTAGACTTATCACCACCACCTAATGGTGGGCACCAAAACTTCGACAGTTATGGTTCACAATCGGTCGCTGACGGAAACATAGCCCCAGCCATTGATCCTAACAACCAGTTTGCGCAGTCAACTGTCGTTCAACAAGGGTCCATTGGCTTGGGAGGTAACGAACAGGGCGCTTTGAGCTATCAAAACAACAATTTACTTTCTCCAGGCCCGAGCGGAGGAGAAGGCGTACCAGAGGTCAATCAGTTAATAAAGTCTCTTGGTCTAGAGGGAAACTCTATAACACAATCGCAAATGCTTGATCTGGGCTCTCAGTTTTCAAATTATCAGGGAGGGCATTTCATAACTCAAACTGGAGGTGGAATCCAAAACATACCGATTCAAGGAAACCAAGGGAGTTATACTCTTCAAATTCAACCAGCTGGTGGGGTAGGGAGCACGGGAGAACAGTCCATAGCGCATGATCAAGTTCTGTCTAATGGACTCTTACAAGATATCCTAGCAGCGATCGAACAGCAACAACCAAATTACCAACAACAAAATTACCAGCAACAACAAAATTACCAACCACAACAAAATTACCAACAACTAAATGTCCAACAAGTTTATGGACAAGGTAACATCGATCACCTGCAAGCCGCTTCTAGTGCCTACTACCAATACCAGAACGCACCTCAAAACATAGCCGACAGCGAAACGCAAAGTTCATCGATTAACGAACAAGTCCTCAATTCAACGAACAACGATACCGCGACGCAGTATAATTCAAACAGTAACATAACATCTGATGTCACTGCGAAGCAGCTGAGCTATGACGTAAACACAAGTGATCAGGAAAGATTTACAACTTATCTAGCAAGAAACGGTGTCGCTTTGTACTACAACAGTGAACACGGAAAAAACAAGAATCAAACAAATCAAGAAACAACTCAAGCCGAAAGCCCCAAGGTCAACCTTCTCGACTCTAACGAACCCGGAGAGGAGGGATCCTACGTTATTTTCAAATCTCCAGACGTGCAATACAAATTTGGTGCAGCCGCAGACGACTCGGCGTTAAGTAACCATCAATTTGCAACAAATGCGACTCAGTCGACGACCGAATCCAAAGACGTAACGTGAGTGTGATGGACGAAATATATAAAGACAATAATAAATATGAGGGTGAACACTACAGTCCTCCTGCTCGTAACTTCACCATTCAGCGGTAGTGTGTAGTGTGTAGTGGGGTGGATGGAATGGTGAAGCTGCAGCCGGGGTATGTAGGTATGTGTGTTAGCGAGATTCAAGTTCTCGGTGGATGTCCCTGACCCTGGAGAGCCGTCCCGACAGTGAAAGTTCGACCGTGATCGTCAACGACTCCGACCGTTTATATCACGACTTGAACTAATCATTTTGCCGCAGATATAATTGGCCGCTCATTCCGACTTATTTGTGGTTGGACGTTTGTGTACCTCTTTTTATCTGCTATTTTCTGTTCCGGAAAGTCATTGTAATGGTAGGACCTTTTAAAGCCCTGTGCGATTTTATTGTCCTTGGGCTATCATAATTCTAAATTGTATTCGAGTAAATCGTATTAATCATTTCTAAAATTAATTGTAATCATCTTAATACCGGTGTACCATTTGGTTTAGTTATGTAAAATTGAATTATTAAAATGTCAATATTTTTCTTTTTACTAAAATAATGATCAATAAATTAGTTGTAAAATTATCTACTATATTAAAGACATAATAAATTTGATTTAAATTAGATTTTATTTATTTTATGCAGTAAACATAGTCCGTGACAGTTTATGTGACCGTTGTAATATAAATATTTGTTTGTTATTTTTTATTTATTGTCAACAATGTGTCATGACATTTTCGTGGTAATATATTTGAAACTATATGTGCCAATAATTTATTAAAAAACTATAATAAATACTCATTCATGTATTTTACCATGTACCATGCTTATTGTATGAATGTTGTAAATATTGTGTACTAAATAACATTTGTAAATAAAACATGTAAAGATAGAAATGGTATTTTATTGCTACCTTATGGATGTGGTTTAATACATTCATGCCAGTGATAAAATAATTATACATTGTATCATTATATAGGAATTTAAATTATACATCACCACTCACAAAACTGGATTTTCTATCCAATTTGAATGTATATTTTTTATAAATCAACAATATTAATAGTTTGGAAACACAAGTTGGATATATTAAAATACATAAATCTATGTGGTTTATACAGTATAAGTTTGTTCTAATGATATTTGCCATGGAATGGAACTATTTTACTTTTACATTATTTTACTCGTGGCTTAATAGGCTATAAAAGTTTCAAACGTTTAAAAAAAAACACTTCTAATTCAAGCTACACTTAAAACATTAATTTCCCTATAATAATGTAGTAATGTCAAATTTATTTGAACCGTTTCTTTACTGAATTATGAAAAACAGGAGGAAAAATTATTTATTGTTAAAATCTTTTCAAGTCCTAAATAGTCATATTTCATGAATACTTCAATTTTTCCCTCAAAGATAAAAAAAATTAGAAACTTGTATCCATATGGTACTTATGGGAACACCATGGTCTCTTGTTTGGTACTATAAATAAAATGACGTCTCATTTTTTATTTACTGAATTAATTTTCTTTCCAATGGATGCTAAATGACACCATTTAAAATAATAAACCTGCTGCCATTTGGCACATGCATGATCTTAAAAGTAAACAAATTGTTAAGAAACCTGTCTTGATTTTTACATAAGTGCCAACTGGATACAGGGTTTTCAAAAGCAATTCTTTCATTGAAAAATAAAATTGTCACCATAGCAACTTGAAATTTCTTGAATTGAAATAATAACTTAGTCTAAAATATTTTTTTCATTGACTGTAGTTACATATAAGCTGATGAACCTTTAAAAGTGGCGAAGTTCACATGGCACCACTCAACACTCACCCTTCGCAAAACAACCAAGTTTGATTTCCAAAGCCTTGCAAATCAGTATATTTATATTGGACTTCTAAAATCAATGGCAAAAAACTGTTGCCAAATGGCAGCCGTGGGAAGGAAAGGGTTTTAACTAGGGATAACAGTACAACAGATCTCACTCCCCGTGAAAGTCATCAGTTAGCCAATAAAAACAATCATAACCCTTGAAGAGTTAGAGTTGTAAATTCAAATTTTCACACCTTGATTAGAAAGTAGTTATCTCTTGGATTTGGGAAGTAAGAGTTTGTTAAATAGGCTTTTCAAACATTTATGTGGTAGTCGTTAGAAACTTTTTTAACTTAAAGTCTCATTGTTTATTTAACTAAATTCTTTCGACTGTAAAAAATAAATGAGCAAATTGCTATATTTGTTATGTCAAATGTCAAATGTCAAATTTGTTGTTCTTCATGCCATAAATACCGGGTGTCCACATAAGAAGTAAACAACTTTGTTTAAAAAATACTGTAAAGTTTTAACAATTTATAAAGAGTAATACACGCATTAGAAAGATAAAAACTTCAAGTTCTTTCCTGTATATTACAAGTGCTCAATATGTGAACCACGGCTTGCTCTGGAGAGATAATCCTAAAGTCTAATTCTGGCCAAACCTGAGCATTAGACGTCGCTGGTCTTCCGGAGTTCTCCTTTTTTCTGAAGCAACCACTCGTTTGGAATTTTCTATGCCAATCGTATATTTATTTTCTATTTGGAGGGGTTTTACGATTGTTCGGAAATTACGTTCCATAGTTGTAGCAGATAGAGTCCTTTCAAATCCCAACAAAAAGAAAGACTTTTCAGTAAGCTCATTAACCATTTTCATCCAAATCACTTAAACGCCTACTTTTGTAAAATTGTTGGCATTATTGACAACAGTCAGTTTTGTGGAAAAAGCTTGAAGTGTTTTCCAAACAACTGATGCCAACCGCAGCGATGTCGGATACGCAGTTCTTGCAAATTGACGTACAACGTTTATTTCTTTTGTGGACACTCGGTATATAACATAACTTAATTATAACCTTTAACTGTATTTTAATGTTTTATTATCCTATCAAGAAAATCTAATAAAAAAACTTAGTTCTGTTTGAGACCTGTAAGTTCACCGATACCTAGCTAAATTTGTTGGTTGTAGTACTAGTTTTGATTGATCCTGAGGTGATATTTAGCCTCGATTTAACGTATGCGGAGACTCCCGCCCCGGTGTGTGCCGGCTACCGGAGGGGCGGGGCGGGGCGGCGGCGGAACCTGTCACATTCCCACACAGACCTTGACCCACAGAAGGACCGGTGCTGCGGCGGTGATGAGGCGGTCGAGGTGGGTAAAGAAAGTCAACAGGCGGTTAACATCGAGTTTCTCTATTAGTGGGACAAGAGACCCTCGGCAACACTTACTTGGACAAACACCGGAGGAATTTGGGTTTACCTATTAGTTGGATTATTGACTTAAGTGGAATTAAATTTCATTATGGGCATAATTTTGAGCTGTGAAAGTTTGCGGGACGATGTAACTGTAGACGGTGGCTCCTCTGGGCCTCCGTTTACCACCTGGTCCTAAACGGCCACCTGCATCGATCTTAGGTCCGGCTATCATTGTAAGTCAGTAAAATTATTATAAATTGCATGAAATGACAAGTGTAATGTTGATTATCAATGCTGTTAATAGTCGATGACAGTAAAGTTCCTTGACTCTTGAATCCTTTTTTATACTGCAGCCTTATTTTCAAACTTAACAACATGATTTAAATGAAAAATGTATATATTGACAAGTAGTGTGTATTATTTCAAATGGTCAGGCAGTCAAGATACAGAATTTGTTTGTAAAAAAAACATTCTAGGATACTACACAGATATATTGTGTAATAATTTTTTGATTTGTTGATATAAAGTTCTACAACAATTAATTTTACTTGGTTACAGTTTCAAAGTGAAGTATTTAAAGCATTTTTTAAGTAAAATGACCTTTAATGGTAATTTTAATAAAATTTAAGAAACACAGATGGATATACTTTTAATACCCTTATAAAACTATAAAGTTATACTTTCAATAAATGAATCCAAGTAAATAAATGCATTTGTTACTAAGTAAACGTTTACAATTTTTCGTTGTAATAATATCAGTCATAGACTATAAGCAAAATCGGCAAGCGAACAGAGGCTTGTTGTTATTTGAGACGAGTTAGTTCGCTCCGCTCACTCTCCTTTACAAAAATATCGTACGCTTCGCTCACTAGCATTTAAATCGGTATCACATGTATTTTATTTCCACGGTCAATGGTTCATTTAATTATTCCTACTAATTTTTGGCTTTGTAAATTTAATTCCAAATCTACATATTTCTTTGTTACTTTGTACTCTATTTTAGTACTTTTATTTAAATAAACGTCCATAAAGTAATATTTAAAAACTAAAAAATTGTTTTTATTATAGTATCATCATTCAGCAATCGGTAAGTGGTGGTAATGGAAAACCACATGTTTCAACTGAAGCACGTGGTTCGTACATCGAAAGCTGTTTCAGCTGTTTTCAGCGACTCTTTTGATTTTTAACTGTATAAGATTAAGGTTGATTCGTTAGAGATTATTAGAGGAGTAATAAGGGGACCAAGGCTATGATCAGTAAAATTATTAAGGGTTACTTCCCTCCTTACCTCCTCTCTTTCCTTTCTCAGACAAAGCTCTTGCGCTTCGCTCCTTCGCCAGGCTAATAGGTGGTACACTTTGGTATAAATTTGTTCGACCACAGGTTTAATATTATTTTATATATTAAAATATAACCACAGGTTATATTTTATGCTGATGTAACACATTGTTATATATCTGCAATTAAAAGCAAAATTTCACTAAATTTAGAAGTTACAAAAAATCTCCTACAAAGTTAAGAATAACAAGGAAACTTTGACGGGCTCTAATATGAAAACCTGACTTTCTCCAGCCATAGGACCACCTCAAATTGATTATTTGAGTCCAAAACCCCGATAACCGAAAATCCAAAATCCTGCCGAAAATCCAAAATCCTGAACAGAAAGAATTGCTCATACAAACAATGTTGGTTTTAGAGTATAAGATAAGATAAAGGATAAAATTCTCACTCTTGTAATGATATTACGTTGGTGTACAGATATTTGAAATGTAAAATTTGAAACTGGTACAGCAGTAATTATCAGAACAAACAAGAGAGGTGAGAGAACACACAATGGTTTGGGGCACCGATTTCACCGATGAATGGAAGAAAGCACAGGGCGTGGTGTGGATGCCGTCACACAGTACAGACCTTGCCCCTGCGGTTCTGCGGCGCGCGGCGGCGCAGTGACGGAGAGAGTAGGGGCAACATGAGCCGGCCAGCTGCCGCGCAAAGTGTTTACTGCATACCTATTTGTATGCACAACTAACTTTAAAACTATTAGATGCTTAGAAGTATCGAAGGAATGTTTCATGACCACTTTTGTAAAGATGATTTAAAATATCGCCAAATTTTATTAGTAGCCAATTATAAAACTTATGTCACAATTCATATGTATTTATCCGACCACTGGGACGGTGGCGTCGTCCTGTAATCCAGCTTCTTGGAGGTCACGAATTGTGGATAGTTATAAGCGATGGCTTGTGGATGCGATATTCCCTGGTGAGGATTAACGTCCACATTAGAGAATACTAGTTCAACCATAAAGACCCTCCTCATAATTAGACCGATTCGTATATAAGATAGAAATTGTGGTTCGGATCCCATGTTAAACTGTAGGTCCCTACATGCCATTGGCTGTTAGGCTATTAGTTAACGGACCTGTCTAAGGAGAATGTCAGTAACAATACTACAAGATCGTTCCACAATCATCCTATACTTATCTCTCATTCATATTCAAGTTAAAATCAGGACTGGGGAAAACTGCTGTAATGTAATAGATAGACATTTTTCATTTACTTTTGTTTACGGTATAAAATGTTCTCAGCAGTCCTGGGTTAAAACACCCAACTATATGAGGTCCTCTCAAAATAATGATATAGTGATTTTAGTTTTAGCGAATTTCCTTTGGAAATAAGCTATTACCGTCGTTTTCATAGGAGCTGCCGTTTATATCGTTGTACGGACACCTCTGCGATTACATAATTTTATATATTAAGTTGTGGATTTTTATGTGTACTTTCTAGATACGAAGTGATTATTTGTTGGAATCACATTTAAAACTCCACAAATAACGATTTACTAAAAAATTTAACATGGGCTTATATGGGAAATAGAATTTTCAATTTTTAGTGCTTGTGAACACGATAACTAGTGCAAAAATCGTCTGATCATCATGCAATTTGGTACAGACATGTAAAGTTAGATTCTCTTGGATGAGTTCGTTAACCAGTAAGATCGGCTCAACTTCGGTAGGGAAAGTGTGGGATTTTACCCCTCAAAAGTGGGTTTTTTCCACTTTTCACATAGATATTTTTATTTGATTACCTTTTAGTGTACACCAATAGATTCAGCTCAAAAAAAAAAAAAAAAAAAAAAAAAAAAAAATTGGTATGTTTAATTATTGCTCTACGTCCACTGGTTACCGAGATATTAGCGAATTTCCTTTGGAAATAAGCTATTACCGTCGTTTTCATAGGAGCTGCCGTTTATATCGTTGTACGGACACCTCTGCGATTACATAATTTTATATATTAAGTTGTGGCTTTTTATGTGTACTTTCTGGATACTGGAATAAAACTGCACAAATAACGATTTACAAAAAATTTAACATGGGCTTATATGTGAAATAGAATTTTCAATTTTTAGTGCTTGTGAACACGATAACTAGTGCAAAAATCGTCTGATCATCATGAAATTTGGTACAGACATGTAGAGGTAGATTTTCTTTGATCTCTTGATTCGCCTTTTGATGAGTTCGTTAAAAAGTAAGATCGGTATTGAAAAAATTTTCTGATCATCATGAAATTTGATATCCACACTTTTGTAAAGACTCTTAGAATGTGTTATGTTTACTTATGTAAAAATTGCCATTGGAAATTCGCTAAGTACGCAGGTCTGCTGCGACGGGGGTATTATTTTTTTCTGGCCATCAACATAATGATTTCTAACTACAGTACATGGTGATCTGTAACACATTTTTCTACTCGATTTTGTTTTTTTATTAATAACACACAGGTGATCAGTAGTAAACAAAATCAATAACGTAGTTCACTTGAACAAATAATACAACTTTAACAAGTATTTATATAATATTTGGGAACACGGAATTATTTAAAGGGCAACTTCACGGTTAAAACGTTAAAGTTAAGTGTCGATGCTCGTCCCTTTGACCTTTTACGTTGAACATGTAAAAATGCTGCTTTTTTAATCGGATAATTTAGAAAGCTCATTAGTGACCTTCCTGCAGTCTCATTAACCTTTGTAAAAAATCTTCGGCTTGTAAATCCACGAGAAAATTTATACCCAGTCTAAAAACATGCAATTAAATAATAAATTTAAATTGTTTTATTACATGCAGGATAATTTTTTAATAAACTTATCCTTTTACCGTTAGAAAATAAATTGATGGATATAATCATCATTTTATATTTTTTCATTATGTATGTCAAATTAACTAGTCTGATTTGTATTTTATCCTACAGTTTTGATACTATTTGACAACAAATATCTTATGGACCCAAAATTATAAAATTATTATGACTAAGTCAACATTTTGTTTTATCAGGTGGATAAAAACATAATCCTTTTCTACTTCCATATTTGCTTTGAAAAACCTCCCCTCCATTAAAATCTGCATTTTAAAACATTATCCATAATTTCTTTTAACTGAAACAAAAGTTCATGATGTTAGGATCTACAACAGTCATCTAATCATAAATTATATGAAAGTTATATTATGAAAATGTAATAAAAAGTTGCCCCAAAGTTTATTCCTAAAACAATATCTGCATTTTAATGTTATTTTTTCGAGTTGCTTATTCTGACTTTTTTATAGACAATGCAATACTCCAATTTCAATAAATAAACTTAACGAGGAAAATTTCTTGCTGTCAAGAATACTTGTGGTGGGTAAGCATTGTTTATAAGGTGACATTTATCTTACCTCCTCTCCGGCTCGTAGAAGTATAAAGTAAAATAAATAGCAGTTTGAAAGTTTTAAAGCGGTGACGTGCACAGGGGTAGATTACCCGAGATTTCTGCGGGCAACGTGCCACTACTGCAGCGCCCCTGACTGACGACTGCGGCAGCAAGGCGATCACCCCAGCCCCGTGAAAGCTTACCATTGGTGTTGGTAGAGAGGGTTTCAGCAAAATGCAATGATATGCTCATAAATACAGTTCTGAATTAAAATTTAAAAATTACAATTATACTACATTATAATTACTTGAATTTGCCAATGAATGAAAAACTATAATAGATACTCAGTTGATTTTGAAGATATAAGGTGATCAATATAAACTAATATCCCCTTAAAAGTACTCTACACCTAAAGGCTAGTGTAGTGCAGTAGGCTATATTAACTGTACGGCTTATGGTGTTTTATACACATTTTTAAACAGATTTTATTGGAAGTAGGTAAGTTAATCATTTAGCTGAAAAGTACATTAGTAGTTGAAGTTACATGAGGGTTTTCAAAATAGTAAAAATAAAATTCTCAGTAACATTATTAATATAATTTATTTTCATTGATATATCGTGTAAATAAGAGCCATAAATTCTACACTTACCAACAAGAAAACATTTTTCTTAATAAAAAGTATTAAAATTTTTTCTCGCAAATGACAAAATTTTTTCTGGAGATTTAGATAAAAAAATATATTTACCAAAAAAATACGTATTTAAAGAAGGAAACTCAGTACCAAAACAAAATGTAACCACAGTAAAAAGTGGGAACAAATGTATCACCACAAACAATAACAAGTAAGAATAATGTTAAAAAATAAAAACATTCCTTAAAAAATAAATTGAAAATATGACGGAAGCGTAGTAGTAATGTATAGTGCATAATAAACTAGTACATTGCACTAAGAAGCCCATAAGAGTATGACCAATGATAAAAAAGTAAACGAGATACAATTTATGGAAAATTATAACGATTCCTTCAAACTGATGCTATTTTAGAGACAGCACGTTTTTTTTTTTTTAATTTTCTAATAACACGAAAATGGAAGGTACATGTAGTTATTAAAAATGACATTCCAACAACCCATGTATCGACATGAAAACTAATGACAGTAATAAAGGTTCCTGAAGGAGTGCAGCAATTACCAATTCCACAAAGGAATATTTATACTTAAGGATTTGCTTCTAGAAATTCATTACAAGCCAAAATAAACGAAATGCTCATTTTATGGTAGTTGTAAAAGTGTTGAGAAGATAGCAATATAAAGATGTGCAGAAAAGATTTCTTATAAGAAGAAATATCAAACCAGCAGAGAAAACGGCTTAATGGTACTGACGGGGTAAGTGAAATAAATTGCAGTTTGAAAGTGTAGAGAAGGAACCTACAACTCACATTATGCTCCTCTCCCGTCCACCTTTTTTATATAAGGCCCTCATCGTAGTAGATAAGGAGTGCAATGTACATTAAACATTGTGGCTTAAAAGCATTAATGCATAAAAAATTAATTTATCTTTCTATAATGTATATCCCTCATATTAGTATTTTTTATTTATTTCAAATTTCAATTTACTATACATGAAATGCATATATATAAGACAGTAGTTGTATGACTTTCTAGGAAAATCAATTGTTTTGTAATGCAGGAGAAACAACTAACGCCTCAATTCAATTCACTATTAAAATAAATCTAATGAGAAACCAATAGAGCAATGTGAACCAAATGCACGAACCTACTAACAAAAGTAACAATATGTGCAACACTGTATGGAAGGTTGAAGACCCAATTTAAACTATAATATTTTTTTAGGGAGGAGGCAGGAAAAATGCATTACGGACACAGGGGGCCAGCCGTAGTGTGGACTCCCCTAAAAACGCGTATACCGACTAAAATACCTCTTCTCTTTAGGAATCTAGCCTGGGATTGTTTGTCACTACATCAGGTTAGGCCTAAAATATAACATAATTATGATATTAATGATATTTTTATTTGACAATATTTAAATAAAATAAAAACAAGCTTAACATTTATAAAATAACTGTTAAAAATTACAAATAAATTGAATGACATATTCAACGTTTGGTAATTTTAAACTAAAAAATAACAACTTGAAAAAAAAAACAGAAAGAGGGCTTTACCTTTTTTTTTATTTTTAAGCTTGTTCGTATATTTAGTTCTCACCTTAAAAAACTTCAAATATTTATATATCGGTCTCTCCTGCAGTATTCGAGACGTGTTAAGCAGTACAGGTTATCCAACGTGTTGCGTCCACGTAGCGTTGGGCGTTTTGTGCCAGGCGGGTAGGTGAAACTTTGTTCGGAAAGCAACGTACAAAAATTAAAATTCTTTGTTGCATGAATTTTGTGAGCTAAATACCGCATGTATATTTTGACGATTAAATTATGGCATATAATCGATCAAATTAAAATTTTCTGCATACTTTAGACTACATCGAGAAGTAATAAGATGTATTAATAAGTTAGTTTTCGATGACAATGACGAAAATAATATTGTTTAAGTTGATTAATTTTACTTAAGTGCTTTCACTGAAGTTACCTGATACAAGAATATTGTAGTTCGTCTATTGTAAATTCAAAACTTTTTTCTATTCAAGAAAATTATGTTTTATGATCCATAAAAATTATCTAAAAAATAAAAAATGCAATTTTTTTTAATATATCACATATTTTAAAATATTTATTTAATTTTCACTGTATTATATAATTATTAATTAGGTAATTAATCTTTTTACAACATGAGATTGTTATGTATTACCTTTCGGTTTCATGTTTACAGTTCTGTTTATTTGACTGTATGGTTAAGTGAACGTTTAAAGTAATTATTTTTAAGTATATTCTATAAAATTATTCTGGTTTTAATATAAAAAAAAGACTGATCTTAACAATGATTTTTGAAATAAAGAATAAGGCAATACATTATAATAACATTTGGAGTACATGATTGTTTGAAAATATTGACAGGTATTTATAACGTACTATTATGCTTTGAAAATTTTTAAAATTTGATGTTAATTTTTATAAACATACCTAATAGTACTGCAACAACAAAAATCAAAAAATAAGAATATTTGTACTGCAACTATACGGTATTAAATCTTCGACAATATTCAATGGAGATCGAGTGAGATTGTTCAAATGTCGTATTCACAAATGAAATTTCCAAGTTTCAAAGTTGGGGGCCCTGAGCCTAACAAGAGCTTTACAACTTTCTAGGGTTAACTTGTTCGGCAATAAGTTTCTCTAATTGTCCTCATTGTAAGATGAAAGTCTCAAGTGAGTATTGTCGTATCGTAGGGATAATGTACTTGGGTGAACGCCGCAATTGTTAATATTGCAAATGCAACATGCTGCCTCTAGCAATTAACAAGAAACCCATACTTAGTGTAGTTAGTTCGCTTTATTTACAACTAGAATATTTTAGTGGAAACATTTAAAGATTAATATTCAGCAATTGATGTTTCAAAATAGCTTGTAAGCCATAGTGGAAGAAGTTATAAAATAAAATAATATTACGTAGAATAAGACAGTAAATATAATAAACATAAGTAAAACAACAGTTAATGAAAAAAAAACAAAAAAAAAACATTCGCATAAAACACTCCATGACGTGGTATACGTAATAATGTTGTACGTAATAATCAATGAGGGATTCATCCCACATTGATTACAAAATATTTTGTTTTCCTGTTCAGTTAGTAATTTATTAGTTTACATGACGGTTCAAAAATTAACATTAGGTGTTTTTTAAAAGACCTACAATAATAATTTTAATCATTAGTTTTGTTGAATTTTGAGTTTCTTAATATTACTTTTGTTGTCTTTACCATCTCTGTTCATAAAAATAACACGTGCATTTTTCAAGCCAGTGAGGAAGAGACTAAAGGTCACGTTTTCCTATTTTTGGTTCGTGGAATTAGTGAAACAAATTTCACCCTCAT
>CM061534.1:156210979-156363133 GCA_030545055.2 Neoaliturus tenellus | reverse complement strand
AACATGATAATATTGTCATTGGTGATCAAAGGTATAAGGGCACAAAAGGATTATTTGAATTATTATTTGAAAATAAGCCTTCAGTATCGGTAGTGAAAGAAAAAGACATGGAAGCATATAAAAATATTTTGGAACAGACAAATGCATATAGGAGAAAGTATTTACCTGACCAGCCTCCTTTTAGATCTAAGTCTTTAAAATATAAAGAATTTGTATCCAAGTTAATACCAACTAGAAGACAAACAATGCCGTTAACACAAAGAAAACCTGTAAAACGAAGATTTATGGCATCCACTTTGGATGTAAGTGCTCAGGAACGAAGAAAAAGAAGTAAGTCCGTTACGGGTACAGGTTTAATGAAGAAACTATATAACACAAATGTGATTTATTACAATAATATCAATAAATTGGTGGATAGAATGAAACTAATACATGAAGCTAAAGAAGCGGGTCATACTGGATTGGAAAACGAATGGGTGGCTTTAGTGGATGAACTCCGAAACCGTGGGGTAATCTCATAAAAATGCGTTACTCCCTAGAATACTATTCAGTTGCACCATGAGTGTCGACAAGTTCGGACGTTACTCCTCGGATGGGTTATATTATGCCAATAGTTTAAAAAGAAGTGCTGGTTTACCACAAACACCTGATGGAGATTATGATATGAGTAATAAAAGGTTAAAAAACATAAAAGATCCTACGGATGAAAACGATGCAATAAATCTAAAAATATTAAAGGAAAAGATATCGCCAACATTAAAACTACAAGATAACACATATGACGCAGAAGATCATAGAATCATCAACGTTGGTAAACCAAATCAAAACGGTGATGCAATAAACAAAGGTTATTTGTCATCTGAATTAAAAAATACGTTAAAATTTAATGGGAAAACGTATAGTGCCAACAATAAACGTATATCCAACGTAGATGACCCTAAAGATGCAAAAGACAGCGTAAATAGACGCTATTTACATTCTTTGATACCTGAAAAGACAAAAGATGGATTTTCTTTTTATAAATTTGTTATTAACGATATAGGTTATCCAAAAAATGAAAATGATGCTGTAAATCTCAAATATATAAAAGATCATTGTGTCATACGTGATGTGGGAGTTATCGATTGTCTTGGCAATTGTTTGGCGAATGTAAAAGATGGTTCAGCACCATCTGATGGTGCAACAGTGGGTCAAATGAAAGAGACTTTAAAACAAGAAACAACTGGATTTGCAAAACGAGATGAAGTATTATCAAAGCAAGGGGATGACTTTATTCAAGGTAATGAAAAATTTCGTTTATTGACATACAAAAACGCTTATTGGGATTGCAGGCATGGAAGGTTATCAAATGTGTCATGGGGTCATGCAGATAGAGACGCGGCTGCCTTAGGACAAACAGTACATCTAGATCCAAATAATTACTATGCGTTTTTTATATGTAGTAATAAAAAATTAACAAACATGGCGCAAGGAAGAGAAGCAAATGATGCTGCAACTGTAGGACAGGCTATCACATTATCACAAATGGATAGCAAAGTGTATACTTGTAATAATAAACGTATAACAGACCTTAAAGACCCTGAACATGTGGATAATGCTGTCACTGTTAATTTTCTTGTAAAAGTTTTAGGAAATGCATTATTTGATGTATACAATCTTATTGGTATTCGTTCAGGTCGTACTCCTTTGTTGGAATCTGAGAGAGGTACTTGGATTAAACGGGAAATTGTTCAAAACTATTTTATCAACCCTCATACAAAAAAGTTTAGATCATCGGATTGGGGTGATTTTGATATTTAATAAAAGAACACAATAAACGACTTCATTTATGTCCAACTTGTCATAGAGGTAACACATAAGTTGTACATTGCGATTATAAAAGGACAATAATGACGTTCCAGTACATCAGTCCATATAGAGACACTGTAAGGAGAGGAGGTGGGATCACGTCCACAGCGGTTTCTCTGTTAAGTAAAGCTTTAAAACGAATTCCAGTAGGATCCATAGTAAATAGAGCAATAGACGCATTACCATACGAATTTCATATACCGGGAGGTTATCAGTATTGCGGACCAGGAACTAAATTGAAAAAACGACTGGAAAGAGGCGATCCTGGCATAAATAAGTTAGATCAGGCTTGTAAAGAACACGATATCGCATATTCCACGTTTGCCGATTCAAAAAATAGATCAATAGCTGACAAAAAGCTTGCGGACATAGCTTGGCAACGAGTAAAATCAAGTGACGCTAGCATAGCAGAAAAAGCAGCAGCTTTAGCAGTAACAGCAGGTATGAAGGCTAAAACAGCAGTAGGAGGTGGAAGAAGGAGGAGAAGGAGAGTAAAAAGGAGGTCAACCACAAGAAAACATGGAGGAAATATAAAAAGAAGACGACGATCTACAAGAAAAGGCAGGAAGAAGCCCACCGTGTGGTCAATGGTAAAAAACGGGGCAGGTCTTTACCTAAGACCTTATCGTGCATATTAAATGAAAGAAATCAATTGGTCATACCACATAAAGCATTAACCAATATTGAATTATTTAAATATATTTCCTGTTTAAAAATACCATTTTTCCGCGGTGTGTTTATGAAAGACAGTTTACCAAAGAAAATGTGGCAAAATGAGACTGGAATTGTAAATTTGGATAATACTGAAGGGCCTGGCACCCATTGGGTTTGTTATAAGAAACTAAATAACAATGTATATTATTTTGATAGTTTCGGTAATTTGCCACCACCAAAAGAACTTCAAAATTACTTTAAATCTGCTAAAAACATATATTATAACTATAAAAGAGAACAACCTGATAATACTTCAATATGCGGCCATTTATGTTTGGAATTTCTAGCTAAAAGTATCAGTCACTATTGAGATGTCTTCCTATACGGTATCATTAACAGGAAAATCGTCCACTTTACGAAGTATCCTTTTTCCAGCGTTACGCTTGCAAAAAGGAAGGTTTTGGGAGGCGGCACTATTGGATTTTACAACTTACAACTCTATCCCCAATGTTACGGAAGGTAAAAATAACGTATTGCATTATTATAAGGGAAAGGATGCCAGTGGAAAATTTACAGACTTACAAGAGTGCAGGTTACCCACAGGTTCTTATGAAATTGATCATATAAATGAATTTTTGCAAACTAAAATGGGAAAAGACAATATAACATTAAAAGGTAATAATAATACGATGAAAGCTGAAATTACTTCCAAATATTATATAGATTTCACTCAACCAAACTCAATTGGTGATTTATTAGGATTTTCCAACGATGAGCCTGTTTTAGAACCAGATGTAACACATTCCGGTAAGAAAACAGTAACAATATTAAAAGTCAATAGTATAGACATAACTTGTAACATTATACAAGGTGCTTACAGGGATGGGGCTAACACCCACATCATACATACTTTTTACCCAAGTGTACCACCTGGATTTAAAATTGTTGAAAAGCCACAAAACCTGGTATATCTACCGTTGAACACCACTTTCATTTCAGACATCGTGTTGAGCGTATTGGATCAAGACGGTAACTTGGTAGACTTCAGAGAAGAGCCTATTACGATTAGATTACATTTAAAATCGACACTTTAATACAAAACCATGGGTTTAACATTTAAAAGCGAACAACCTACGGGAAACCGCATTAGTAGCTCTTCAGCTGTGGAGGAGTTAACACGCGAGAACATTCGTTTCTTAGAGAGAATTGGATTAAAATTAACCGAGTATGGATATACTGGATATAGCGCAGGGTCCAACATTCGACGAAACCCTATGGGAAAAAGAATATCACACCCACAACCCTTACACTTCATCGAAATTAAACAATAACGATGAAATTCGTATTCCCATACAAAATCAAGACATTTACACACTACCATGTGAAAGTTACTTGTATATTGAAGGACAAGTTACTAAAAAGGACGGTACTACTGTTGGTACAACAGTTCCATTTATAAATAATCCTATGGCTTTCCTATTTGATGAAATTAGATATGAAATATCAGGTGTAACAGTTGATTCCACTAAAAAAGTAGGTATTACGACAACTTTAAAAGGATTAACATCTATAACACCCAATGAAACCAATTTACTTAAACCTGCCGGATGGGTATTACCTACGATTGACACGATCACTCCAAATCCAAATGGATATTTTGATTTTCATATTCCATTACGTTTGCTGCTTGGTTTTGCTGAAGATTATAGGAAAATAATATTAAACGTTAAACAAGAATTAGTTTTGTTGAGATCTTCTAACGATAAAGACATTATTAAAGCTGCAGATGCTACTACAGATGCGACTTTAGAATGGAAATTAAAATTAGACAAAATTGTATGGAGAGTTCCACATGTTAAATTGGCTGACGAGCATAGAATGCTACTTTTAAGAAAATTAAAAGCCGATCGTGATATTGTTATTCCATTTAGAAGTTGGGAATTTCATGAGCATCCCAGTTTACCTACTACGGATCGACACACTTGGACTGTTAAAACATCGAATTATGTAGAACGAGCCAGGTATATTATATTTGGTTTACAAACAGGTAGAAGAGACGCCATTACTAAACATGCAGGACAATTTGATCATTGTGACTTGAAAAATATTAAAGTTTATTTAAATTCACAATTCTTTCCATACGACAATTTAAATGTGTCATTCACTAAGAAGAAATACAGTATATTGTACGATATGTACGCGAGATTCCAAAGTTCATATTACGGTAAAACAAATACACCTTTATTACCACCTGACAAATATTTCGATGCCTACCCAATAGTTGTAATCGATTGTTCTAAACAAAATGAATCAGTAAAGTCTTCAAGTGTGGATATAAAAATAGAAATGGAATTCAACGATGCTATACCGGCTAATACAACTGCATACTGTTTAATTCTACATGATAAAATCGTAACATACACACCTTTAACTGGAATTGTTAAAAATGTATTGTAAGAACCGGTTTTGTTTCATTCCGCGAGTATAAAAGCAGAGCGTACAGACCGCTCCTCATCAGTTTGTTGCCTACTGTTGTATGGGTAGCATCGTATTCAATATGGCTTCTCCTAGTGGTACACCTGAAAATGTGGTAGATATTGAGAAGGAGATATCTGAGTTTTTAGATCCTCAAGGTCACCAGGAAGGAGGTGAACAAAACGTTTGCGGACAACTTCACGCCAGTAATAATGTTGAAGAAAAAGGTAAAAGAAGAAAGACTATACAAAAGAGAAAAAGGGATATTGAAGATAATATTTCTCCAAACATATTGAGTGAGGTATTTTTGCGAATATTTTACCCAATCTCTTCCAGTTTGGATAAAAGTGTTTTAATCGGTGTTATGAAATCTACAGATTATTCCCCTACTGTAATTTTAACTCATGGACCCAAAATGATTTTGTTTACGGACAGTGCTTGGGAATCGTTTATGAAACATTTGCATCTGCTAGAATGCTATTTAAGTAGTAACATGTTTGGAAGAAAGACAAGGGTAGGACTTTTGGATTCAAATGTGGAAATTGATATCATTAAACAACGTGGTGATCATCAGCTACGGTTTAGAGACACAACAAGACATGATAACAAAATTCAACTTAATCGAGAGGAGTTTTTCATTTTAACTTGTGCTACTGAACCTATAACAAGATACTTGAGACAACTGGTGTTTTCAAGTTCGATTATTAAAGATTATCTGGAAGACACTTTGGACAAACAACCGGACGCACCTATATTATACGGACCTGTGGATACTTCTATATTTAATAGAGTTCCTCATGAAGTACAGATGTGGAGACAATTGGAAAAGTACGCTCAACTACATAAGAAATCAGTAAAACAGGAAGAAGAGGAAGATGGAGGAGAAGAATCAAGTGTTAGTGATGAAAATGAAAATAAGGAAAATATAAAGATGGAAACTTAAATGACAATGGTTAGTTTTTAAAACAATAACCAACATTTTGTGGGGTTAGGCCTATTGGGGACGGTGCCCACGTTAAATATACACCAACGCGCCAACAACTGTACGGCCTGGTATAAAAGTAGTACCTACCGTGGTGTGGAAATCAGTTGACCTCCTGACTTCGTAATGAGCAGACGTGTGACCTTCAAAATGGACAAGGGAGAAGAACAACAAGTAAAGTCCAAGCCTGGTATTATTGAGTTTCAAGCGTTTCGTGGTAATGATGATAGATTCATTATAAAAGAACTTGTGTTTTTGGACATGAATACAAGTGTTCCTTATTCGTTTTTATTTAAACCACCATGTTCTTATTCGTCTTTAACTAGTAAAGCCGCTACTACCAACAGATGGATTTCAAAACACTTCCATCATATCGATTGGTATGATGGTTTTACAAGTTACACGGACTTGTATCACATTATGCATCACTTTTCAGACAAGTTTACCAATATTTACACAAAGGGGCTGGAAAAGAAAAGATGGATCGAAGGATTTACTCATGTTCCGGTTAATGATGTGGAATTGGATAAGAATTATCAATACATGCTGGAAACCATATGTATTTGTACAAAAAGCCCAGAACATGATAAAGATAGACATTGCGCTTTGAAAAATGCCTATAAACTCGCCTCTTACCTTCAAAGTGGGGAATTGGGGAGTGGTGGGGGTAACGGAGAGTATATAAGTGGGGAGCAGACAGGGACCTGGCATGAGTATTACTCGAGATTCCGAGACGACAACATCTCCGAGCAAGAAGACGATCTGTAACCTGACCATGGCATCTCACCAGTTCCTTCAGACTTTGGTCGAGCAGTTCAATGCTCACTCCAAGTCAACAATATTACCTGTAAAGAAGTGCTCGGAACTAAAAGACGAGAAGCACTACATAATCCATGCTATGAAGAAGATGGAGACTACAGTTGGGGAGGCCATCTGCTGCAGTCTCAGCGAGGCACCGTTTACTCCGGGGGATGAACCAAAGTTCCAGGTGTACCTGCCCAAGAGATTCGTCCATCTTCTACAAAACGAGGATCTTCGCTCTATTCAACCCGGGTGTCTATACCTGGTGTCCCACGGCTGCACGGGTAGCAATTCTACAGAGTTGACCATCCACATCGCTGACAAGCAGCAGTGTTAGATTTAAGTTTTAATGTTGTACATATGTTGTTGTTGTAATGTTTTATAAATAAACGAATCATAAAAGACAAAAAAAAATAAAAAAAAAAACAAAAAATGCAACATATCAATATGTGACAGACTTCACGTATTGATATGTTGCATTTTTTTTAAACTTCGCGGGTGACCTTGACCTTTGACCTTTGCATTTCACAATTACCCCCACTACTGTAATTACCCCCACTACCGCACTAGGATTCAAACCTGCTTGGATGCGAAAAACGGTCAGTCTGTTGCCAACTAGCAAACGATGAGCACCTTGTACGAGCTTTGCTTACAACGAGTTATAACTGACGCATCTTTATTCCAGATGGCTTTACGAGATAATATCCCTATAACAGTAAAGCAGGATATCGAGGAGTACAAGAAAGATAATAGAGGGTATTCGGGATACTCCTGGTATAGGTTCCAAGACGGGGAAAAGTTTTGTAGGCCTTGTGGCAATGCTGCCGTCAGAGACCTTCGACGGTTCGTACAGGAAGGTGGTAGAAAACAGTTTGGATTTCTAGCACCAATGTTTAGATTTGAAAACTACAAGGACACCTGTGCTATTTGTTCCATCCCTTTGTATCAATGGAAAAAGTTTAGAAGTGTTTAATTGCATCTTCCATACCCCCACCACCATCACTCCACCACTTTTCCATGTACCTCCAAACGCTGTGCCTCGGCTTCATTTCTACTCCAGCAGCCAACCTAGCAACATCAGGATGTCTCTCAACGTCAGTTGCGCAAGTTACGAGGAGGTGAGCATCAAGACTCAGCAGGAGCTAAACGACTTATACAAGGAGTTGCAGCTGATGGTGGCACGAGGCTACCATATAAATGTGCAAGTTTACGCTTGCAATATACGGAACACCCGGCAGTCAAAGGAAGAGCCTGGACACTCCTCGACGGCTTCCTCACCAGCGTTCATGAAGACCGAGCCAGACAACTTGGACTACTTCAGCTGACTAGCAGTTGTATTTCTTGTCCTAACCATTGTAGAATATGTATATTTTTTCATTATATTAAAGAAGTAAAAGAGCAAAAACACCTATCTTGTTACTGACATATAAGCTCAGTAACAAGATAGGTTTTTTTAAAACACAATTTGGATGACCTTGAAACTTCCCCCTCCACTGCTTTGTTACCCCCACCACTTGACTATTGGTGTACATGGCACATCGCAATTGGAAACCTCATTCCATCTTCAACAGCCACACCGACAACATCAACAATGGCAAACCTACCAACAGATGAAAGATGTCCTCACGCATGTTGTGACTTCGTCCACGAGTTGGAGAAGAGGATGCAGGAGAGGGCGGTAAGAAGAAAGCAGATCCACTCAGAAAATATCATGATAGTCAACGGCTATCTTTTATTGTTCGGCCTTATTATGGTTGTACTTTTCATACTGTATGGCATAGTCACATGTGTCGGCAAGGTTGCAGAAGAAAACGCTCGCCACCATCAATTGGAAAGTTTCAATGTTACTTTGTAGGTTTTCCTTTTTTTAAAACTTCGTTTGGATGACCTTGAAAATACCCCCACTACTCCACCACACCCCCCACCACTTCACCATGTTCCTGCATGAGCATCACATCAACCGTCATTCCTTGTCCGACAAGCAACCATGGCAGACAACAACACCATCAGCCAAGCTGACTCCACTACTGATGTCGGTACAAGTACGGGTTGGACACTGTCGATCGATAGTGTACACTATTTGGAAACAATTTGCGAACGGATGAAGGAAATACTGCGGGACAACCCTGGAATCATAATACAAATGAATTTAAATTATGATTGGTCCCAAGTCAGAATGCAAGGGGACGATAACAACGGTCAACAATCACCACAATATTCACCCATGTCCCCGATCTACCCTTACGGCGAGTCTGACGTCGATGAAGATGAGGCTAATGAGGATGTGGGGGACAACGAGGCTGAAGAGGAGTAACCTTCATTCCTTTTTTTTAAAACCCAAATTGGATGACCTTGAGAATTCCCCCTCCACTATTTCCTTTTTTTTAAAACCCAAATTAAATGACCTTGAAAATACCCCCTCCACATACTTTTGGTTTACCCCCTCTACTTTTCAATACTGTTACCACAGTCTGTAGCTCACATCATTCCTTGCTTAGCTATCATGGCGGACAGCACTCTTTCTCGAGTTGACTCCACTACGGATGAAGAATGGCCATTTTCCTGGAATGTTCATCTGCAAGACTCGGCAGAAGTGGATATGTTGCATGAGAAATTGGTGTATGTATTAAACGAAAACCCCAACATTGAATGTAGAATGACTATGGATTTCGATGCGACAGGGGTCCACACTCAACCTTCTACTTCCAGCCAGCCTGAACCTCAGCTACAGCCGAAGAACTTTACACATCTTTACACTCCAATACGGCCGGAGGATGTGGTTATCAGCGAGGCAGACTCTACTACAAGTTATATTGAACCAACGAATTGGAAGCTTGTTGTTGACACCTTACACAAGGTCGACTTAGTATGTGACAAATTAAAGGAATTGATGATGCAAGATCCTGGTCTTCGTTTTAAAATTGATTTGTTTTTCATCTGGGGAGCACCTGCACGGGGCTCTTCGTCTGACAGCTCTCTAAGTACAACGGATGAGGAGGAGTAGGAGGACGACTAGTTATCTTTTTTAAAACTCCGTTTGGATGGCCTTGACCTTTCCCCCTCCACTGAGTTTATTTAAGGTGCACTCTCAATGACTGCAGCATCATTTCATCGCGCACCTTCACCACAGCAACATGGAGAGTCAACTCAACTACTGTTGCGAACGGAAATGTTTTTCATGGCCGAATGACATTGATGTTGCGGATGGCCTGGCGTGTAGAAAATGTGAAGCTTTTGGTCAATGCATGTGTAAGTGCAAGTCTTGGAAGAAGCCGAAACCGGAGTTGAAGACATTCCATGTGTACCAGATGAGAGGGCATAAGTACACTTGTTGCCCTGAACGTTGCATTGAATTCACATTAAAACAGCTAACTGGCTGCAAATTGTGCAACAATCATTTTGCAGGTTTTTGCAAACATTATTTAGGAGCCTGTCAGTACAGATCAACTTGGCATACAGAAGCACTCACTATCAATGAAATCGCTATAGATACACAAGAGTAGTCTTTCTACTCTTTTCTTTTTTTTTAAAACTCCATTTGGATGACCTTGACCTTTCCCCCTCCACTCACCTTAGTTTATATAAGCTCCATTCCCGCTGACCACGGCATCACTTCATCTTGCTCCCTCGCCGAAGCAACATCAAGTATGGAAACTAAGCGTGTCTCATGTTGCGAGCATAAGTGTTTAGAGATACAAGGCGTCATCCATTGTGCAAAGAAGCTTTGGGAGGAAGAGACAGGGACAACCTATTGCTGCGAGGGCAAGTGTTTCCTACTACCAAGATGGCAAGTGGACGGGCTGGCCTGCCGGCAATGTGAATGCTTCGGATGTTGCAGGTGTAGATGCAAGAACCAACAGCTGCCACCACCGGTACTACAAACTTTCAAAATCTACAAATCCAACTACTTTTACACTTGTTGTCCGCAGCGGTGTATTAAATTTCATTTCTCCAATCTCACCAATTGTCGGAAGTGCTACGGACAACCTGATGGGTGGTGCACCTGTTTTCTGGACTCCTGCCGCTACAGATCGGATTGGTTTACAGATCCGTTGGAAATTGATGAGGTCGCCCAGGAAGCACAAGAGTAGTCTTTCTACTCTTCAACTTTTTTAAAACTCCATTTGGATGACCTTGAGATTTCCCCCTCCACTTCCCCATATACCTAGAGTACACAGAGCCTGATAGTCAGTCACTCGGTGGCTGTCGTGGGGTGCGCATCGGTGTCGGCGCTCCGTTGTTAGGTTTTCAAGGTCACAGTAATATCAAATTGTTGGTGTTGTGCTGGTTCAAGGTCACCTGAGGAATAACCGATTGCACATTTAGGCAGAGTCATGTCAGAAACTCGAGTTTAACTTGGCACTTTTGCCGTTTCTCGTCGAAAATTCGCTCCAAGTGGTCAAGGTCACGGGGACTCTGACTGAAACTCGGAGCGTAGTGCGAGAAACGGCAAAAGTGCCAAAAAATTTTAAGTTTCGGCGTGACCTTGACCTCAGTGGCGTCGGTGACGTCATTTTGATGACGTAAGGGGTGATGACGTCATCAGCACGTCATTTCTGTGACGTCATGGGTATGACGTCATCGAAATGACGTCATTGGTGATGACGTCATCGATGACGCAATCGATGACGTCATCGATGACGTCATCGGTGAGGTCATTGACCTCGATGACGTCATCCCTCAGGTGACCTTGAACTGAGCCAGCACCAACAATTTGACACTACTGAGATTATCTCCTGGAGAAGTCTTAGTCGCCGAAAGAGGAAACTGTTGATGTTTGCTAATTTTGAAATCCCTCCACCGAAATCGGGCTTTTGGAGAGGCAAGTCAAAATTGTTAAGCATAAACCCCAATAAGTTGTATAAACATAAAATAGACATAAATAAACATAATAAACAGTAAAATCTTAAATTATATAAAAATGGAGTGTTACTCTATAAAAATTTTCACTTGCCCCAAAAAACCGCAATTAGGGGTTGAAATATTTAAAACATAAAACTTCCCCAGAAGAAAATCTCGTTTTCTGCAGCTTTCAAGACTTTTACCTAACCCACTATATGGATATTAAGTTTATTTTTAAATTCTCAACCGTATAGCAAAACGGCCTTACTTTTAACATGCTTGCGTAAAACGTGATCATAAAAACAAATACGTACGATTTGTTTTATTATACAATCATATATGGCAGGTAAAATGTGTCATATGTATGATAACGGAACGTAAAAGCGCATATGTACTGAACATAATTTTTAAATATTATAAATAACCAAATAATATAGACTTTTATAATTTGTTAAATAATACTGAAGACATTATTTGAAAAAAAAAAATTAATTCTGTTTTAGAGCATTTTTTACCCTGGAATAAATGCAAATACAGTAGGGCAATATTGAGTGTGCTACTTCAATAAATGTTCAATATTCAGGATGGAACATCCCGACAATCACGGCGAGTACAATGGACGGACGGACGGACAAATCATCGGCTCCACTCTGATCTGTTGTTGGCCGACCGCTCGGCGCTGCGGCCTGCATTGTACAAGTGGTGATTATTATTGAAAATTGTGATTTAAATATTATAGCTGTTCTCTTAAATGAAATTTTTATGCCTCAGAAAAAAATAAATTTGACTGTAGAAGGGCGATATAAGAGATTTATTTGACTGGAATATTTAGACCCATGTTCTGCTATTAAATAAATAACATTGGCCTCATTATTAAAGTGATAAAAAATACCCCCGTCGCAGCAGACCTGTGTACTCAGCGAATTTCCAAGTTAGTAATAGTAATTTTGACCGGATAAACCTGTAAACCAAATATCATCACACGCTCATAAATAGGGAAATAAATGTATATTTTCCTTATGGTAAATATGGGAAAGAGTATGCAGGTATGCTGCCATGGGGAACACAAAATGTAAGTTTTTAGCATAAAAAATTATTTCGACTATATGAAGCCATATACTAAGTTTCATCAATATCTGTCCATTGTTAAAGGAGTTAGCCTATTCTCCATAAGATTAACATTGGAGCCTCAATATAAAAGGCACTGTCGTTAGACTTTTTAATATCTTGGTAACCAATTGAGATAGAGCAAAGCTTCAAAATACTAAATTGTGTGTTTTATGAGTTAAATCCAATGGTCAAAATAAAAATTTTAAATTTTAAAAAATAACATGAAAAATGCAAAAAAAAACCATTTTTGGGGTACAAACCCCCCCCCCCAAACTACCCCTTCCGGTAGGTCGATCGGAAAGTCTGGTTTACGAACTCATCTGAATAAACGTAGGTTTACACATCTCTACCAAATTTGGTGTCCATCGGACCATTTTTACGAGAGTTATCAGTTTTAGGGACACATTCATATATATATATATATATATATATATATATATATATATATATATATATATATATATATATATATATATATATATATATATATATAAATGACTATTATTTTTGGTCTTTGGGAACCTAAAAACGAAAAAGTAACATGGTCCCGGGCTTAGGTCTCACCATGAGACCTACTAATAGCTTATTCCCTATGGGAAATTCGCTAAAAGAATATTTCGTACAGGATATTTCGTCAACATTTTTTTTTTAATCCAAGCTACATGAATATTAAGTAGTGGCAATTTTCCTGGAAAGATTTTTCTTGAATTTGATGAAAGTAGTGAATGTAATCTTGCGGAAAAGGTTTTCACTGTGTGCGAGGATCAACCTTTTTTAGAATATACAGTATAGAATATATAGTACGGGATAGAAAAAAATTGGAAGTCTGTTTATAATAGGTTTTAATTTTTAAACAGTAATAAAAAATATTTAAAGACAATGACAAAGTAACACTTTCAGTGTTCTTTACTCTCTGCACAGTTTGAGATGGATAATTTGAGAAATATCAAATTTGTTCGAGAGAAAGTTTTGATTGAAAGGGGTAAAATATATTTATTGATATAAATTTAAGAAAGAATGCTTACAAATGTCTTACTATTAAAATACCAATATCTGAAAAATACCCCTTTCGCAGCAGACCTGCCAACAAAGAGAATAAAGTTTTATTCAACTTTATGTTCAGTTTATAAAACGACAGTGATAAGTTCTAGGTAAAGAGCAAGGAAGTGCAGAAGTTTGGAATAGCTGTCGTAAAGATCCACACTGTTGTTAACAAGATTCACTTTCACATTTACTGTGATTTTATCTCCCAACATACAGAGTAGTTCAGTTAGCTATATATTATAGTCAAGTACGCTTCAAAGATACTTATAGTATGAACTGTTGCAGCCAAAATATTTTCACCTTTTAATTCGATATTTTCATGTTGCTATAGGCCGTTTCTTTTTTTTTTATTTCATCCTTCTCAAGAACTTTGGGGAGGGGGGGAGGGATTTAAACTTAAAACAAAAAATTTAAACTTGTGACAAACATGTTCGAGTGCCAGATTTCCGTATACAGTATAACGTTTTTAATAACTTGCAATATATTTTAGTGACTCCTAGTCAGCTGTTATATTTTTAAGCCAAATCTATTTCTTTTTTTTTTTTAATAAACAGTTGTAAAGTAAACAACTAACATTATTTCTTCCAGACTGCCGCCGCGCTTGTGCATAATTTAATAATTTTCCATCCTTCAAATAATATAGTATTAAAAAGCACCTGTTACCAATTATATTGTGAAACTGATACACAATATATTGTAGTTTGAAATTACCAGCTGGTACGCAACATAGAAATAAACAAAAACAACAAGAAACCCTTCCCACCACTATTTATGTCCCACTATGGCCCCTCTTACGAAGGATCAAGTTAGTGATGAGCGTAATTTCGTTATCCATTATTTTTTAACTGTTGATGAAAAATGACTGGGATAACAGGAAACGAGTTTGAATTATAATAGTTACTGCCCAAACCGTTATTAAAGCATCGACGACAGACTTGTTCCGAGCAGAATAATGCACAACTAAGAGATTCCCGCTGCAACCAAAAGACATCTATACTTAACCTTCAAGTAAACTATTATTCTCAACATAATTATATCCATCCCACCCGCAATCACAACCTGTAGGCCCCTGGCGGTCCCAAAATCATTCAATGGAACGCCAAACTGTAGGCGTATCGTTAAATCGTTACCGAGTAACACCTAAAGAGAAAACCATTCTCGGCAACACTTAGGAACAAGAACGGTTACGAACTAGATCGTTCTGCAATAACGAAATAACTGACTGTTATTTCGTTAACAGCTAGGAGCAGGAACGTTTCTGAATAACGCGAAGAGAGAAGACCGTTCTCGGCGTTCTCGATAGCAGTAGGAAACTAGAACCGATCCAACTAGATCGATCTGCAATAACGGAATACCTGGTCGTTCCACAGTAACAGCCAGGAACAGGAACGTTTAATGTTCCTACAGTTATATAATAACGGAATAAATATTTAGCAAAACCTTATTGGAGAACGTTTAAGGACCACGATAAGACTGTTTCACTTACATTATTTCTACCAGGCTGCCATCGCACTTGGACATAATTTTCCATCCTTCAAATAATAATGTTGCCGATTGTTACATTTTTATAATTTTAACTCTTGTCAAAATAAATTGACACCTCTCTCAAACACTTAAATAAAATATAAAAATATCCTTAAGTGTGAAAGGCCTCAGCCTCGATAAAATGTTATTTATTTTAAACTTGAGCTATCAATTTATGAAATGTTACAATAAGAAGAGCTGTAGAAATGGTTCTTTCGTAATTACAGCTTTATGTCAAGATGGTTGAGGTCAAGAAAACAAAGCAACTAAACTAACAGAAAACCATTGTCTGCAATGGGTCTTTCTTACAAGTGTCGAGAAAACGTTATTTGGTAACAAGTTTGGATTAAACGTTATTGGGAACATTTAAGGTGTACAGTTATGGAAGAACTGTTATTCAAAACTGTTATTTGATAACAATTAACGAAAAACGTTTTTTGGAACAGTAAAGTTATCCAAGGACGGTTGACTCTGAGAACGTTATTCCTAACCGTTATTAAATAACGGTTAAAATAACATATTATCATATGATAAGTAACAGTAACGGTTACAAGAGTTAACGAAAAATAATGGTTTAGCTCATCACTAGATCAAGTTTTAAAACACGGGCTGTAGTTTGATATAAAGTTTAAATAAAGAAACATTAATAATGAATTATGTTCTACTAGGTGGTTCTCGTCATCGCTTCGCACGTGATTATATTTATTTTATAAGTAATAAAATCGTTTCAAAGAGCAACGAAATCTTTTTCCATAAAACATTGAAACAATGAAGTAGTGTGGGTGGAGCTCTGAAGGAGTTTTGCAAAAAATTTCTTAATGAGAACCTATGAGCAAAGACGAACTTCCATGTCAAATTTCAACCCCTGGAGGCCCCGACGTAATTTTGAATTCCAGTGGGGCGGAGCCTTGAAGAACTTAAAAAACTAATTGCGAAAACGTTTCTTAGTGAGCACCCATGAGCAAAGAGGAACGTCCATGTTAAATTTCAACCCCGGAGGCAATAAAGTAGAGAATAATGCAGAAATTAAATATTTTGTAATGAATGATCACTTTTCTCCGTTTAAACAATGCTATCACTCCTTTTTAATCGTTTGACTGGGAAAAAGTGGTCATGCATTACGAAAATAATTAATTGCTCTGTTATATTTCATCCAATTTTATTAAATAATTTATCATTGTAATCTACATGAATGATTTGCTTTTATTTGCATGAATCTTTGCTTTTATGACTCATGCAATTCTTTTGGTAAGTTAACAGGTTTCATGAAATTTGGCATCGAATACTTTAAAAGAAAAAAAAAACGCTAATTTGAAACGGTGAGTAACATTGTTCTTGCTTTACTTTTAAAGGGTGGCAAATTTAACAAAAGGTTATCCTCACACTAGTGATTCAATCTTTCCTAATTAATATGTTTCACACTAGAATGCATTCTGGACTAGAGAGATTAATGAAAGTATAAAAAAAATTAGCTCAAGATTCAAATTGACTCGATGAAAAATGTTTTTATCAACTATGTACCAATTTAAGCAGAGTATTGTACCTCCCTAGGCCATTAAGGGACCCACTGCCCTAAAATACTCTGAAGTTGGCCTTATTTGCTTTCTTCCAATCTCATTTATGGCCTGTAGGGACAATCACTAAATGTTCAGAAAATTTTGCTACTTTAAAAGAAAGCAATGAGAATACTATTTCATTCCAAATATAGAGATCATTGTAAGCCACTGTTTAAGGAGCAGATAATTTTAACTGTAGTCAACCTACTTATATTTCAAACATGTATATATTTTTACTAGCCAAAGAAAATCATTGTGTCAAGAGTATGATATTTTCTAATATCGTTGGTATTGGCAAATGTTTAGCGAATGCTCTTACTTGATGCTAATTTGATATTAATTAGATCCATAACATTAAATTACCTACTGTAAATTAAAACATACCAAAGGAATCAAGTCAGTGAAGTAACGAATTACATGTCGAGGAGTTTGTGGAAGGTTTCGGAAAACATTTCCATTAGCACGTGTTAGTTAAAGTGCTTCGTGGTCAACATAAATTTGAAACTGACTTGGCACCATTTGACTTGGGCCCTTGCTTGAATCACAACCATAGTCGTAAGTAAACTCAGACACAATCAATATTTAACATATGAACTAGGTGTACAGAGATTTTTGAAATGATAAGAAACAATATTTCAATTTTTTGGCCGGTTTGAGGTGTTTTTACACTATACAGGGTGAACAACTTAACTGTGCCACAATTGGCATATCCTAAACTATGAGATTTAGAGAAAACTTTAAATGGGGAACATCACCTATTTTTTGAAGGTGATAAAAAAATGAATTACATTTTCTTCGAAATGGCCGCCATTTTCCAATATGGCGGCCAACTTTAAAATTTCTTATGGAACACCCTATATTTTATGGTGTTTTAGAAATGTACATGTAATTTCAAGACATTTTTATTCTTTGACATTTTTCTCTAAACCTAACAGTTAGGGAGCTACAGGTAATCAAAGTTCATTTTTAGTTCCATAAGAATAACATGGGGCAAACTTTATCTGTCCATATCTCCGAAACCATTCAGTAAAATAAAAAATACTCAAGAATGAAAATGTCTTAAAATTATGTTTAAAGAACATTTCACACATAAAAATTATCATTTACGCATAAATTAACTTATTTCCAATATGGCGGCCAAAAAATAAAATTTGTAGAAAATTGGTGTTATTATGAAAAAAATGGCATTAAAACATCAGTTTAAGACATTTTTATTCTTGAGTATTTTTTATTTTACTTAATGGTCTTGGAGATATGAGCAGATAAAGATTGACCCATGTTATTCTTTAGGGAACTAAAAATGAACTTTAATTGCCTGTAGCTCCCTAACCGTTAGGTTTAGAGAAAAATGTCAAAGAATAAAAATGTCTTAAAATTACATGTACATTTCTAAAACACCATAAAATATAGGGTGTTCCATAAGAAATTTTAAAGTTGGCCGCCATATTGGAAAATGGCGGCCATTTCGAAGAAAATGGAATTCATATTTTTTATCACCTTCAAAAAATAGGTGATGTTCCCCATTTAAAGTTTTCTCTAAATCTCATAGTTTAGGATATGCCAATTGTGGCACAGTTAAGTTGTTCACCCTGTATAGAGCGTTGATATAAAGAGTAGATAATATACAACGAATTAATAATAAAAATCTAAATTAATGAACAAGTTTAGATCAGTTTACAAAATGTCAAAAGGTTAGAGAAAATTGAAACGGAAATACGTATTTAATATAGTTATAATTGAAAACCAGTGGTGTCATGCCAAGTCTTTCAGTGGCGGAACGGTACACCTGGCCCAGGTTTGAGGTAGAGCGTCCCAACGCCCCGCTAACCCCCCCCCCCCTCACACATCTAAAGTTAGCAGAATTGTTTATGTCATTATGTTAAATTGCCCAATTTACTTTTTGACGAACTTTTTGAGTTTATTTTTTATACTGTCTGCTTACTTTTAACCTAATGAAAGAAAAATTAAAAGCGGAACTCAAAAACTATTTTTGGCAGGCGTTCGTAGCAGCAGTAACCTAGGCTATTGTAGAAGCGGCAGATGCCACCATTTGAGCGGTATCGCCAATGTTAGAATCACTAATGTTTACAATTATTTATGTATAACTATGCACGTCCAGAATGCATAACTAAACTATTTGTGCTTCACATTTGGTTAACTATATTCAAATCCTAAACTTATTTCATAAAAATTCCAGGGCAACTATCATTAAACAAGTACACAATGTGTTAGGCCTGCGTACAGGCTGGTATAGGCCTGACTAGACACAGAGCAAGTGTAATAAACAATCTAACAAGAATATGCAAAGTACAACGAGAAAGTAAACACCCCAAAGTACGTTTATACAATATCTTCTGGAAGTAACATGAATAATGATGTAAAATAGAGTTATTTCTAAAGCAATGCCCATATTTTAAAAGCCAATCAGGTGTTGTAAGCAAATTGAAAAATTTAGAATGGTTCTAGTTTTTCTGATCTATATAAATTCATACAAACAAACAGCTTTTGGACGGTCTTACTCTTTGCGCAAAGCTTTCAAGAGGTTATGACATATCTTTTCAATCAGCAGTCGATACGGATCTCGTCACTTCTCATCAAACAACTGTCCATACAGACACTATCGTCTCTGGCGACGGGCATTCATATCACTGTAGTTTGTTAAAGTTGTTATCGAATAAGAGCTAATGTACTTGATCGGCCGATATGAGCGATGTTACCAACGAGAACATGATTGTCTAAATGGTGTTGGACCGCGAATTGTAAACTGTATTCCTATCCGTGGACTCGGCAGTCGGTGAACGCTATATGGTTAGTTAACTTTGTAATATTAATTAATTCAGTTTTGTTAAGTCAAATATAAGTAGCAGATACATTAATATTTTTGACACTAGTAATCTGTACCGAACCGGATTCATACCGATGCCTTTAACCCTACCGAATTTTCGGTGCACCGCAAACCCCTATTCGTTCCCAAGATGACTGTAGTGCCACAGGTGAACTACGTCCCTTAAGAGCAATGGTGTCAGTTTGACAGTTCCTGCGACAACCGTGGTTGTCGCCACATAGTTTTTGTTGGTTTAAAAGCTAACATTTTACTCGTCGTTGCCTGCAAGTGTTGCCAACGCTGCAGGAAACAACGATCGTTCTCGTTTGCGTTGGAGATTTTTTCCTCAACTATTACTAAAATAAGGAATTTCAAAGCAAACTATAAGGTAGAATTTATGATTTCATATTTACCTTGATCGATAATTGTATATTTGGTCATTACCCAATGGTTTGTTATTAACTAATAATCCAAATGTAAAATAGAATAATATGGTGTCGTTACGATAAATATCGTACCCGTGGCAAGACTGCTTCATACTCTTTTTCAATCAGCTGTGTAATGTATAACGTAACTTGACTACCGGATTAGTTTTAATGCTTCATGTCCGGAACACAAAAAATAGCTATTCAGCAGACCTTGGAAGCAGTTATGCTTTTTCCTCTACAGAACTTGATTCGTTCTAGACATCACTGAGCACACGACATTTGCGCTTCGATTCGGAGCGGCAGAGTTGCTAACTCCAAAACACATTCCTGATCCCGCCGTACATTGTTCTTTAGATAACTCGCGTTGTTTACTAATGTCCAAGAGGCGTAGTTCGCAGATTTTGGCAACATTTATGGATTTATGTTGTATTCATTCTTATTACAAGCCTACGGCAACTACATTTTTATTATCATACACAAAATTATTTTTAGTTCTTTTTTTGTACAACTTTGTTTTGCCTACACGGAAAATATTTCTTTATTTACCATTAAACTACATAACAAATTTTAAATCTCCACTTCCGTACAAAACCAGTGCCGGAACGGCGTCCCGGCGGGTTTCCGGCACCATGACACCCCTGTTGAAAAAAAAACACGAGCAGGAAACCATGCCTTGAATAATGTGAGAAATCCCATGTAGTAGAAGCCACTTAATTGTTAAAAGAATATCTACAAATCGGATACAGTTTGAAACAACATTTACATGAAACCCATGTCTAAAATAATAATTATGGGAAAAGGTTCACTTGGTTGGAATTCGTTCACAAGTAGATCCGTGTACTCATGTTCTGGCATCACATATGTCTCATCAAATCAAAACACTGAAATCATTATGTATTTTTTTAAAGTATCTAATCAGTTTGAGACTTTAGAGTTTTCCTAAATATCTAATAACAAACCGGTCTAGAACAACTCTTTCACAATTGACCTTATGTTGGGAAAATGACAGATTTTTGAAGTGAGTGTTTAAGGTGTATGTATGAGCCAGTTGTATGATTTTGTGTGTTTTTAATCTATTTATTCTCTCCATAATCCTCTCATTCAAATGGATTTAAAGACATTAAATTTTACATAAATAGTTGCGAAATTAACTAAATGTTTGTTAGACTAATACATTCATAGTTTTACGAAGCATGCCGAATCATTCTGGTATAATGAGAACGTCGCTCATAAGCTATTTTGATTTTAGTTGGATTGCATTTTGTGTCACATCTGGTTTATTTACAAGCGTCCAAATACTATCAATAATAGATGGCAACAATTATTTTCACATTGAAACCGAATGAAATCAACAACGTTTAAACTTTTGAAATTTTTACAGTCTTTCACTAATAATAAAATTAATTAACGTTTTTTGTGTCTCACCTAAACCCAAAGCCAAAGACAATTATTTTTAGACAAAATAAAGTTGTTATTAAAGCCTGCTCAATTACACCTAAAGTGTAAGAAGAACTTTTAAGATTTGAATGAGATAAGTATCTCATCTCGTATCCCACGATAAATAGGACTCTTACTCGATAAAATAGCTTTTGCAGTTGAACTAAGATAAAAATAATCTATTATCATATAAATTGATATTCCATTTCAAATCAAACCAGCAAAAAGTACAAAATAATCCAACATGATAAAAAATACTTTATTTTTCTATAAAATATCTTTATGCTTATTCATAAAAATAAACAGCGGAGCAAAACAATTAAATTTACTAACAGTATTTGTTATCATTCCAAGCACCGCGTGAAGAGCAAGTCCGTTGATCGCATCATTTGACTTACAAATCACCACCTGATGGTGTCCTGGTGATTGAAGCCCGGTGATCAACAGTTATCGGCATCACGATTGTAATGCGATGAGTTATGCGTTGTCGCCATCTTCATTGGTTTTTTAATTCTATATGTGTTTTATTAGTTTCATTTTAACATGAATTTAATTAGATATTGATTAGCGCTAGGGCTGCCATCAACCTCTTTCAAATGCGAATGAAGAAACTAAATCTTAAAATTACATCAGTTATGTCAGACTATTATAATTTGAAATATGTGTACGTCTTCAGAGGGTAAATATGATTAGCTATTTCTTTCGCCGTAAATTTATAAATAATGTCTGCTGTGTACTAAATTCATTTATTTAGTAAGGATGTTATTAAAATGGAATATTTTACTATTCTACACTGGTGTTTCTTTTTTTTTTATCTTTGGGCCTTGGGATTCCCCACCCAGCGTCCGGATCTCACTCTCACTCCATGGTTCACTGATTTGGTAGTACTGATTTGCCTATCATATGACTCTTGTACTTCCATGTACGCCGCTGAAGATCGCGCCACCGTATATTGTTTTCAAACACTCCTATGCTATGAGAAGTCAATTCACATTAGTGTACATAGTCAATGCTATATGGACCTAGTTCGTCCATTCTCTCCTATAGTGTAGGGTTGCTGGTGCGTAGCGCCTTTTTAGTTTAAATATATTACAGAATTAGTTTGTTCATTTTATTCTAGAGTATAGCACTGTTGACACATAGTGTCATGCTTATTGTGGTTGTTAGTATTTTTTCTTTGATCGTTTGAAGTCTAATATAGCGTTAGTTTGGGCTTTCTCATTCTGAGCGCATTGTGGTGTGGTTCAGTAAATAGTTACGTGACTATTTATGTGACAGTTTTAAACTAACATGGCGCTTTAAGTAGTTTGTTCATTTTCACCTAGAATGTAGGTGCTCTCCTCCTTCAGCATCATACCAAAATTTCGCTTACAAATAAAATTTGCAGATCTTTATGTTAAGTGACGACTTTCATCTATTTAAAAGAAGTCTGAGTGCTGATCTGCAGGCATTGAAAATCTTCTGTTCTTTCCATTTATAGTGATTTTTAAACGATCTGCTAATTATTTCAAATGTATGCTTAAAATGTACTTAAGCATCTTGATGCAGTAAGTGACCACTTTTTCGTGGATTAAAATTGTCATTAAAAGAGAGAGTAAACACTATTGGTTGGAGTAAACGGTAAAGAAAGTAATATCAACCCTTAGTAAATGGACATTCACAGGTTTGTAGGTTTTTACTGTAGATATTTTACTTCAGTAAAATAATTTAGTTGTAGTGTTATGGATTTGGCAAAACTAATTTCTCCATAGGCAATTTATTTGTCTGAGTAAAAAATGTGCATGAATTATAATTTAGCCTTGGGCTAAACCAAAATTTAAAATTATTAATTTGAAGAACATGAAAATTAATTGGATTCACTGGTTTGTTACCTACAGTTAAGCCCTATTAATAAAAAAATCCGCTTCTTCCGCACATGTTCTGTTAGAAAGTACAGACATTTTGCCAAGCTTAAAAACGTAAATATTCTGTGAAAACTAATGATTTCGTTACACAAAGAAGATAACTGGGTTGCATTTGATGATATAGTTGTAAGAGTCAAAATATTATACCAATTGTTTTCACAGTTTGAATTCGCGCGCCACCGGGAATTGAATCAGTTGATTTAGCTGATTCAGTAGAATCAGCTGTTCGCTGTTACATCTTTTCGCCTCGCACGGCGCTTACATCGAGGTGGTGGAGGAAGGACCCGACGCAACACCTCCTAGAGTAATAAGAGAAGGCCAGACAACTGAAATTCGTTACGTCATATAAGTAGGCTGATGTGTTAAATCATTAGTTCCAACTCACTCTATAGAGGGTGCTGGTAGTCCCCACAATTTCGTATATTTAAAGAGAACAGCTGTGTAGTGACGTAAGCTAACTGAGGCAAATTTTTGAATGTTTACAACATTTGTTGTTTGTTTTATGTACACATTTCATAAATAATACAAGGTTATGTCAAAATACTTACTATTTTGCGTTTTTGTCTAAATTAAGTTTGATATTTTTAAATTTCTGAACTAATCTAATTGGTTTTTAATTCTAAAATCACGAAATTAGTTTCAATGTAACGTTTTTGAAAAATGTAAGTATGCCGGCGAAACTTCGTTATCCGTCTCCACCGTTATTATCGATGAGGATATTTCGATATTGCGATAGAAATTGAGTGATGAAAACATCGAATCAACAACAATAGTAAGAAAAGATATGTATCATAATAATAATCTAACCTAACAGTGTAACCGTAAACCTCCGTCACTTTAATTGACAGCGATGTTTATAACACCAAAATCAATGGTGTTTGGAAACATTCAATTAAAATGCATATTCCCTCAATGCAATAGCAAAAAAAATAAATAAAAAAAATACCTTTCTGATTTGTATTTGGCAGCATTTGTGTGACGCCATTTTAGATCTAACGAAGTCTGCTTCTTCTCACAATTTGAATTTAGATACAGCTACACGACAAACTTTTACTGTTGTTGTTGTTTTAAGTTACTTGTTTGAATATATAGGTAGGCCTATTTGTTTTATTGTCAAAAGGTTTATTTCATTATATTAGAACGAGAAACTAAATCAGGGGATGAAATCGTAATCGTATCGTGTAATTAATTGTATCATCGATATAATAGCAATATTAGCGCAATATCGAAATATCCACATCGATAATAACGGTGGAGACGGATAACGAAGTTTTGCCAACGTGTTAAAGTGTGTCATTTACATTTAGAAAAGGATGATATTGAGTGGGCAACAACATATACCGATTTGAAGACCCTGAAAAATGTAACTGTGCCTTTGCGCTATCCCAGGCTAAAAAAGGACGCTATTCCTAAAATATTTCCAAACATATGCAATCCTGAAGAAATCTTTCAAACCAACAAGAATGAAAATGAAAATACCCCTGAAGTACAGCAAGCCCAAAAAGTCCCCACTGTAAGCCAGGAAAACAACCAGGAAACCACATTGGATGCAGGTCGTTCAAAACTTACGACGAGTTCCTGGAGCTTTTTGGAAGTGACGGTATCAACCTTGAAGAGGATTGGAATGTGATATTCGGCCCCAATATTACCACAATATTCAAAATAGTTTACACACCTGGACCTGTAATTACGTATGCTGTTACAGTTAATGATTCTTTATCAACAAATACCTACCTGCATGGACAAGAAATCTTTCTTAGATCAAATGATGTCAAAACTCCTTTTACCTCCTCAAATATTGACGAAATCATAGAAGTTCTGGATCATATTAAATCTGTTAGCAATCCAACATCCACTTCACAAAAACTGTCTACTGACAAAAATTCCGAAAATATCAGTTCAAGCTACCGTGAACAATGTGACAGTTCAAACTTTTGTGACAAAGGAAATAAGAGTCAGATCAACATAAGTTTTCAGTCTATTTTATTACATGTAATAGCCATCTTAAACGTGTTGAAAGAAGATTTTGTTCAACTTAACTTCATTTGTAATCAAATCAATCTTCTACTTACCAACAAACATCGCCATAGACTTAGCGCCGACACGATTATCACTTCCTCAATACTACATTCAATAAGCCCCCATGCTTATAAAGTCCTCAGACATTCAAACTGTTTGATTCTTCCTCATCCATCCACAATTAAAACAGTGTGCAATCAGCTAATGACAAATCCAATTACTGAACAAAATAAATCGTTTTCAGCTTATGCGAAACACATATTCAGTTACTTGAAGGCAGACGATAAACATGTAATGCTTTTGATGGATGAAATTCACCTTCAACCTTACTTGGACTACAGAGGCGGGAACATCGTTGGATACGCCCATAATTGTATTGAATTAGCAACGTCAGCTTATGTCTTCATGATAAGTAGTATTAAATCAAGTTTTAAAGAGGTAATTCACATTGCACCAATAAGCACAATTAATTATCAGCAACTTTATTCATTTGTAAAAAACTTAATTTTGCAATTGGAAACCATTGGTTTTAGAGTTTTCTATGTTATAAGTGATAATAACTCAGTTAATAGCAAAGCAATGAGTGAGTTTTCGCCATTAAAAAAATTAAGTATTGTTTTTCCACATCCGTATGACAAAAACGGACCGTTATTTTATTTGTTTGATCCTGTCCATTTGTTAAAGTTTATTAGAAACAATTGGTTAAACTCCAAGGACCAAGAACTATTCTTTCCTGATTTTGAAACAGGAGCTTTGAGAGTGGCAAAATTCAAATGCTTGATGGAACTTCATCGTTTAGAGTACGACAAGCAACTTAAGTTTGGTAACACTTTATCATTCAAGGCCCTCTATCCGTCTAGCATGGAAAGGCAAAATGTAAAGCTAGCACTAAAGGTATTTAATCAGTTTGTTGTAGAGGCCCTGAGAGAGTTTGGATTCTCCATAGATGGCTGTGATGATACGGCGACATTTTTAAGCATCATAATCAAGTGGTGGAAGATTGTAAATGTAAGAACACCCTTTAAAGGAAAAAAGGCTCAATGACCCTCTTCAAGAACCAATTTATTTCCATCCTACAAATACCGATCAAAAGACTAATAACGTGAAAATAGCTGAAGTTAAAGCTGATTCAAAGATATCGTTCTTGGAGTCTTTTATCAACTGGTTGGATGTATGGGAAAATAAATTTAAAACAAAATGCCTGACCAAACAAACGCACGGTGCTCTACTTCACACTACGTATGGGCTACTTGAGATTGTTAAGTATTGCTTCGATGAAATTCAACTGAAATATTTACTTCTTGGAAAATTTCGAACCAACTGCTTGGAGGACAGATTTGGAAAATATCGCCAGCTGGCGGGAGGACAGTATAATATATCTGTACGACAACTTTACGAGGTTGAAAATAAGTTAAGAATACGGTCACTTCTGAGATTAAAATCAATGTATGGAAATATTCCTGTTGTTGAATTTAAAGATGACGATGAATTGAAGATTGGCAACTTGGAAGAGGTTCGTTTAGAAGATGACTTTTTACCTATTTTTGAAATCACAGACTCAGATTATGATAATGTTGACAATGAACTACCCGTGATTGTCTATCTCGCTGGTTACTGTTGTTACAGTGCATAAAAAAAAGTGAAGTGTGATTCCTGTAAATCACAATTAGTGTAAGACAATGAACTATCCGTTGATGGCAGTTATTGGCTGATCCGCTCTATTTCCCGGGGTAGGTTACTTTACCCTCAAAACAAAATAATTAAAACTATTTTGTTTTGTTATATTATTTTTAATAAGTTGTTAGCAAGCAATGAAGAGGAGTTTTTGGGAATTATAAATAAAAGACAATTCCTGATAAACTTCTTTATTACCAATTTAAGTAGCGAAGATGAATCCTTTTCTACGCTTTTGGCTGTGAATCTCACATAGACATAGTTGTTAGCACAGTAATCACTTGCATAGCAAACACTTTGTTGAAAAACTATTGCCGGAAAACCAACGACGTTTTTAAAACGAAAGGTGCTAAAAATAAAAAACTTGGTACTTTACAAAAATAAATTGGTAGGCTATCAACGTTGTGTACTTTAAGTTTAGGTTAAACTTCATATCTGTAATTTGTTAGCCTGAAACATAATTTAAGATCCATAAAATTTAAGTTATTTTTAAGAATAAAATAAATGTATTATCAAACTGCTTATGGTTTTATGTACCGTTCCAATTATTTTAAGTCAGTATATCTATGTTAAAATTGTAGAAATAATTTGCATTTGATAAAAGCACAATGGAGATTAAAAAATAAGTTAGTTCATAACAGTTAGATTGGCCTCGATAGTCAAGATTACACACATTAAGTTATATACACAGCAACACGAAAATAACAAAAACGAATAGATCACTGTTGCATAACTTTTTACTTTCATAAACGCGAAAGAAATCTACTGCAATAATAATTAACTGAAACACTCATAATGACAAATAAAACAAATTTAAACACGATTTTAATTCTATGATTTTAGAAACTGGCCTATCCTAAAAGAGGAGAAACAAATTATAATGTGTAGCCGATAAACATCTCATGTTGTTTGGATTTTTGTTGTATGTAAACAAATAGTAATGACAGATGAAACCCCTGTCGACTGACAGTAGCACATCTGTTTTCAGCTTCTTACATCATAACATACCACATCAGATTACTTAAATGACGTCACGAATTTCAGTCGTCTGGCCTTCTCTTATTACTCTAGGAGGTGTTGCCCGACGTCCGCACTAGCCGAGCCGAGCCTCAGCGGAGGTCAGTCTTCGACCAGCTGCTGAACAACCAACTCTCTAGAGAGGCGAATGACGGCCTGACGGAGCAAAGCCCCTATACCGTAAAAGTTACGAAAACGAAGCTCGACGTTAAAATTAAGCCTTCGAAAAGGTATTGTTCGAATTAGTACCTGGTTTAAAATTATAGTACGATATTATTTTAGTATTTCTTTTTTATTATTCAATAAGATCCCTTTGAAATTTAATACATTTATTAAGTACAGTAGTGACTTATTTTAATCTTGTAGTGAACCCGATCAGTAGACGACGTGGTGGATGGCCATTTAATTTAATTATTTCTTTGTTTAGCTAAGAGAATAATATTATTGAGTTCTTAAATAATTGTGTTAGGCCCATTGGTGGAATAACCCTGGCAATTAAATAATTGTATAAACTAAATCTTGTTTTGTTATGAGAGTTAGTAAGGCCCGGGCGAAACAGCTCATGGGATAAAATCTTCTTTTATTAATAAACCTTGGCAATTAGTTTATTTTCATATTAAATAAAATCGAAACCGGATTTAAGTTCATTGGCAAAATTTAGAAGGTAAAATCATCATATGTTAATTTTAACTCGAGAATTTGTTTTGGTTTATTTTCTAGCGATTGGCTTTTTTAAATTTTTACTATTTTAAATAAGAATTTCACCTTGAAACAAAATTAGTTTTTTTCTGTTATTCGTGGGCTGTGATGAGCAACCGTTGACTTTGAGAACTAGATGTTCATTTTTAATCCACTTCTGAGCCCTCCAATAAAATACGGTTTTTAAAAATTACCATTAAAATTAATAACGACCCTCGGACATTTTCTCATACGAGAGAGCTATCCGAGAGTACAGTTTTGTCTCACCACGAAATTGCACCGTTACATAGTTAAATATATTGAGTTAGTTTTATTTCAAACAAAAGAGAAAGCCAGACCTAAAAGTAATATTCACGTATTCCCTTGAGTTCCATGACAAGCACATGCAAGTGTAATGACAAATTAATGTATGATATAGTCAAATTACTGAACGAGAATTTCTTTACAGATGACGGATCCCATCAAGTGCTAATGGATAGGGAGCCAAGCACTTTGAGTGTGAATGAAATGGAAAAAGTCTTTGGGTTTTCAGAGCATTACACAGACGTATTGGATCTCTCGATCTCGATAAGAAGAAAGTTGATCGGGAAGGCCTGGTACGTGAACCAAGCATTGTGGGTGTAAATGAGGTGGGAAAAGTCTTTGGGTTTCCAGAGCATAACACAGATGTATTAGATCTCTCGATCTCGATAAGAAGACAGTTACTCGGGAAGGCCTGGTACGTGAACCAAGCATTGTGAGTGTAAATGAGGTGGGAAAAGTCTTTGGGTTTCCAGAGCATAACACAGACGTATTGGATCTCTCGATCTCGATAAGAAGACAATTCCTCGGGAAGGTCCGATGCTTGAGCCAAGCATTGTGAGTGTGAATGAGGTGGTAAAAGTCTTTGGGTTTCCAGAGCATTACACAGACGTATTGGATCTCTCGATCTCGATAAGAAGAAAGTTGCTCGGGAAGGCCCGGTGCTTGAGCCAAGCATTGTGAGTGTGAATGAGGCGGGAAAAGTCTTTTGGTTTCCAGAGCATTACACAGACGTATTGGATCTCTCGATCTCGATAAGAAGAAAGTTGCTCGGGAAGGCCCGGTGCTTGAGCCAAGCATTGTGAGTGTGAATGAGGCGGGAAAAGTCTTTTGGTTTCCAGAGCATTACACAGATTGGACCTCTCGATCTCGATAAGAAGAGAGTTGCTCGGGAAGGCTTGGTGCGTGAAAGTAATTGAGGCTTTCTTAAAGCCTCTTACAGAGGTTTTCCTGTGTAAACCAACCATCCAAGATTCATAAGTCCCTTAAAAACCTTCACAAAATGAAGGAAGTACCTCATTCAGTCAAGCAACCTTCCACAAGCTCTGCGTCATCAAAGCGTGTAAATCCCCCGAGTGCAAAGGCCATCGATCTGCCCTCACGAGCCCAGAACTCCACCCTTTCCATCCTCCGAGCATACAGACACCGCAAAGAGTTGTGTGTTGGTAGAATTTCCAAGTCCCAGAGGGAAGAGGTACCTCAATAATGACTAACATTATTTGAGAGCAAATAAAAAATTGAACAAGTCTTAATTTCAGTTATGAAAACAGTTTTAGGATAAAAATGGTTAACCTAAATGATCTGCAGGCATTGAAAATGTTCTGTTCTTTCCATTTACAGTGATTTTTAAACGATCACTATTTATTATTTCAAATTGATGCTTAAAATGTGCATTATCATCTTGATAAAGTTTTTGTTATAAAGTGTTCGTGAAAGTGGTGAATCCCACTTTTTTAATCCGTTTCTCCAATAAGATCCTTTTTTTTATTATCATTAAAATAAATTACGACCCCTGGACATTTTCTCATACGAGCGAGCTATCCGAGGCATCGAATGTGCAGACTAGTAAAAAATTAATTAACACACACGGCATCGGGGGTGTGTATTATTATGGGTTTTGTGACACTGAATAGCTGAAAACCCTTCATACAAAAATAAGAAGTTGTAATAAACACTCAGATAATCTTTTTGTAGCCATAGACTCAAGCAAACTTAATTATTGATACTAGAGATCGCCTCCTGGTTGAAATTCAACCAACATTTTTCTGTTCGACTGGGCTAAATTAGTCAAAACAATATGTTATAATTGAAGCACCTGTTCTTCCTGATTTGCCAACATTTGTTATTACAACAGCTGTCTAATGATTCATTAAATTACCTTCTCTCATAAGATTAACATTGAAACTTTGAAAGCCTGTAGGGCGTAGCCCCGTGGGCTGAGGTAAATTTAAATGCGATTCTGCTCATCTACAGCACAATACCTTTCTAACGGTATGCGCAGATTTATCCTACGATGCACATGAGCTGAGAAAAAAGGAGGAAATGAAACATGCTTGCGTATTAATATATAGATAACTGTGTTATCTGAGATCTGACTGGGGGATGGGACAACTGGGGTGGCACTGGATGGATATGACCTTTAAATCCTTTCAACTTCGTGATGACTTTTAAAAACTGATGTGTTGGCAATCAGGTTTAGCTGGATACTTATACTTTAAATTGGGTAGGATTTACTAGTTTTATCAACATTCCAACGAGAGTCACCGGCAATCTTACCCGTCTCGACAATATACTTGAGGTAATACTATTACCAAGTTGTTTTTAGCTAGTATATGTGAATGTGGATTGTTGTATTTGTTAACAATAAAACTTATAAATACTGACATTTCCTGGAGTAATTTTAATTGCGTTGCGAGTAATTTCTAAAATCTATCCTTCCTCAAGTGAGAGTCTGTAGGTTAAATCAATTAGGTTAAATCGTTCCTAACTAATTGTAGTTATTATTGGGTGGGGTGGTTAAATTATCTATTATATTTATGTACACTATTTTATCTTCAAAAAGGCCTTAACGATTTTCTCCTTGCATAGGCACCAAAATTATATGTTTATAGGTCTTTATGCTATGCAAAAATCTTATTCCATTGTCATCTTTCTTACATGCTAAAACTAGAATTGTATATACATGGACAATATTTTTCTCCATTCAAGCATTTTTTGTGTTAATTGAGGGTTTTGGCCACGAGGATGGGGCTCGTGAATGAGCACCATTAATAAGCGAATCAGCAGTGACTGGAAAAATTCGGTTTCCGTCCTGCAGGAGGTATAGGACCAGAAGGCTCTTGACATTTTGGACATAAATTTTCAAAATTCGACAACTTTAACTAACACTATTTAAAAACAGCTTAAAAACAAACAAATTGGTAAATTGAATTTATTTTGGCTTAACAGATTACGGAGAAAAGCCGAAAATTTATTTTCCATGTTAATACTAAGGTAATTATCAAAGCCTTGTACATAAATTATTTATTTATTTAACTTGGTAAAGTTTGGCATGTAAATTCACTAGGGTAAGGTTGAGCTATATTTGCTTACAACTTCAATAAGGCGTCAAACCTACGAACTCACTCTAATGGGTTTTATAGGGAAAATTAAAAGGTACCGAATATTGATACTAATTGATATTTACCTTACCTAAACCATTACATTTCCTAACAAATTAAATTTTTAACAACGTCCCATAGTAGTAAACCTACATACTCATTACTATGATGTTTATAGATACACTAAAACAAGTATCAAATTCCTTTGGATTTTTGCTGAGTATGCAGGTCTGCTGCAACGGGGGTGTTTAGCTTTTGCAGCATAGGTATTATTATGTAACCAAATTTGCAATGAGTTCATGGTGTATATTCTGAGGCATTCTGAAGTTGGTCAACAATAGACTAATTTAGCGATACGAGTTTTAATATCACTCGGTCGCAGTGTTGTGTTAGAGGCAGGGTGTTGTGGGTCGTGCTCAGGTAATAATGTGTTGAATCGGCAATGCGGTAAACTAATCCAAAGCAGTAAATCAACCTCTCTGACATCCAGGGTTGCCAACAGTCTCATGGGGACCAGAGTTCTTATAATTTCGATAATATTCACCTTCCTGCAAGTTAATCTTCACAACTTAAGTTTTTTTATTTATTTAGTGAGTTTATTTTATAACTTAATTACTTAGTTAGCATTACGTAAGATGCGATGGTAAAATAAAAAAATAAAATATTAACTATCCTGTAATATTAAAATCCTATTGAAAAATAATGAAGTACATAACTTGATACTTTTAAAGTTTTAAAAGGTCAACATTCACAGCAGATAAAAAGTTTAATATTCAATTTATTTAGCTATAATTTAAATAACTTTTATAAGAAGTTTTCTTCCAAAGACCAAATCCGAAAAATATATCACTTTATTTCATGGAATGTTTCAATGTTCTCGTATTTTAAGAGTACATTATTGACAAACCAATGAATTTATTGATGTAAACATATTAACAATAAAATCTAGAACTGCTAGCATTAATTTCAAAATGACTAACTAATAACGAATAAGTTCCCAAACCACTACTGGTAACAACAAAGTATATATTTATGTAGTCATGATTGACACTCCCTTTATGGGAACTCCATAAGAAGATCTAGAAATCCTTACATGTAAGCATAAGTTCAAAACTACTTTAAAAATCGTGTTCCGGCACCAAGCGAAGTCGTAACCCACTCCCTTGCACCTCTTTTTTAGTTTGGTGACGAAAATTATATTTTTTAGAAGGTGCTCGTTCATGTAGGTTTTTTCTGCAGGGAAGATGATTATGAGTTTATCAGCTATGAACTCTACGTTGAGCTTTTTCATTTATCATCTAGTTAAATACATCTATTACATAAATTCCTTAAACACCGTCGCATTACGTATTTAAGTGGCCAAGATTGAAAGATGAGTTTGGTAGATCAGATGATGTGTAAATTTGTTACTGACAAAAACCAACTGATTCATATTTAGGATAATTAATTAATAGCCCAATAAACAAAGGCAGATGGATTCAGTTTCAAACCATTAAAATGCTTCTATATTTTATCAAAAAAGAATGAGGAAACTTAGAATTATAAGGTGATCTGTATAACCAACCAGAAACCCTGCCAATTAAGGTTCCACACAACTGATGTAATATGAAAAAATTGAAACTTTGCTTAAGTATATTAAGTTAGTTAGAAAACTATTTGTCACACACTTCTATTACACAACTTTTTTTTAAATTACTTATATTTGTCAACAATAAAACTAAAAAAAATTACATTTTCATTAAAATAAATGTTTGAAGTATACATTGGTGGGTAAGTTCTCTGGAAGGCAAAAAGTATCCCCTTAAAATCCAAAACTAGAGGCAGAATGCGCTGACTGGAAACAATTAGTCTGATTGGTCTTCGACGCGTCACTAAAACCTCCAATTGTTACCGCTATTGTTGTAGCTATTTTATACCAAGTGGTTTTTTAGCTCGTACATGTGAATGTGGCAAGCATTTTAGCGAATTTTATAACGGATAGGGCTCCCTTGGCCTGAAGGAAATTTGAGACTAACGAATGCAGTGTTAGAGTTAGTGCAACTTTAAATCCTTTCTATAAATTTTGTGTTTATTTTGTAATGTCATTATGATGATTCATCTGAGTGTGTGGAGTGTAGAAAATTTAAAGCAAAAAATGAACAGACCAACTATTTTCTTGTGACAATGAATTGATGAAAATCCTTCATATAAACATAAGAAGTTTTAAGAAACACTCAGATAATCTTTTATGTAATCTTTGACTCAAGCAACTTAACTTCTGATATAATTGTGTTATCTGTGACCTGGCTGGAAGATGGGACGACTGGGGTGGGACTGGATGGATATGACTATTACACAACTACTTCTCAACACAAGAACGACTGTACCACTGATTGAACTAATAAAAAATTTGCTGCAATTTTAAAAGAGGTATTAATACTTGAATTTGGGTGTTTGAATGTATATTTTTATGTAGTAAACATGAATTCCACCTTTCTTGCTGGGTTTGGAACTCATGACAGCAACGAAGACTTATTTAGTGGAGAACTAGAACGATTTTAAATGACTAAATGAAAAGATAAAACAAATATTTTTATGGGGGCTTCAACATACTTAACAGTAACACCAGACATGTGGATTCATACTTGAATATTTTAATTTGGACAGGATTGACTAGTTGTATCAACATTGTAACGAGGGTCACGGACAATAGACAGACCTGTATCGAAAAAATTTCATGGATAACTTTGTTAAAGATAAGATAAATGCTGGCGTTGTGAAATGCCACACGCAAATCACAGACCATTACAGTACAACTCTGAAAATTAAACTTGACTCTGTTTCTAACAATGATCAAATTGTTGAAGCCCAGAATACTACATTGACAACAAACTATTTATTGATTTACTTCAAATACAAAATTGACTAGGGGGAAATTGTGACTAGGGAACTTGACGTTGATCGCAGCTCACAAAATTTACATCAATTAAAAATAGTATTATAAAATCTTCAACGAAGCCATGTTCTAAAATTCCGTCCGAAAAGAACAAATTATAACTTGGTAACTTATACTTTTCTTACATTAATTATTATGAAAAAACTATTTGAATTAGAAAATTGGTAAAAAAACAAGATGTAATCTAACAACGTTGTAAACTCTTTTAAAAATCATATAGGAATTAGCTTGAATTTGTTGATTACTGCGGACATTTTCCATCACTGATTTGTAAAACAAATTCACAAGGTTTCGGGATCTGAAATCTAGTTTAAATTGTGAACCGCTTTTAAAACACAGAACACACTCATGCAAAGTCTAGTAAAAAAAAAAAAAAAAAAAAAAAAAATGCACCCAGTTGCTAGGCCTTGTTACGGCGAGAAAAAACTACTTCTAAACACTAGAATCAAAGAACACAAGGACATACAAAAAAGGGATTTAGTAGAAAAATAAGAAAATTGCTTGACATTGATGGAAAAATTTTGTTGACTCCTGGAGATGACTCTTTAAGTTAGGAATGATTTAGAAGCTATTATTTAGGAGTTATTTAAGGAGCTATTTGCCTATCACAACAAAACTAGGATTACCAGGAAGCAGATATTTAAACCAAAATTTACATTTACGTAATCCTCATAATGAAATTAAACTTTATTAAATTTTCTGGGATTTCCAGTAATATTTGGCAGGAGGCTTTAAAATTTAGTTGTATGAAAGATTTTTATAGCAATAAAATTTTTTGTTGTTAAGATCTATAAAATAAATAGTTTTAGATAGTAAACACCAGAATTTTAATTACAAGTTACCGTTGGATTTTGATTATAAAGAAAGTGATTAACAATAAACCAAATAATGTGGATGATCAAGTACATCGTTGCTGTAAACTCTAGCTCAGTAACCATACTATTAAATACCCCCCGTTGCAGCAAACCTGCGTACTCAGCGAATTTTCAAATTAGTAATATTAATTTTTACCACATAAACCTGTAAACCAAATATCATCACATGCTCATAAATAGGGAAATAAATGTCTATTCTCCTTATGATTAATATAGGGAAAGAGTGTGCAGGTATGCTGCCATGGGGAACACTAAAAGTAGGTTTTTAGCATAAAAAATATTTATTTTTAACCATATGAAGCCATATACTAAGTTTCATCAATATCTGTCCATTGCTAAAGGAGTTTGCCTATTCCCCATATGATTAACATGGGAAAAGAGTATGCAGGTTTGCTGCCATGATAAGCACAAAAACCAAGATTTTTTACCATAAATGGATGAATCCCAAATGAAGCGGAATACCAAGATTCATTCAAAAATATTGGTTTGTAAGTGAAATATTAACACATCCTTATTCTCCATAAGATTAAGATCCTTATTCTCCATTTGGGATTGGAGGTCCAAAATACAATGTACTATCTTTAGATTTTTTAATATCTCGGTAACCAATGGAGATAGAGCAAAGCTTCAAAATACTAAATTGTGTGTTTTTTTTTTTTTAGCTTAATCCAATGGTCAAAATAAAAATTCAACATTAAGAAAATTACGTATGAAAAATGCAAAAAACCCATTTTTGGGGTACAAAACCCCCCAAAACTGCCCCTTCCGGTAGGTCGATATGTCTGGATTACGAACTCATCCGAATAAACGTAGGTTTACACATCTCTACCAAATTTGGTGTCCATCGGACCATTTTTAGGAGAGTTATCAGTTCTAGGGACACATTCATATATATCTATATATATAATTCCGTAAGCGAATCGGTCCCCACGAAATATCTCGAGTTTGAAAAAAGATAGGGTGACGTATGATGGCTCATTTTAAAGCTTGAGGTCCAAGGACGCAAGGAAAAATACCAGAATTCCCGAAAGTTACCTGGGCTTTGCCCCAATGGACCTTGAAGTTCCAATGTTAATCTAATGGGAAGAAGATTTTTAGATCTACACGTGTGTTTAAACAGATGTTCCAGTGTTTTATCATAAACTCAGCTGGTTAATGAGCAGATATTTTGAGTTAAGATAACCCCATAGTTGTAATGTTTAAAATTGGAAATGCACTATAAAAAATAAAACACTAATAGTCATGAACGGATTACAAATCCACAGAAGAGATTTCATCTTCGTGACCCCATCAGTAGGGGATAAAAGCCGAAGGTAAGGTAGGGCGGGATGAGCGGGATGAGCCCCCCCCCCATAGGACCACCGGCGGCGAGCCCCCCCCCCCCAAGACCACCCACGGCGGAACAGTAGAGGACTTTAGTACAACTGGTTCACTTTTTTTTTTTTTTTTTTTTTTTTTGCTCATACCAGAATGATAGACTTCTCCGCAGCAATCCGCGGCAAATCCGCGGCAAATCCGCGGCAATCCGCGGCAAATCCGCGGCAATCCGCGGCAATCCGCGGCAATCCGCGGCAATCCGCGGCAATCCAAAATAGTAGAGGCATTCGGTCAGTGCTGCTATGAGTCATGAATAGTAATACAACTCTTTTTAACATTTGTTGTATGGCTATAAGTCATGATTAGTAATACAACTCTTTTTAACATTTGTTGTATGGCAATCCGCGGCAATCCGCGGCGAATCCAAAATAGTAGAGGCATTCGGCCAGTGCTGCTATGAGTCATGAATAGTAATACAGCTCTTTTTAACATTTGTTGTATGGCAAATCCGCGGCAATCCGCGGCAATCCAAAATAGTAGAGGCATTCGGCCAGTGCTGCTATGAGTCATGAATAGTAATACAACTCTTTTTAACATTGTTAAAAATACTTTCATATTGAACATTATTTGTATTTTCATTTTAAATTTTGCATATAACACACAATGTGTTACATTGATACTTTTCCATTTCATTTAAGTATGCTTTTTGTTCTGTATTAAAACTAAAGTTTTTAAGATTCCACAGTAATCTTCTACTGCCTCTGGGACTTCCACTCGTAAGTCAACTGACTCTGTGCAGCGCCTTGACGACTCTTCCACTGTTCACACTGATGCGATGATCAGAAGACTTCACTAAATTATGTAAACACTACTATTGTTTACTATTCACATCTATTAACTGGACTGTAAAACAATATTTCTCTTGTATGTTAAGATATTTCCTTTCTTGCAATAAAAATTAGCACTTAACAAACATAATTCTTTTATTGTCATTCGCATGTAAGTTTCAATTTTGAAGAGACTCACTATTTCAAAGTCAAAAGTGCATTTGTAAAAGTTTTTAGAGTCTAATAGTTTAACCTTTCTGCAGACTCGGCATTACATTTACTATCAAAGACAAAAGAGTCTAGTAACTTAGTACTTCACTTTCAAAGTCAAAAGATTCTGTTAGTTTAGTCATTGCACATCTTTGACATAGCATGTAAAAGTTTTACACTTCAAATTGAAAAGAGCACTTTTGTTTAACCATTGCGAAGACTCAACATTACATGTTTACTTTCAAAGACAAAAGAGTCTAGTAGATTGGTATTTTACTTTCAAAAAGAGTCTGATAGTTCAGTATTTGTACACCTCTGTGTAGACTCATCATTTATATTTTACTTTAAAGTGAAAAGAGTTTGATATCTTTAGTATTTTTCAAAAAGCAAAGAGTCTAACAGTGAATGATCTTAACACTATGTGTAAAACTGGAAAATGAAAACAAGTGTGTCAATACAAACGGTCAGATTTATTGAAACAATCTTAAAACTAACATCAAGTGTATTGAAAAATGAATCAGCAAAAAGAAACTTTATACATTATCCAAATGTGTTGACTCATTTTCAATGAGCCTCTACACTCTAGGCATACGCTGAGATTCAAATTGAGTATGGCCGCTGATGGTCACCTATCGTGCCGATGCATAGTGCGCGTGGCAGGCAACCGGTATTCCTACGCCACCAACTTGATTTTTGTTTGCGCGGTGTTCGGTGTAGCCGCAGTCAATAGTGTCGAGACGTTATCCTTACGCCTCGAGTTCTCATAGCTCTTTCTCTATATTGAACTAAATGTGTTGGGTGACTTCGTACAAATTAAAACACTGCCTCTTCCCCCGAATGGCCGCAGTTGGTTCTAAAATTTTGTCACTCTCGCGTTGACTCATTTTCAATGAACCTCTACACTCTAGGCATACGCTGAGGTTCAAATTGAGTATAGCCGTTGATGATCGTCTGTCGTGCCGCTGCATACTATGTACGATCCCGCGCTATTTTCACATCCCACAGCGTCTGTATTTGCTCGTTCACTCTCTCTCCAGACTTCGCGGCGATCGGACGTGTGCTCCAGTGCTCCAGTGCTCCAGTGCTCCGTTAACTCCGCTGCCCTCAGTCTCTCTCCAGACTTCACGGTGACCGGACGTGTTCTCCAGTGCTCCAGTGCTCCAGCGGTCCAGTGCTACTGCCTTTCTTCGCTCATTCTCTCTCCGGACTTCAAGGTGAACGGACGTGTTTTCCAGTGCTCCAGTGCTCCAGTGCTCCGCTGCGCCCTGTGCCATAGTACTACTGTCTTACTCCTGGGTACTCATCAATTCAAATGTAAGTATTATTCGTAATGTAGAATAGTTATCGATATTTAAATACGTATGATGTATGTGGATTTTATTTGTGTCAAATGTCTTCGTTCTTTCTATCATGTGCTAACTGAAAAGTTCATAACATTATTTTCGTGTTTTACTTTGCGATATTTAAAAATTGTAATAGAAAATCAAACTTACTTATTCATACTCTCATTGCCTTTAAATTTACCTTTGTTGCGTAGTTTGACAGAGAAGAACGTTAATAAACTATAATGCATAGCTTCTTAAGCATCGATAAACATTCCTGAATGCAAAGTAGAATATTTACTTTCAAAACGATTTTAATGGTTTTGTCACTATTGTGAAAATTGACTGTAATAGCATGTAACGCAATGAAACTCTTTTACACTTGCTTGTTGTGTTGGTTAATTATAAAGAATGTTTCTTGTAATATTACATTCTTTGAGTTTTTTATAAAACTTCTCTGAACAGTTTATATTACGTAGAGTTATTTGTTTGTAGATCATGAACAACACTGTGGAACGCCGCTTCACTTGTGGGGAGTGTGGCAAAGCGTATAAGAAGAAAGATCATCTTAACCAGCACGCACGTTCCGCCCACAGGGGAGTCAAGTTTGACTGTCCGGATTGTGGGAAATCATACACGAGGGATTCTGACCTTCGTCGCCACATCGACATCACCCATCGCCAACATCCCGCATTCAGACCAGGTTAGTAACATTTGTTTAATAATATCTTGAACTTTGGATATAGTCACTAACTCCATGACACTGATCAATTGCATAACCAAATGCATATGCACAGACACTTACTTAAGAAAACATTTCCTTTATTATATGAAAACTTTAACAAAAAAAAATTATTTCAAAATGAACAAGATGATAAATAGTAGTAATTTCAAATGCTACTCTGATTATAAAAATCCAATGAAGTAAATGTGTTAGTATTTACTTAACATATATTCATCACAACTTCTTATAAATCTGCTTTAAGATAAAATGTTCTAATCACATGTATGTTCGTTTGTTATAGATTTTGTTTCCACTCCTTCGGATCCGCGACCTGGCCCCTCTAACACTTCTGACCTCGATTCGAGACCGAACCCATCGCACGCTACGGATCTGACACAAGCCCCACCATCTGTTGGAGTTCGTACAACAGGTATGCATTTTTCTCTGACTTCAAACTAATGATGTTTGTTTTACTTAAAACATAGATACGACATTTGCAGTAGTAACTGATTTCACACTAAATGGTTCGTTCATCATTCTTAATTTTCTTAATGAGTTCTGATGTAAAGACTTTAACCAATTTTAACATTAAGTTAATTTCAGCCATGACATTATACATTCAGAACTTTCATAATGGTTTAGAAATTGTTTCTTTTCCATTATTATGCATGTGACTACAACTATATGTGTTTTCAGACCATGCGTGTGGTGGGTGTGGGAGATCCTTCACGAGGAAGGATAACATGCTGTTCCACAAACGATTCCGCTGCAGAGCTGCACGTGTGAACCATCATCCACAGCAGACCGGTGGAGTCCGACCAACGACGCTTGCCACTTCGCCCACAACACCTGTCCCCTCGTCATCATCGTCGGTGGGATCAGTCCGTGACAAGACCAACATTGACAACGGACCCCCCGTCATTCCCAGTTATATGGCACCAGATGGCTTCGTGGAGACCGAGACAGGATTTCGCGGACGTTTGAAGACCTACAGGCTTGTGGAGCCCGCTGATAACACCGTTTCTCTCCAGGAGTTTGTCAACTCTGTACGAACAAGAATTGTCACACTCATGCGACAGATTTTATTGATAGTTCATGCCATTAAGGTTAATATCTATATCGAATGTGAATTCACGAATATTCATGGTGAGACTTGTAAGCGAGCCTTCAAGACCAAAAATGTCCCTATCCTCCAAACAAGTGATGTAGATGAAATATGTCAACAATTCATCAACAAAATCTTGCTGGAGAAGGAAACATGCGAGATGAAGGGATCGGGGTGGAGCTTTGTTAGGGTTTTGGACATGGAGGTGAGAGTGAATGTCTACAGTCCTGTCAGAGGTAGCTCCTTCATCCCCCTTCCTCGCGACATCGCCATGAAACACGCCGTGGTAAATGTGTTGAATGATGCGGATGAGCGGTGCTTCGAATACGCTATGCTAACAAAATTCATTGAAAATGCTCCTCGTAATCGACTTACTTCTTATTATTTCACAGACGAAGTAAGGGCACGATCTAATCTAAATTTCGAGGGATTGGAGTTTCCCGTAAGGTTAGATAAAATCCGCACGTTCGAACGCAACAATCCCGGCGTAAGCATAAATGTGTACGGTCTGGATAAGAAGAATCAGAAGAAGCAACAAAACAAAGAAGAACACTATGTCTTCCCGCTTCGCGTCGTGGATCAGGAGCTGCCGAACCACTTCGATTTGTTGTTTCTAACTGATGAACGAACCACCCACTATGCGTACATCTCAGACTTTGAAAGACTAGTTGTTAGCCAGATGACGCGTCACGGACATCGTTTGTTCATTTGCAGGAGATGTTTCGCACATTTCGAAAACCAACCGAACAAACTGGGTCTCACCGGAGCTGAACGGTTGGAGGAGCACAAGCGTTACTGCTCTTCGCATAATCCTCTGAGGACCGATTTATCTGAAGATAAAGAGATTCGGTTTAAGCACATCGAGCGTACACAAAAAGCACGATTCACCATATATGCGGATTTTGAGTGTGCGCTCGTTCCGACTGAACCAAATCAGCTTGTTCATCCCACACCAACGTCACTTCCACCATCGTGGGATCCGGCCACTTCAAGAGGTGCTAATACAAATCACAACGAGAATGCACCAAGTAATGTGAAGAAACTCCACGTTCCATACTCGTACGCGTACTACATTCATGATAATCACAGGAATGTCAACGATGGTGATTGTGACGACATTGATCCGACTACCAACACATATTCAAAATTGAGACTCTACAGAGGCGAGAATGCCTCTGAACACTTTATAAACGCTGTACGGGATGATGTAAAGAAGATTGGAGATGTTTTGAATGTACGTCATAGACCCAATCACCGAGAGCAGGAAACTATAAACATCTATTTTCATAATTTATCAAACTATGATGCGCATTTCATAGTTAGAGAATTGGGTATCGACAAAGGTGATGTAGAAGTACTCGCCAACACGGAAGAAAAGTACATTACATTTTCAAAACGATTTAAATATCCTGATTGGCATGGTAACATCAAGCTACAGTTTGTCGATTCGTATCGCCTGATGGCGAAATCATTAGCAACTCTTGCGTCCATCCTACCTGATGACAAAATGAAGATCACGAAAGCTAGATACCCGGACAATGGAGATTTCCGACTATTACGCAGGAAAGGAGTCTTCCCCTATGAATACATCACTTCACAGGAGGTTCTGGACAAGAAACTACTTCCACCTAAAGAAGCCTTCGGAGATGAAGTGACAGATGATGATTATGATCATGCGCAACAAGTGTGGCGTAAATTCAACTGTACCACGCTCGGTGAATACTCAGATGTATATTTACGAACCGATGTGCTACTATTGGCCGATGTGTTTGAGGGGTTCAGGGAAATGTGTCTAACGCACTATCAGCTCGACACTGCACATTATCTTACGCTTCCATCGTACGCCTGGGATGTCATGTTGTACAAAACTGGTGTGGTACTCGATACCATTCAAGATGTGGATCAATATGTATTTTTTGAGAAGGGTATTCGAGGTGGTCTGACTCAATGTGTAACTCGGCACGTCATCGCCAATAATAAATACACTAGAGGACGCGGTGACCGAAACGGCCAGTGCGCAACGACAAGTGGAGGCACCGTTGAGAGTGATAATGATACATTTTTAATGTATTATGACGCTAACAACCTTTACGGATGGGCCATGTCGGAACCACTCCCGTACAAAGATTTTGAGTGGCTAACACATCAGGAAATTGACAGTTTAGACATCTCGAGCATACCGGCGGATGGTGAGTACGGGTACGTATTGGAAGTGGATTTGGAGTACCCGAAAGATCAAGCTCTACATGATAAACACAGAGACTTACCCTTCTGTCCAGAAGTTAGAAAATCACCAGCGTATCAACTCCCATACACATCGGAGCAAGTGCTCAACAGCGGTGCTGGGTCGTCTAAGAAATTAATGGCCAGCCTGACGGACAAGGAGGAATATGTAATTCACTATCGCTATCTCCAACAGGCGATAGAGAATGGACTACGTGTTCGTCGAATCCACAGAGTTCTACGTTTCAAACAATCGGCATGGATGAAACCGTACGTGACGCTAAATACTGAGTTAAGACAGCAGGCCAGTAATAAATTTGAAGTGGAGATGTTTAAATTGATGGTCAATGCAGTATACGGTATGAGTCTCCAGAATGTGAGAAAACACCTAAACGTAAAACTAGTCACATCCCATAAAATGTATACTAAGTATGTAGCTAAAGCGAATTTCAATGATCGTGTTTGGTACAATGAAAACCTAGCATTGCTACATATGGCCAAAGTGCGAGTCGTACTGAATAAGCCTGTATACGCGGGAATGTGCATTCTGGACCATAGTAAACGATGGATGTATGGTTTCCACTATGACATGGTAGAGCGGTACGGTATCGAAAGGATTAGAATGGTCTACATGGACACCGATGGGATAGTCTACGCGATCCGTACCAGAGACGTCTACCGTGACATGTTGACACACCTGGACGATTTCGATACAAGTAATTATCCCAGGACCCACATTTGCTATGATGGACGGAATGCTAGGGTGTTGGGAAAGTTTAAGGATGAAGCCGGAGGAGTGGCCATTGAAATGTTTGTCGGATTGATGGCCAAACTCTACTGTATGACATTCGGCAGGTGTACTTGTAATAATGAAGTTGAAGGAGATGATTGCATCACGCCTCCCCCCATCAAACGTGCGAAGGGTGTTAATCGTGCCGTCGCTCTGCGTGATCTAACCGTACAAGATTACATCGATTGTCTTCATAACAGAACAACAAAGAGAACGGAGAATCAACGCTTTCAAAGTAAATACCATATGATTTACTCAGTGGTAGTGAGAAAAAGATCTCTGGCTCCGTTTGATGACAAACGATACGTGATGCCGGAGGACGGAATAAACACTCTTCCGTGGGGGCACTATGCAATACCACCAAGAGCACCACCGCTACCTCCAGCTCTGCCTGCACCGATGGACGTAGACGAATACACAATTTAATTTATGTCGCATGAGTGTGATCGTTTAGGCGCTGTTTGGATATTAGGAGTGTGTTGGACTGTGATGAACTGTGATATGAACATTTGTTTTGTTGCTGTTTCTAGTAAAGTTTTATTAATTAATAAAATAAATTTTGTTGTCTTTTTTTATAAATGTTATGATTGTTGGATAATGTATAAAGTTTCTTTTTGCTGATTCATTTTTCAATACACTTGATGTTAGTTTTAAGATTGTTTCAATAAATCTGACCGTTTGTATTGACATACTTGTTTTCATTTTCCAGTTTTACACATAGTGTTAAGATCATTCACTGTTAAACTCTTTGCTTTTTGAAAAATACTAAAGATATCAAACTCTTTTCACTTTAAAGTAAAATATAAATGATGAGTCTACACAGAGGTGTACAAATACTGAACTATCAGACTCTTTTTGAAAGTAAAATACCAATCTACTAGACTCTTTTGTCTTTGAAAGTAAACATGTAATGTTGAGTCTGCACAATGGTTAAACAAAAGTGCTCTTTTCAATTTGAAGTGTAAAACTTTTACATGCTATGTCAAAGATGTGCAATGACTAAACTAACAGAATCTTTTGACTTTGAAAGTGAAGTACTAAGTTACTAGACTCTTTTGTCTTTGATAGTAAATGTAATGCCGAGTCTGCAGAAAGGTTAAATTATTAGACTCTAAAAACTTTTACAAATGCACTTTTGACTTTGAAATAGTGAGTCTCTTCAAAATTGAAACTTACATACGAATGACAATAAAGAAATATCTTAACATACAAGAGAAATTTTGTTTTACAATCCAGCCAATAGATGTGAATAGTAAGCAATGGTAGTGTTTATACAATTTAGTGAAGTCTTCTGATCATCGCATCAATGTGAGCAGTGGAAGAGTCGTCGAGGCGCTGCACAGATTCAGTTGTCTTACGAGTGGAAGTCCCAGAGGCAGTAGAAGATTACTGTGGAATATTAAAAACTTTAGTTTTAATACAGAACAAAAAGCATACGTAAATGAAATGGAAAAGTATCAATGTAACACATTGTGTGTTATATGCAAAATTTAAAATGAATATACAAATAATGTTCAATATGAAAGTATTTTTAACAAATGTTAAAAAGAGTTGTATTACTATTCATGACTTATATCAGCACTGGCCGAATGCCTCTACTATTTTGGATGCCGCGGATTGCCGCGGATTGCCGCGGATTTGTCATTCAACAAATGTTAAAAGAGTTGTATTACTATTCATGACTCATAGCAGCACTGGCCAAATGCCTCTACTATTTTGGATTGCCGCGGATTGCCGCGGATTTGTCATTCAACAAATGTTAAAAGAGTTGTATTACTATTCATGACTCATAGCAGCACTGGCCGAATGCCTCTACTTTTTTGGATTGCCGCGGATTCGCCGCGGATTGCCGCGGATTTGCCATACAACAAATGTTAAAAAGAGTTGTATTACTATTCACGACTCATAGCAGCACTGGCCGAATGCCTCTACTATTTTGGATTGCCGCGGATTGCCGCGGATTTGCCGCGGATTGCTGTGGATGCTGCGGAGAAGTCTATCATTCTGGTATGAAAAAAAAAAAATACGGTAAAAAAATTTTTTTTAGGTAAAAAATTTGAGGTAAAAAAATTTTTTCGCGGTAAAAAAAATTTTTCGAGGTAAAAAAAATTTTCGCGGTAAAACATTTTTTCGAGGTAAAAAAAAAAATTTTTTTACGGCAAAAAAATTTTTCACAACAAAAAAAATTTTTTCTCGGGGGGGGGGGGGGGGGGGCTCGCCATGGGTGGTCCTCGGGGGGGGGGGGGGGGGGGGGGGCTCCACCGGCTCCACCGGCTCCACCCTTCCTTACCTTCGGCTTTTATCCCCTACTTACATGAGACGTAGAGCCTGCTATCATATATATTTCTTTAACAAAATTTGTATTCTATTTCTACTTGATCATGTAAGTATTAAGTTTCACCTTTAATACCTTTAATAACTTAATTACCTTTAACTGAAATGGCAACCTAACACAATAGGTAGTTTAAACCAAGTAGAATGAGAGATGAGTGTACGATGATCATATGTACTTTTTCAACATTTTCCAGGACCCATAACCATTTAAACTCAGATAGAACAAATTTGACCGGATTGATAATTAAATCCATTAAAAAGTATATTAATAAATTTAAAGGATTTGATTTATGAATTTAGTTTTAAAATAATAACGATACATGTTATTACTAGAATAACAATATGTTTTATATAAAAAGGAAATATAGTATAAACTAAAGAAACGTATTACATCCAAATTAGAAGAAAGTTTGATCAATCTATTACTGATAAGCTAGCATTTTACTGTAAACAATCTTAAACAAATCCCTTCCAAGATCTGTTTACAACCTCTAACACAAAAAAATCATTTATTAGATGAAAAACATTTCAAAATATATTGGTAATTATCCAGTTATTTATTTTATTTAGGTAAAAGTTAATCCAAGAATTCTTTGAAGGATTCTAAGAGGCAACAGTTTTAAAGACTAAAATACTTAAAATAAAATATGAAACTAATCACACTTGTGAAAATATGAAAAATGTGAAAACTCGTGCTTAACACTGGAGCGAGTTTGCTACGTCGCGCCCTGCGGCCGTTGTCTGCTTTCCCATCAAAATCCTTTTAAATAAAAAAATCGATTGAACGCTGCAATAATGACTCTCGCTGGGAACGATGGACACGGGAGGATTAAACATGTTGCATTCAGATAAAGCTGTTTCATTTTATAAACATTTCCTAACTGCCAGAATATATTTGTTTTATACAGTTGTTTTATGATTTTTCACAATAAATACTCAGTTTATCTAGCACTCTCGTGAATTTAGTTAGAAATATATTTAATTTGAGGAGGTAAAGGTGCAAGAATAAACGATTCCCAACACCACTTCATAAAATGTTTGATACTTAATTAAAATTATGTAGCAATAAAAGGTTTCAAATAAATGTGCACTGTAGAGTGAACCTTGTTTGGTTATGTTACCAAAGGTTTTGGCCCTCTAATGGGTCCATTTTCAATCAAAGAAATTCAAGTGTTCTATATGTGAAACCTTTGGTTGCAAATAACCAACCAAGGATCACTTGACAGTGCAAAGGTATTTTAAACCTTATCCCTTTGAAACCCGAATTATGATGCACTGAGGGAAAAAATGTTTTTCTCTCTTTTTTTCTTTTATTTAGGGTCCAAATAACACACAAACACTGTTTTTTTATCTTCCCTCACAGGTTAAAAAAATAAAAAATGTTGTTCACAAACAACAACGTGTACGTGTGGTTACAACGGGCAAAACCTAAGAAAAATCCCTTGTTGTTTCAAAGCAACAGTGGGTTTTTGTGGATTTAATATACCATATTTACAATTTTGGTAACTAGAAGGTAGTTTTTGAACAGAAGTTGAAATAATGCACAACTTTGTCAAAATCATATAGAAATTTATTTATCACAATAGAAAAACATTACAACTTGGTAAACATCGAATAAAAAAAGTACTTATCTCAATGTCTCCCACCTCCGACACGTTGTCATAAGGAATTAATAAAAACCTTTCTTTGTCTTTTTTGTCCAAATATTCTGGTTTCATTGTGAAGTTTGGATCATCATGAATACAAAATGGCCAAAAGACATACAATTAACACAATATATTAGCTGTAAATTAATTTAGAATTAGTATCGGGTTATTTGGGGAAGCTGAATTAAACTAGTGAAATTTAATGTCACATCCGCCCATTGTAGGTTTTAAACAACATGGCAATTTTCTCAAAAAATTATGGTAAATACTCACTAGAATTACTAAAACTTATTATACACATAAACTAGAATAAATGAGGTATTTTTTCCCACATTACAAACTAATTAGAAACATAATAAAAGATCACTTGAAAGTACTCAAGTTACCTGTAACTCCAAACCTTGAAGTGGCTCTGAAGAAAATGTTCTGTTGCTTTGACAAATGGTCTCAACTCCTATCTAATGGTGATTTTTTGAACTAAATTAGTGTTGTTTTAAACCAACAGTGGAATTTTGTAGTTCAAACGAATAATTTTTAAGAAAAATAGACAGAAACACGGCGTTGTATAAAAACAACGCTGGGCGTTAAAGGGGATTTTTCTCAATAAATACTCAGTTTATTTATTCACAAATACACTCTAGTGAATTTAGTTAGAAATATATTTAATTTGAGGAAGTAAAGGTGCAAGAATAAACGATTCCCAACACTTCTTCATAAAATTTTTGATACTTTGAATTAAAATTATGTAGCAATAAAAGGTTTCAAATAAATGTGCACTGTAGAGTGAACCTTGTTTGATTATGTTACCAAAGGTTTTGGCCCTATAATGGGTAACCATTAGCAATGGCCCTCTAATGGGTAACCACTTTCAAGCAAAGAAATTCAAGTGTTCTATATGTGAAACCTTTGGTTGCAAATAACCAACCAAGGATCACTTGACAGTGCAAATGTATTTTAAACCTTATACTGCTAATATCGGTGATTCAGAGGCTTATTCATCATGAATATTATAATTAGTCATATATTTGACATGCATTTCATAACAAAATATTGCTTTAATAATTATCATCAAAAGCCAGATCTGATGAGTCCTCAATGTAAATTGAACACACATTAACTTTTTAACAGTCATATATTATATATTTTTAATCTTATTATATCTATTTTATATCTAATTTGTACGAAAACACTTTAGACTTCATACGTAAAGGTTGTATTGCTTAAAGATACGAAACCTATATTTAGAGTGGGGGGGGGGGAGATGGAAGTGGGGTGTAACACTATCAGTTTGCTCATTATGGGAGTCTCGTTAGATAAGTCAACTGAGCCTTGGGCTGTGACAACAAGAAGCTGCAGGCTGTCTAATAAGTGTAAATTGGGTAAGGACTCAGGATTACCATTTCAACGATATTCTTAAAAGAGGAGTTAATAGAAATAGTTATGACAATTTTTAGGAAGGTTTGAGTTAAATGGTAGCTGTGTAAATTTTGGTACATCAAATAAGTAACGAGATTAAAAATTAAAATTTTTAATTGCACCTTGAGTCCTAAAACTTACTTTTGCATCATCACGTGGATTAATATAAAATGAGATAGAAACTGTGGCATAACTCAATGATTAAACAAAACTATTATTATTTTACAACTTTAAATTTGCCAATTTGAGGTTCATCAACAGATATTAAAGCTATAAACAATTTGTAGGTCTACGTCATAGCACACTCATGTCCTAATGCATGTGTTAACATAAAAGTTATCAACAGAGCGACACTCATAAATTTTATGAGTGTCGCTCTGTTGATAACTTTTATGTTCATTTTTTAAGTTGAAGTTCAATTAAACTTAAAAAGGAAATGTGAGTTAAAAGAACCACAAAATAATATTTGCAACATAAACTTTGGAAATCTTGTATGCGAAACTGTTAAGGAAGTACAACAAACCCAATGTTTCAAACATTGTTTTAGCAAATCATTTAAAGATAATAGACAATTTCTTACCTAAAAAAATAACTTTCAAGGCGGATTCAATCCATAGTTAGTCATTTTACAATATGGTTTTAATCTGTTTTAAAATTAATCACGTAGAATTTTTTTTATTTAAGTTTACTTCAGCATGTGATCCCGTTTTCTTTATTGAATTAATATTACTTGTACGTGTTTGCTGTTCAACCAGAATAGGATCATTGACAATTTAAAGTGGCTTAAGCCTTTTAACTAACATATAATGAACTTAAATGGGCTTGAAGCTTTATATAATTACTATAGTTTTCCATTTATTCCTTTTTTACAGTTACAGGCCGAGAAACAAATTAACACCAATTACTATTTATTGGGGTTTACAGCATACCTTGAAATAAATAAATTAAACATTTAATCAAAGATTTTACACTGTACCAAGACAAAAATACTATAAATACTAACACGGACTTCCAGATGATAGCGTTTCACAAATAATGAGCGATCGCCATTTAAAAGGCAGGTTCAGCTGTTGCCAGGAGGAAAATTCCCACTCACAAGTTCATTAATATTCCCTTTGTGAAGGTTTATAATGTGAAACCTAATAGTCTATTCATATTATGAAGTAATTAAATTTTTTTTTGATCGTAACAAAAACTTCGACGTTAAAATTACGGTACGTGGAAAAAGTAAATATGCATAAATATGCATGTAACATTTAAATCCTCTTATACCTACGTTTGCTTTAAAATGCCAATTTCTAAATTACCACAACTGTTCCTAGGTCCAACAAGCTTTGTATCTCCTTCTGTGTTGTTGTGACGCCATATTTATTATCATCCCAATTAGTATACAAAATTTAATTAAAGCACAAACTTACCAATGTCATAGGTAATTTAATTTTTAAAGTTAATTGAGTAAATGCTAACCCTTTAAATTAATTATTGTATTATGTAGGGTGTCCATTTTTTAAAATTAGCAGTTAAGGTTTAAATATAATATGGTAGGTCATGTGTCTTTAATATTATAGTGGATGTTATACTAAAACCTTCAGTTGGGTTCTGTCCTTAATTTACTATTGTTAACCTTATTGGATGTTTACTACTATTGTTAATCTGTCTCGTTTCCTCCGCTTCCTCGCTCCTGAGATGATTGTACGTTATTCGCTTTGCTCACTAGACTTTGAAACCATCTCGTTCGTTTAGCTCGGTCACCTCTATTTGTAGTAAAATTTTGTTTAAATATAGGACGTGTTAAATATAAGTCATTAAAATAATTATCTGTAACAATTTTGGGCGATCATTCGCATGTCCCGACGACTGGCCAGTTCGGTTTTAAAATCAATGTTAGTGTTTTGCTTTCGTGCTAAATGTTAATTTTTATTTTATGACGATTGAGTTACTTTTATGTACTCATGAAATAAGCTTGGTGTTTATTCAAGACTTGAAAATGAGCATGTGAGTACTTGAAACCTTGTTAGTCAACAAAACTACAGGATCACTTGGCAGAAATCCAGGTATTTTAAACTATTTGATTTATATTAAGTGATCCGGAGGCTATTCCACAATGAAATTACAATTTTATTTTAGGTTAATAACGTTATTGCTATTATTTATTGGTAGGCTACGAGAGTTTTTTACAACATGTATTTCAAAACTAATCAATAAAATTTTCGTGGTACTGTTAGACTCATTAACTAAAATTTTACCATTAACTATAGAAAATGTTGTTATTATTTAGTTAATATTAAAAATATATTGTTTCCACGTTAATAACAAGTAGTACTATTATAAAGTCCCCATGTAACAATAATTTAATTTGGTTAGCGACTGGTTTATAGCGAATTTACCGATAGGTATTTCTACGCTATTACGGTAGTAGTCATGGTGAAACCTAGGTCTGGGACCATGATACTTTTTTCGTTTTGAGGTCAACAGAAGCCAAAAACACCATTCGTTCAATTTCATATATATATATATATATATATATATATATATAATATATATATATATATATATATATATATATATATATATATTTAAAAAATTTATATAAATTTTTTAGTTTAAAAAAAATTATTTAGTAAAATTTATATATATATATATATATATATATATATATTTATTTATATGGAGGTGTAAGATCAGGTTTACTTTATGAGTTCGTGAAAAAGCATGATATCGGATTATGGTAACGGTGTTTTATGGGGTTTTAAAAGGGTTAAAAATGGATTCTTGGCATTTTTAAACCTCAATTTTAAAAATTTAATAATTTTAACTGAAACTATTTAAAAGACCTTAAAGACATACAATTCAGTACTTTCAATTTTAACTTGTATTACGGGTTATGGAGAATAGAAAAAAATAGGATTCCTATGTTAATCTCATGAGAATCAACAAAACCCTATATCTCGCTTATTTATATGCATAAATTGATTGGTATGTACATTCACTAGGCAGGGTTTAACTGATATTTGCAAAACCCATATGGCGGCAAACCTACATACCCCTTGGGCTTTATGGGGAAAATTAAAAAGTAACGAATATTGATACAATATGATATTTACCTTAACTAACCATTACATTTCCTAAAAACTAACATTTCTAACACATCCCGTGGCAGCAAACCTTCAAACTCAGTCGTATCGTGTTCATGGGAAAAATAAAAATCTCAATTTTTTTTTATTCGCTGAGTATGCAGGTTTGCTGCGACAGGTGGTATTATCTTACAACACACAAAATGTAACAATGGAAACGTTTGCGAGTGTTGAGGGAGGCTGATTGAAACCACTCCACACCGGCAACTGTTGTCAGGGACTCATCAAATCCCGTTAAAAATATCGACGAAACGACACAGTAATGGTGGTCACCGATGTAAACTGGTGAATTCAAATTGCCAACTCGTTTTGTTCTGCTGCGGGAAACTCGCGTGGTTGTCCTAAAGGTTCAAGGGACGAAGCAGTTTAAGTGTAACGGATTTCCGTTACTCGTTACTATTCTATTAAGAACTAATTGTTAATCTTGAACGTGGTCTTGTAATCAGGAGTGGTTCTATTGAAAAAAAATACTCCTCATGTACACATACAAACTAAATGTAATTTGTTGTGAATAAGAACAAACAATATTTGCATAAAATGTACTTTTGATTTTTTTTAGAATATATAAGAAATTAGAATTACTTTTCATGATGATTTATCATTATTTATATCATGTAATAAAAACTTTACAGGCTTATTAATTGTGTTATTAATAAATATGACGATGCGAAATATCGAAGTACAATATTTACAGAAGTATACAGTAAATGTCCATACAAAGTATACGAGTACAGAAGACTATATACATAATGAAATGTATAAAGTAGCAAACAGTTTGAAACAACAGTGTTTACTTTAATTCTATACTATAAAAATGAAGTAGTGGTATTACAATTAATCAAAAGAAATTTTATTTTATTGCAAAAGCATTTTCTCAGAACAATTCAATGAAAAATAGGAAAATTATTTTTTTATTAGTATAAAATTGCAATGTATTACATCAAAAGCGAAAGAATGTTAAAAATATTAATTATAAAGTATTATACAATTAGTATTAACCTAAGAAACTGTAAAAGTTAATTAGATGTAAAAAAGAAACAACATATAAATCTAAGAGTAATATTGGTTACTTACATATTCATAATTTCTTATTAGACAATACCTGTAACAGAACACAGAAATTGTTAAATACAATAGCAATAGAGGCACATTTTTATTGGTTATAATATTTGATCACTATATTTATTCAAACATTTTCTAGTATATTTACATTAATTTCCGTTTTATTACGAAACAACACGATGCAATAAATTATTATTCCGATTAAAGATTCGACTCATACCTGATTACATATATTTATTGTCAATGAAGTGTTATCAATAGTTTTACTTTAGTGACTTTCCGATAACTTGATGTGACTACGGCAAAAGAAAATCAGTCAGCAGTCAACAATAAATATAAACCACATTAGATACAACCTTGAGTGATAAAAAATCCTACTTTAAGAATATTATTTAACATATACTGTTAACTTAAGAACAACCATAGTATTAATGCAAGTATTAATAAATTTACTTTATGTAAATATCCTTCCCCTCTGGTAGAAACGTCAAGTGAGACGGTGCTCTCTCGTAGCAACACATTTCTAAACTACATGAAGCTTATAAGTTGGTTGACAGGAACAGGGTACCTTGGGGCGTTTATCACACGAATAACATGATTTACTTTCAGTCCAGGTATGTAATATATGACTCGATATCAGCTTCAACATTTATCTTTCGCGAAATGTTTATCGACCAATGCGACCGCTTTTCGTTATTTTTGTTGATAAATCACATACGTACCACATCTGTGAATTTCCACCGTAAAAAAGTAGCAATTTTTTATATCTATATTGATATAAAAAAGATAATTGAAATGTGTTTTTATGGTATAAAATTAAATGAAGTTTAAAATGTGCATAATAAATATAATCCTTTAAAGTTTATTTTTAATTTAAACGAATTTAATATTTTTCGAAGTTAACCTGTATTTAAAAGATATGTATTTTTGAAAATAAATTTAAAAAATAAAAAGACATAAGTTAGAAAGGGTCGAGAAATGGATGTGTTTTGGTTGTTTCCACGATACAAGTGCATCTCGCTTGAGTGCTTGAGTATCGACGTTGTAACTTGTAAATCTTATCTAGTTACCTCATATTATAAAAAGTTGCTTGCAAATTAAAATGCATGTTATGTAAATACGTATTTGATTTTTTTAACGTACATATAAAAATTATTTAAGAATTTTAATTGTAAACATTTCTCAAAATGCATACTATAATCTATGCATTAATAGGCAGGCATGTTTCTTTTCCTCCTATTTTCTCGGATTGGGTGCATCCTGGGAGAAATCCACGCATACTTAGAAAAGTAGTGTCCTGTAGATGAGCAGAATTCCATTATAGTTCACATCGGCCCCCAGGGCCACGCCCTACTGGCTTTTAAAGTTTCAATGCGGTTCAATATTATAGAAGAAGGTTAAACTAATTGAATCATTAGACAGCTGTTGTAATATTTAAAAAAAATCAGATGGTACAGATGTTTCAGTTATAAGGTCATCACTACAGTACTTTTTTTTATAAATTTTGCTCAGATCAACAGTATAGGTTGGTCGAATTTCGCCAGCAAGTAAAATTATTAATTTGGGTATTTCCATATACGAAAATCTCATAAATCGATTCAAATTTAAATACAAATTCATTTATTTCAAATGTTTACACTGTCATGGCCTCGCCAAATTTTGCATAACTTGTCGGCAAGGTACATTCGTATATAAATCATATGTATTTTGAAACATATCGTATATTTATTAAATTTTTTTATAAATTTTATTATTCACTCTAAACATTTGTAACGAAAACTAAACCTAAATCTATTAAAGCAGTTAGGGCAGGCACCTAAGGAATAGAAGTATTTTTTGCAGCTGTATGAAAATCTTTTCTATATTTTATGTGTACAAAAATATATGTGTGAAACAAGCAATTTCATGTCATCATTTTTTTTATCGTGCATGCAAGTATGCAGGGTAAAAAAATGATATTGACTCATATAAAGCCAGTCTACACTTTTATAATAAAAGGTGGTATTTAAAATCTTTATATGTGTCCAATGGCCGCTCCTCTGGAGTAATAACTATGATTGATTTAATTTATTATTTTAAAAATGCATGGTAGAGCAGGATATTTCATTGTCTAAATATTAGAACGTAAACAGCTTCTAAACACTAGACTATTTTTATTTAAAATCAAATGTTACTAAAAGTTTAATTTAATTTTAAAAAAGTCAATCGTGCATTGCCATTACTATAAGATTTGTTTCAATACCAAATGCTCAATATAGCACTTTGCAGGGCAATATGGTAAGGAGTGCGGTACATTCTCCATCTTAGGAAGGAACTGAAATTGAAATTTAAAAAAATCTTAAATTAATGTTAAAAGGTGCTGATAAAAGGTTTAAATGATAAACTTGTAACAATAAATTGATAAATATGTTCACATGGAGAATTGAACCGTAATTGTGTGGCTTTACAAACGTAACTAATACAAATCTGATTAATGTATTGTGTTTTACTATAGTATAACTTTAATAACTCTCACGATTTTTTATTCCTTTCATTAAAAATAGAAACAACTCAAATCTTACACTTTGGTCGTCGTATTCAAAATAAACGGCTACTTTGAACAGATCAACAGTTAAGCTTTTTTCAGAAAATATTGCCAACTAATTTCCATTCTGTTCATAAGCCCTCAAGTGGCTTAATGGCGCTTACCCGTTTTTTGTTTTAGGTTGAAAATCTGAGTGCGGCAGAGTGTGGGAATAAAAAACGAGAGGACAAAGTGAAAAGCGCAGGAATCACTTAATTTGAGATAAATGTTAAGTTTACAATTGACACTTTGTCGCAAAAGCTTGGGTAAATAGCTATGTGTAAGAGCGCAAAGTACGTCATTGCCACTCGAGAATTAAATATGGCCGCAAGAAGCGTCAGCTTAGAGAGGCCAAACATTCTTTTTAGAGCTGCAACGTCTATTTGTGCTCGTAATACACACAAGATTTTTCATACAACAATAATTGCAACAGATCATTGTATACAATTTGTAATTTAGATTATGTTTGACTTTATTCTGTTCAAACATACTGCTAATTATCAAACATAACTTTAAATAAAAAATAAAACAATAACAGCTGTAGTATGGTTGTTACAACAGCTGTTTGCTATTTGATTTAGCGAGCGGGAATGAACATTGCCGCTCTAGAGCGGAAATGAAACGGAAGCAGGAAAAGAACTATTTTTCTTACGGTTTACAAGTGTGGTAATGTGAGTATTTATATGCAGTGGTAAGAAAACAAAATAGACATACTGTATGATTAATAAACAGTTGAATAATTTAAATTGATATTTTAAAAAAATCCTCAATAAAAAACAGTTAATAACTTTTACTAGTAGCAGTGAATTTTCTTAAGAGAGGTTGACACAAAGACAAAATGTAACGGCAGTATTGGTTTATGTAAATTCTGTGGAATCCCCAATTAGCATCGGCAAAGTTGACTTAGCGCGCTCAGTCAAGGCGTTGATTCAAAACCGGCAGATATAACGCCTCCCGCCGATGCATCCCTACGTTATTGCAGGAGGGGTCTCCGTTAAACGAATAGTTGGTTGTCTCGAATAAAAGGAACCCGGATTTCAAATTGTTATTAACGATTTCAAAATATATTTAATAGTTCACAAATTTATTGCATTTCTCTGATTATGTGTCATATTTCAATGATATATAAATCACAAATATGTGTAATGTTTCTTAACTTAATGAAGAGAAAATTTATTTGAAACACTATCTCGGAATTATTCCAGTAGATTACGTTCATTTCCTTAGAAGTATTACTTCAACGTAATCTGATTTTAATCATAATAATTATTAGAAAAGTTGAGAATAAAAAGTAAGTCAGTTGAATTAAAGCATGGCTATTTTTGATTCATTCAAATAGTTATTCTTTATTTAAATATCTTATAGTGGCATGATGTTAAGAAGGCATTTGAAAAAATATGTATACATTTGAAAAAATATGTATACATGACATAATAGCGTAAGAAAAACTTTTTTAAAGCGATAGTTTTAAATATTTCTCTAATTAGTCGTTTTAAGCAGTTAAAATTAGCAGATAAAACCCTCATTATGTATTTTCAGTACTTTTTGCCATTGCATTTAATTTTTCATTCTTAAACATATTGCTATTTATTCAAATAACATGATCCACATGCTTAATAATATATATTTGACATGATATACACAATTTATTAAGCACAAGATACCCCACCAAAGAAATTACAGTATCTTTCCTTCATACTAAAAGGAATTCCTCATAATGGCAAGAAATTATAAGGAAGGTATAGTCGTTTTTATAAGGAATAGTATACATGAAAAAATATTTAGATAAGTTTTAGTCAATTTTGAAGTTTTAGCTGTTCATTAAAAGTATATTATTGCCATATCTAAGAAAGTATATTTGAGTACTGCTCGGTAAACTTAAATATTTTGGCGTAGTTATAATATTAGTGGTACTCTATAATACCACTTGCAAAAAGGGTTGTTTCTATTTAAAACAAGCTCTTTTTTTCAGAATTAGTCTTCAAGATGAGCACATTTGCTCCACTCTATCACCTTCCTATAGGTGCTGCACTTTGCTATAAATTTGATGAGTCTCATATTGAATCCGAACACGTGAATTTTACTTCAACAAGCAACAGCTGATTTTATCATTGTTTTTTACTTTCTCCCCCTATACCATAGTATATGGAGAAAGTATTGTTTTCGTCAAAATTTTCGAATTTGAGTTGTTGGTGGATTTATCCATTTTGGTTCCCCCTGAGTCCAAAAAAGTGGTTTTCAAAGTGATGTCTGTGTGTGTGTGTGTGTGTGTGTGTGTGTGTGTGTGTGTGTGTGTGTGTGTGTGTGTGTGTGTGTGTGTATATGTGTGTCAGGATGTAAACAGAGCTAGAGGATGCCCTAATGGTCCGATTTTGGTGAAATTTGGTATGTAGGTCCAAACGCACGATAATTCCAGGCGTTTTTTTTCATTTTTTTGAATTTTTTATTTTTAAGGGGTAGTTTACCCCCAAAAACCCTCAAAAATCGTCAAAAATCCACATTTCTCAAAAACGGCTCTAACGATTTTGATTAAAATTTTGTGGTTTGTTAAGCTTAAAAAGGTGAATAAAATGACACCTCCCGCATCTCCGAGAAAATGCGCGTTCAAAAGTTATGGAGTAAAAAGTGTTTAAAAAATCAATTTTTTTAATTTTCAAAATAGTTGTTGTCCCGAAATAAATATTACTTATCACTATTAAATCAAGCTCAAAAAACTAAATAATCCAGTATTTTAAATTATTGCTTACGTCAAGTGGTTGCGGAGAAAATTCAATTTTTCGTTTAGCGGTAAACGCAGTACGGTGTTAAAAGTCACAGACGCGCGTAGGGTCTCAAACGAGCGCTGCTCAGCTGGTAGCTATCCGACTGAGTCATCAAGACATTAATGTTTGGAGCTTTTAACACCTTTTTTTATGTTGTTGGGAGAAAGTATGTGTCACTTAACTGATACCGTTTATTTCTTTCAATTCCAATTCTATAAATTGTTTAACTGTAGAATTGGCTCTGATTTAATTTACTTTCACTTATTTAACATTCAAAATCATCAGTTACACTTTAAAACTGATACATTTTTTGTTAAAGAATAATTTATCTTTCAGTAAGTAACTACAATGGAAAACCGCATGTTTATTCTGAATTACGTGGATTGTACATGGAATTAAAAAGTATTGTACGTGGACAGTTGAGTTATTTGTTTTCAACAACTCTTTGGATTTTATTGTTAACTCCGTAAGACCAATGTTAATTGTTTAGGATTTAAATCCAATATTATAACGAAATAAGAATTTTCTTTGCATAAAGACCGACACAATCAATATTTTTATCTCAGGACTAAGTTTTTTGTACGGTTTGAAGAAACCCGTTAGAGCCGTTTTACATCGGTGTACACACATTCAAATACACCTTACTTGTATTAGAGTAGATGAAAGTTATGCATCTTTCACCTTAATTTTTGAAAAATCTTACTTAACTTCTAAATATTCTAATAAATCCACAACGAACAATAAAAATAGAAAAACACAATACGACGAATGATTCATCGATCAAGCAGTGGCTGGATAGCCCGCAGGCATCTGTTAACAACAAAAGTTTAACTGTTGGCCAAGTCAAATTGTCAGACAGAGAACTTATCTCTGTTATCTCTCTTTGTTATACCTCATCAAACTCATAATGTATTCCGCATTTAGGTCTAATGACAAATTGGAAAACTTGGAATGGAGGCTCAAGTTCTAGAATAATGAAGAAGCAGTGAATATGAACCATTCCTTCTGTATAATTCAAATAGTGCTGAAAAAATTAAGTGTTGAATTTATGAAGTCCTAAATATTATGTTAGTGTATATGTATGAACTAAGATATCTGCACTTGATATGTCCCAACAGTTTAGTTATAAAGTTTAAAATCAGCTTGACGTAGGCCAAATATTTTTGAAAAGTAATGATTTATTTATAAAAGCCAAGGGGAATTTATCTTTATGATGAGTATATTTTTTTAACCTTCATCACAGCCGTATCTTAGGAACCTAAATAAACGGTATCAGTTAACTGACACATACTTTCTCCCAACAACATAAAAAAAGATTTAAAAGATTCAAACATTAATGTCTTTATGACTCAGTGTGATAGCTATCAGCTGAGCAGCGCTCATTTAACCCTACGCGCGTCTGTGACTTTTAACAACGTACTGCGTTTACCGCTAAACGAAAAATTGAATTTTCTCCGCAACCACTTGACATAGAGCAAAAATTTAAAATAATGGATTATTTAGTTTTTTGAGCTTGATTTAATGGTAATCAGTAAAATTTATTTCAGGATAACAGTTATTTTGAAAATCCAAAAAAATTGATTTTTGAAACACTTTTTATGCCATAACTTTTGAACGCGCATTTTCTCGGAGATGCGGGTGGTGTCATTTTATTCACCATTTTAAGCTTAATAAACCACAAAATTTTAATCAAAATCGTAAGAACCTTTTTTAAGAAATTTTGATTTTTCACTGTTTTTGAGGGTTTTTGGGAGTAAAATGCCCTTAAAAAGAAAAAATTCAAAAAAATGAAAAAAAAAACGCCTGGAATTATCGTGAGTTTGGACCTACATACCAAATTTTACCAAAATCGGACCATTGGGGCATTCTCTAGCTCTGTATACATCCAGACACACACACACATACACACAGACATCACTCTGAAAACCACTTTCTTGGACTCGGGGGGGGGGGGGGGGGGGCACCAAAATGGATAAATCCACAAACAACTCAAATTCGAAAATTTTGACGAAAACAATACTTTCTCCATATAGCCTACTATGGTATAGAGGGAGAAAGTAAAAATTGGCTTATATAGCCCTAAACATTATTTAAATGTTTTATTTTAATACTAATTGGATTCCCTAGAGGTTTTATCAATTATAACTGTCATGCATTTTTTTAATTTTTTGACCAGTTTTAACTACCTATAACAGCTTAAATAGGCCTATATATTATGACTAACAAAGTTGACAAAAGTAATTTGACTATTTTAGGCATATGTAGTTATGTAATGTAAACTTTACGCCAATTCATTTGATGTATTTCTAAAGTGTAATATTTTCTTAATATTTGTCTTTATCTCTATGATAAGATTACTATGAATAGTTTTGAACAGCTTTCTTTGTAACTGAGGTAAATAAGTTGAATTTAACTTTTGTGGAACAATAAATTAAGTTAAAACATCGATTAATATCAAGGTGCGTACGGTAATGACTTGCACTCCATTTTTCTCATTACCATTTTCTAATTTATAAAAATAAATAAAACTAAGAAAACAATTAACTAAATGAATATCGTAAACGCACACGTCCCTTGACAAAAATTCCAAGTCACTGATTGTCACCAATTTTTGAAGGCGCAGCAATGTTTTAAAAGAAAGCTTGGCCAGCGTAGGACGTCATTACTCCTTCAATGGGGAAAGCAGGACGGACAAAGACCCAGCCCCTCACATTGAACCCCAGTCTCGGCCGAATGTGACCCGCTCACCAGACAGACACCCGCCTCAATCTTCGTGTTTGGTTTTGGCTTCTTTGGTCTTGAACTTAGATTCGATTCAGTTGGATGTGTTGCGCAAAATTACAATGATAATTATATTTTAACTCATGTAGCTTATTCGTTAAGGTAATGAATATTGTTAATTTTTTTTGCACTTACCTTTTAAAAGTGAGTATATGTCTTTAGGGCTCTTCGTAACCTTTTAAGACTACATACCCTTTAGTTAATTATTATTTTATGTTATCCATATTACATATTATTAGTACAAACAACAAATTATTAAAGAAGGTCGCATATACAACCACTAACATTATGGATTTGTTAGATGTGTGTGTACAAAGAAGTATAAGTTACAATAAAACTTTTGAAAAATCGTGTTATCCAACACATTTTAACAATTATTTTCTTCGCTTATAAAGGATGTAATAGTATATTTCGTAACAAGGGCCAAAAGTGGCGTTTTGCCGGCCCCGAGATCCTGTTTCAAGTTCGAGACGAAGTCGAGAACTTGAAACGATCGAGGGTTGGCAAAACGCTTTCGGCCCGAGGTACGAACGATATTTTTCATCACTCTACACAATTCAATAAATTCTAAACAAGTGAAAACATTACTTTTTCGTTCATAACAAACAAAACATAACATCAACTAACTAACCTAGCGAGATGTACTGCTTGAGTTTCCGGTTGCTAGGCAACCAATCCATTTCATTGTTGCAGTTACATGTTTTTGTGATACAACGTGTTGATGTGAATGTTTTTATGTAAGGTCTAGGCCAGCTGATTTTGCAGGTCTAGGCCGGAAAATTTTGCCGGCCTAGGCCGGCAAAACAGGTGTTTCTACGGTAGAAACGAGGGTCGAAAACAGGTGATATCGATGTAGTGTGATGAAAATATATAATTATTTTTATATTTGAAAAAAAAACTACTTATGGTGTAGATAAATATGAAACTTTCTTTGATAGGTAATTTTACGAGACAATTCAATTTTAATTTTAATTTTCTTATGCAATTCAATATTTCAATTATGTGTTTCATCAACGTTGCTAAGCATAATATCTAATTGTGAACATTATTTACACTGCATTATTTGCTAGTTCCCTGATGGTCAGGGAATCCCAAACTTTGTTTTAACGGCTACATAACTGAGTAAGGGCACGTTATAATCAATTATCCAATCCAAAATTCCCTGACAAAGCGAAAGATAAAACGCCGCGGGACCTGCTTTGTTTGGAGGTGGAGAGCAACCCAGTATCAGCTTATGTAAATGTTTATAATCTGTTATTTGCATCCCAAAAGCCGGCTCTGTAAGTTAAATTGTCGTGCAGCCCTCAGTGAAATTGTAAACTTAGATCTTAAAATAAAACTGTGGTTCGGTAGTGGTAGTTTGAATTTAGTTTCAATCAGGTAAATTCTAATTATAGGTATATTTTTCCAACATTTTGTGTTTAGAAACTATCTAAGGGCATCTGGTCAACTTAAGTGTTGTAGTCTTCTAAGTCAGTTAAAAAGGTAGCGGGCCCGGTTTTGATGATAACGAATAATATTTTACGGGATTGAACCGCTTTCCTCGAAGGCTTTTAACACACTGCAATCTCTTAAGTAAATACTTTCTTCATTAGAAAAAAAACCAAACTTAAAAAAGACCTTATTTATGAGTAAGTTTCGGTTTTTAGCTCTTAGATAATTTGATAACAGTAGAAACAACTTGATCTCTGTTGTATACCGTTAAAAAAAATCAGAAAATAATAAAATTGGTAATACAAACTTATAGTTAAAACACAATGAGCGCCTTATGCCCAAAACTTTTTTAAACTTTAATTTTTGTACAAAAATATATAAAAAAATCAGTAATCAACTTGCCTTAATATATGTTAAACATAACACATTATCTTAACTATTTCCTAAAAATAAATTTATATAATTGTCGACTAGAATGTTTATTGTACTATTGAGATTTGAGTGAAGTTTTTCCACTTAATAAATGCCGACTGGCGTAAGGGTTAGGGTGTTTTAAAATGTCGTTCCTAAGAATTCCGTTTTGATAAAGCGTTACTCTTTGTTATGTACACCATTTCCTCGCAATTCGCCTCATATCTATGCTAACCGTTTCCGCTCTCCTTGGCCCAGTCCCATTCGTATCCTTCCAAACTTCATTTGTTTCTGGATCGATTGCCTCTTACTTGTCGCTTTCGCTCTGTACTTTAGCAAATAAAATATTGGTTTTACTTTTTGTGATACCATATAACCTAAATTAAGAGGAAGGAAAAAATCTATTTTGTAATGATCGTTATTGGAAAATCGCATTTCATATTTATCTAGTTAAAAATCTAAAAACCTTATTGAAGACTTACTAGTGATTATCTCTTACAACTAAATTTATTTCGTATCTTACGTACAAAAAAAATTTTTGTATGGAAGAATTACGTCACAATATTTAATAACATCTAAATAACTTTTTACGGACTGAGCAGCATTTGAAATGTGTCATAATAGTTAATCATCATTTTTTATTTAAAGGGTTTGAAAATAAACTTTTTAATTTTCACTGTGAAAAAAAAAAGAATTTATTGTCTATGAATAATTACATCCACGGTTGGAGTCGGTCTATGTATAGCCAGTAAATCTCTAATTCTAAATTGAATCATAGATTAACATGCACTTGAAAGAAAAGGTTCAAAGGAGGGATCTATTGAAAAAATACAATTGACGTTTTATCTTAAATGCTTTAAACAATTAGTCATAAAATAAACCGATCAAGCATTTCATCAAATGCGTATAAATAATACATAATAGCAATAAGAGAAAAATATTTAAATCTATTAATTTTACGTTTGTGTGAAATTTCTTGGAAAACGAATACCGTTATTACGAATTCGCAATTCTTGATTAGGGGAACGTCTTCTAAAGTGTGTATCAGAAAAACCCAACAGTTTTTTAAAGTACAATTGGTTTCAATTTACATCTACACTGACACATGAAGTATATCACGTGTACTTTATACATAAAATAACAAACTTTACAGCGGTAATTATATTTTTACAAAACTTTATTTCAGATTATATCTAACCGCATCTTTTTATACACACAATTAAAAGTTGTATGAACTTCTTTATGGTTTATAATGCAAAATTTACTAAGAAATATCATGATTATAAATATGTGATATCATATTTATAATCATATTTATGAACAAATATTATGATTATAAATATAAATATTCTTCTAAGCAATTGTCGATATATATAATTTTTGTTAGCGAAACTCGTTTAAATTATTTTAATTATCAGTACAATAATCATGTGTATTGCAATACTTAAAAAGGTTTTATATTAAGAAGATACTTTAAAGATTATATGCAAGGTCAAAATAATAATAATAAACTTCATAGGATTTTTAACGAATATGCAAAAAGAATATAAACTTGCCAAGCTTATTTTTGAAGAGTGCTTTAATATACTGACTAAAGTGTAGAGTCAACTCTATCATACCTTTTCATGAGTCCGTCAAATGTATCCTGAATATTTACTCTTTTATTCAACTCATAAAACGTTTATTCTTCCTGACCTTTATCCAACCCACCTTCGCCGGTTAGTAGGATATAGCATCTCTTTACTTCAATCAAATAAAACATAATATATATTTATTTATTACATATTGTTACATGTTGTTCGTAAACTGTAGTATCAAAAATTGTACTTGAATTATCAAAATGTTTATTCAATAGTATTGAATGTAGGTTTAAAACTGCATAAAAAGTATTATTCGTTCCATAAATAGTAAAAAAATTACACACTATGATATAAATGCGTATCAACCATGAAGAAATATACTAAATGAAAAACGTACATAATATCTGTGGGCGATCTGTAGACTTGAAAAAGTAAAAGAAAAAAAGAAAAAAAGAAAAAAGTTAAATACTTGGTTAAAAAACTGTCCAAATCATAATTAATTGAAATACGGCATATATATGGTTTGTTTGATTATCTGTTAAACTATAAATCATTAAATAATATTTACGTTTACACAAAATAAATCAGTCACTTATAAAAAGAAACTAACATATGAAACCACATAAAATTTCAACATATCATATTACCTACTATATTTAGAAAAAGAAGATATCACAGGAAATGTCTGGTTAGTTCAACGGAATTCAACATATCATAGACTATACAGGGTGTCCCGGAACTCTCTGGAACCCTTTTGTATATTTGTTCCTTACATCGAGACAAGAAAAAAACATCATACAAATAGGGGTCTAAAATCCATTGTTTAGCCGCTAGCCTCCATTTTGTTTTTTTCACGTAATAATTTTTATTTCCGTACCGGATAGTTGTATTCTGTTCATATTTAGTATGAATCTTTATCATCCTAATGTACATTTTCAGGAGAAAAATTTATTTTTTCCACTGTTTATTTTCAAAATGGCGGCCATTTTTAAATTTCAAACTAAAATATCTCAAATACAGTAAATTAAAAAAAATTACTTTGTACAAAAAAGGATGCTAAATTAAATTATCTAAACAACGGTACCAAGTTTTTAAGGAACGGATAACAAATAACGGAGTTATTGTGATTTTTCTGTGAAAACGGCCATAATTTGCATTAGGCTAATTATAATGCGAAATCAATGTTTTTTTGGAGAAAAATCGCAATAAGTCCGTTATTTGTTATCGCATCCTTACAAACTTGGTACCGTTGGTTAGATAATTAAATTTGGCAACTTTTTTGTACAAAGTAATTTTTTTGGGAATTTACTGAAACTAAACGATATTTCAGTTTGAAATTTAAAAATGGCTGCCATTTTGAAAATACACAGTGGAAAAAATTATTTTTTTTCCTGAAAATGTACATTAGTATGATAAAGATTCATACCAAATATTATCAGACTACAACTATCCATTACGGAAATAAAAATTATTACGTGAAAAAAAAACCAAAATGGCAGCTAGCGGCTAAACGATGGATTTTAGACCCCTTTTTGTATGATGTTTTTTTTTTGTTGTCTCGATGCAAGGAACAAATATACAAAAGGGTTCCAGAGAGTTCCGGGACACCCTGTATAATAATAATTTTAATTTTAGTCAATCAATATATAAGCCACAATAAATAATTGTAAATAGCAACATTATAAAAATTGTAACACAATACAATGATACTATAAATACAACTATAATACTATAAATAATTGTACTATAAAGCTACTATATAATTTGAAGTTGTAAGGATATAATACAAGTTGTTTAAGCATTCCCATAAGTCGTAACCCTTACAAACATATACTTGTTTGAAAGCTCTTGAATTGAAAAATGACGGAAGAATTCACTATAGAACATCCTCTTAAGACTATTTAAGAAATAGAGACATTTAAAAATTGCTGTGATGGCTGAAAAGTTGGGTTCTTTCTTTAGTTTTTGCAGTCTAGGGCCTCAAGGGTATATCTGAGCTGAAATTTGATGGATATCATTAGTGGGGAGTTAAATTGTCTAAAATTTTGCATATGAGGTTTTACTCTATATTCTCTAATCTTCTTCCAAAATTACTTGCAAATTTGTTGCAAATTCAGTTTTGGATTATGGATGTAACACAAGTTTTCAAGCGTTCCTAGGAGTCAAACCCCTACAACCATATATTTCATGGAAAGCTCTTGTCTTTAACTCACACATTTTGTACTCACAATCTCTAAACTACTCCTGTCTTTTAAAACACCTGAGGAGTATTTATAAATATCTATTATTAAAATATATCAATACACAAAAGGTAAAGAGTTAATAGCTTTAAAACGTATTAAAATGTTAGCCTCCGGATAACCAATAAATACTATTAATGGTTTAAATACCTGAATTATGGTAACCCAATTGTTGTCGAACAACTAGTTTTACTCATTAAGAAAGAGTCATCCTCAGGCTCGTATACAAAGGTGTAAGTTTTTCTTCATACGAAGAACATCAACGATGTTAAAAATTTAATTAATAAATAAACACTAGTTGCATGACAACCATTGGATTACCATAATTCAGGTATTTAAACCATTAATAGCTTTTAAACGTACTTTATTTCACCAACCATAAAAAAAAAACACCGGTAGTAAATAAGAATCTCAAGAAACTTGATTAAGTTTGATCGCTTGCTTACCTTGTTAATGACCAGGTTAACCGAGCCTTGATCGTTGGTTTTAGTTCACTTTTGCTATAGTGTCAGGGCAATCAAGCTTTTTAATTTACATAAGAATTTTTACATTCAACAGCTGTTAAAAAGTTGCTTAAAATTAATGTTCCTTTATTTTTTATTACTTTTAGTTGTGATTTCGTTACCAAAATAGCACCCCATAAAAACAATGTTAAAAGTTACAATTTTAAAACTTAATTTTGGACAAATATGATTTTTTCTGTGGTTGAGGCTGTTTCTAAACTTTATCGGGTCAAAACACTCTTAAATTCAAAATTTAAGCGAAATCTACCCGCTGGATTCCAAGATTTTGGAACACACATTACTTCAGACACTCCTCGTATTACAGTGTATGATTCTAATAGCAACACCCCCTTGAATTGGATATCAGGTTGTTGAGTTTGTTAGTTATTATCGTTTATAGACGATCATGTTTGGGTATATACGAAGCACCGCGTAATTTAAACTAATAAATATGTTTATGGTCTATTTTAATATCTTGATTAAGTTATTATTTTTTTATTTTTTTATCTGAGAATATGCATTTTTATGAGACCGGTCACTTACTGGCGCATTTAATAACTAACCGTTTTCATTTAAAGTACTGAGGGAATATTGGTAGTAAAAATCTTAAGGATACTATTGTTTTGAGGCTAGTGAGCGTAGTGAACAAGCTCACATGAACGGTCCTATTTTAAATTATTGAGAGAATAATGTTATTAAAAAGGTAAAAGATATTACAAACTTAGGGCGAGTTAGCATTGTGAACGAGCTAAACTTGATGGCGAGTGAGCGTAGTAAACGAACTTTCCTAAAGGGCATAAAATTCCTTGGTCTGGCATTGCAATTTGAGTACCGTTGGAAATCAAGGGTAAGTCAGCTAAAAAACCTTTATTCTAATTACTGAAAAACAAAATAATTTTGATATTTGCAATGAAATTTTCCTTTAAATGTTTTGTAAAAAACAATATGTACAAGTAGTGAAAAATAAAAGTACACCAAGGAAAAATATTATTAAATATAAAGCTGTCTCACCGAGATTATGGAGCTTGTCATTTATGTTGAGTTTTAATTTTACTATACAAATAAATATAAAATATATTAAATTAAAGATAAAAAATCACATTGTAACTTCACTGATTCTTCTGGAACAGATTTAACAATATTTTAAATTGCTGTAAAAATCGTGTCTTGCGTTGAAACAAAGTAGGAAACAAATAATGTTGACTATTATTAAACATTTAAAACAAACATTTCATCAATAAGTACGATTTGTCTAACAATATAAAACATGAATAACTTCCCTTTAAATTTGGAAACTACTCACTCATTATTCAACAAAATTACATTATCTTGCAACCTTAAGCTTATTGAGATTTGTTTACACTTGTAATATTCCCAAAGAAAAAAAGTTACACCACAAACACAAAATGATAACAGAAAAATATTCTCTCTTAAGATATGTTTAAAAAGGAAATATACACTTGGTTTCTTCTTATCACGAACCAGCAATCCCCATTTGGTTGAATCCCCAATTTCAACTTTCCCAAAAGTACCATTACCGTAATCCTTAGCGAAATGTCGTCCCGTCCCTCTCTAACGCGGTATGCAAATAAAATACTGGCACCTATCTATGGTGAGATATAAGGTTTGGCTATTTCACAACAATATCACTTAACGTTTTTATGTAATTAAACATTTAATGAACTCTATTTTCAAGTAACATAATAATTAAATGAACTATAATATGTGGAATGACTTATTTCATAATAAATTAAAATTTTCCTAATAATCTTTGTGTCAATGTTATTAAATTTGAATATCTCCTTGTTTAACGTAGCATTATAAAGTTTAATTCATAAGCCGCATTTAAAATCTTTTCAGTGTTGTATAGTCCTACATATAATCGTACAGTTAATACAAGAAAGTCCTTATATAAATATAAATACTATATTAATACTAATAGTGACAGGTGTATACATATCACTTAAGTTTGTTTAAGAAAAATATTGGACTATCGGTGGTATTTTTAAACTTTATTAACTTAATAATGAACCGTAATCAAAAATAACACTATTTCTGCTTCATTGTTTTTCCCTACCTTTAGAAAGGCTAAAATATTAGTTGTTTAGAAAGTATTTACCAACCTTTATCCGTTATTGATATTAATTATAGTAGAAAGTTGGTTGTAGAATATTGTGGGACCTACTACTCTGATCTAGAACCAAGCGCTGATAAGAATTATAGAACATTACTCCTTTTAGAAGTGAAAAGAACCTCAATATTAGCTTAAGTAAATGACATACTATCTGTTTAGAGACTAGCTAAACAAGTTAGACCGAAAGGAAATTTAAAGGAGCGTTGCGAAAATTTGCCAATAAGGCATTTAAATATAACTATAAATAATTATAAAATTTTATTACAGTCGACGAATTTGATATATAATCAAAACCCGTTTATATTCAGCCACTTTATTACTTTAATCAAATAATTATGAAATTGATGAAAAGTATAAATTATAACAATAAAAATAAAGGTTATAAAAGTGATGTAAGTTATGTAAAATAGTGATTATATTCTTGGTAAAACCTATTTCTGTTTGGTTTAATTCTAGGTTTATTAGGCGGTATCCACTCGTATACAACTTCCAACAACGTTTAAATGCAATCCTAATGTAGTTAATTAAATTGTATCATATTATCAGTCCCTAAAGTATTTAATATGATATTTGTTAAGTGGTTAATTATACAAGTATTTATAAGATAAACGTACTTCATTCATATACATTTTATAATTATTTGTCATAAACTAGAAAGTAATCACTTTATAGTTGGCTAAACAACATTTTTGAAACCAGTATTGAAAGAATAGTTTTAATTAAAAGTTAGACATCTTGGAATGCATCAAACTATTTTGCATATAACAATAAAATTTTTATTTGAGTTTTTTTGTCATTAAATGAAATTTAATTATAAAAATTAATTAGTTTCCCAAATCCTCGATTTGTTAAAAAAAGTTTTTCGAAACATGACTGAGGAGTTGGTGGCATAAGGAAAGAAGATGGCAGTGATTGTGAGACAAACTGAATAATTCATAAAACAATCTGAGGGTTGCTAAATATGTACCGCTTACGTTGCATATTGTCTGGGGCTCCTCCGCGCGGGAAAGACTTCAAAAAATGTCTACATAGCTGTCCTTTCTCGTAAATACTATAAGAATTCATCAAGTGCTTAAAACTATACGAAACTTACATGACAGTTCTAAATTTGTAAATGTGTTCAGTTTCAAGAACTTTTAAACATTGTGTGAGATATTTAACTTAAATTGCCTAACTTATTGAGTTGATGTTGTGTCTCCTATGCACATTGCACATTTTAACGTAGGTGCGGCATCTTCAGAGAGATTATACTTGAAATTACATTAAAAACACTAACACATTAAGTATATAATGTGTTAGTGTTTTATTGTAATTTTTAGTAATTTTATTATAGTGTTTTTTTTTTTTTTTTTTTTTTTTTTTGTAATTTAAGTATATTATGTGTTAAGAGTTTTTAATGTAAATTTAAGTCTAATCTCTATTAGGATGCAGCACCTACGGTGAAATGTGCATAGGAGAGACAACATCAACTCAAGAATTTAGGCAATTTAAGGTAAACATCTTACACAAAGAACTAAATTCTTCTATCTAAGTACGAATATGACTAATTACAATATGAATTATATTAATTATTCATGTATGATTAAAATTATTTATATTGGGCGTCCCAGACAACCCGCATACCCTCTTTTAACTCTGAAATGTATAATTTTTACAAAAACAAATTGTTCTGTTATAGGTAAACTGGTTAAGCTTTATCGATTGACATTATTTTCAATATACAGGTTGCACTAGAAGTAATATTTCCAGACCAAAAGTCGCTAATTTAAATACAAACCCCCACTTTAGTTGAATCTTTTGGTTCTACATGTAATTTAAAACAACTTGACTTCTTAGTTTGTACTAATCTCAACGGTTTAGGAGCTAAAGTCGGTTAAAAATTAGTTTTCTCCCTTAACAATAACGAGGGGAAAATTTTCCAGCATGAAGATTTCTTAGAAACTCGTTTTAAATAATATTCTATCGTACAATATCGACTATCACATACCTAATTAGTTTTACCTTTTACATACATTTTTAATAATCTACGCCATATTCTAAATTTTATTGAAAAATCAAATAATTTATGACAAATTTATGATGTAAAAATATTTTAAGTGCAATGCATTTTTGTGCTGGGGCATGTTTGTTTAATCGAAAATGTTTAGAGATAATGGAGTTGAAAATGTTTTCTTTGTCGTATGGGAAAATTCTTAATTTCAATCGCCATTATCTCCTAAGTCGATAAGGTTATGGGTACAAAATAAATTGTAAAGTTGTCTTATAATTATGTGTTTTGTTAGGCCAAAATTGAAATAAACAGTAGGGATTTGTATTCAAAACTAGTGACTTTTGGTCTGAAAAGGTGACTTGTGCTAAGTTGAAATACTTTTTAATTGTTAGAGCGTAACCGTACTACCAATAATGTCACAATTGGTTTTTGTTAAAATTTTTTTTTGTATATTTTTAGGTCAAGAAACCACAATTAACAGTAAACAACGGAAATTCCTATTATTATATTGTGACAGCTGAAATTTAATTGTTTATATAAATCCCAAAGTAATCATTAATTATAAATAATTAACTATTTATATAAATCTCTAAAAAATGTAAAAAATTAAAAATTTATTAAAATAATGAAAACTAGCAACTAAAAAATTATTTTGACAGAAACCAAATACTTTTATTTACGACTGTTGCAATTAGCAGTACCAATAGTGATATTACAAGTAATGTCATAAAAGATTACACAATTTATCAAAATTCCAACTTTTTGCATAATGAGGTATTAAACTCACAGGTTTTTCTTTAAAATGCATGTATTAGAACAATGAGAAATCGCCATTTGAATAAATTAGAGTTTTAATAGAAATTATGCAATTCGCACTTCATCTAATGGTTCCATTACGTTTCATGTTTCTATCATATTTCCATCATAGTTCCATGTACGATTGTTTTCTTGATCACAAAATAATGCTATCACAAATTATCAAGAACGACACGATTGTTCGACATTCAAGAGCGGTTTAAAGGCTGAAGTGTTTCATACATACTTTATCTACATCAAATTAGATTTGGTAAATCACCGTTCGTAATAAACAAGCCAACCAATTATATGTTATGAACGGTCACCCATCCAAACCGTACAAAAACATAAATTTCGCTTGTCGAAATTATTGTTCTCACACTCATGAGGCTAGTCAAATATAGAAAGGAAAACATGAATCGAAATGGGACAATTAGTTGATGTGCGAATCGCATAATTTCTAACAACACTCCGTTTGTGTAATGACAAGCTCAATTAATTTTTTTCCATAACCTGTATTTTCATTGTGAAACCTGTATGTTTATAACTTCATTATGATTCATGTTTAAATTTGTAACTTGTAACACCGTTATTGGTGTTTATGGTAACAGTTGTAGATAAAAGTCCTTACATAAAATAGTCTTACAGTACTCAGTATAATTGTGTAAAGTAAAGTGACGAGTGAATGTTGATGTAAATGAATTGTCACAGAGGGAGCGAAGTCGCACGTGGAAATGGTCCCGTTTATGGGAGTGTAAAAGCATTTATAAGCGGCTATCCTCTGATATATCCTCATAATTTTTATGCTTTGTTTTATAACTTTGGGCGTATTCTTTTTACCGACGATACGACTTATGTAATAAGCCTTGGTGGAATAAATATTTCCCACGTAATATTAGAAGATTTATTACTAAATTTCGAATCAATATTCTGCCTCATGTAGCAGCCCATACCTCTCGCAGATAATTATTCCAATCAACCACTGTGTTATGGTGGATCCTCAGTTCCCGTCGACAAAAATCTGAAAGTGTAAGTTTGTGACTCGAAAAGTAAACAAATAACAAAAACATGTTATTTCATGCATGTCTGCACTGTTGCACTTTGTTACTGATCATTGAAAATGCTTGTTATTGATATTTATTGACTTTTATTTTTAAGATCACTTCATAAGAATTGTATAGCCTAAGGGTTAATTTGTCTTTCTTTCTAGTCAAGTAATACCGGTACTATGTATCGTATTTAATCGTAATTATTCTATCATTTGTTTCTCTTGTTAAGTACATTGTTGTCCACTCTTGAATTGTCATAGTTGCTTTGATCAAATGTACGCTGCATGTTATCCTAGCATAACTGAAATTGAAAATTGTTAAAAATGGTGTAACAATATATGAATAAATAAATAAATAGAAACCTTTTTAAATAAATTCCGTGAAATTTTCAACCTCGTTTTTTATTATAGATGTACATTCTAGAGAAACTGACTTTTACCATATCGTCCCCCTTCACCATTTTCTGTTATGGTTAAAGACATAATGCCCATTATCACACAAATTTTCTTCGCGTTACAAAATGTTTGCGTTTTGTTAGAGCGAAACTCGCCTTTCTTTAAATTTAAAGTTCATGTAGTTCGAAAATGTTCCAGGGAAAATCCATCTCAACCAAGTACAACATTATTACAGGACTAGTAAATAACTGGAACTTATTTGTTATCATTTGTCAAGATAGGTCTGTACAAGCGGCGGCCGGCTCGCCTAGTCGGCGGAGCGTGATCTAGAAGCGACAATAATACAAACCGAAATCTCTTTTAAACGTCTTTACTGCTCTAGGTTAATTTCCCGGAAACTTAAAAACGCAGTTTTAGAAAGTTCTAATCCAAAAGTAAAGAGTTTAAGAGTTTTAAGAACGTAACGCATTTTGACTATATTTTCAATGCATGAGCCCATTAATGTGACTTTAGTACATACCGTAATTTATAAAGCAAATGTCATAAATAAGAAAAAATATAATTCGTATCTCATGTTCAAATATGAATATCATTTGGTAATACTAATAATACATATCAAAATATGAAATCAACAAAATACAATTAAAAAAAAAAATAATTGGTGTATTAAACTTGCCATGATATGTTCTTAGTTAACATCATCCAACTTTGGTTTCCTTGAATATTTTAAAAATGTTCCCCTGTTCATATTTTTGAAAGTTGAAGCCACGAAAAGAGGAAACGTCTCTTTAAGAGTTTCCCTCGCGCATTGAAATGTCGCTGCTGGCTCGTTACGAAAATCTAATTATAAACTTTGGACCCGAGGAAGTGCTTCTAATATGATGCGTGGAGTTCGCGGAGTGAAAGCTGCATTGTCAGTGCTGATGCAATAAAAAATAAAATAAAAAAAATAAAAAAAAATTAATAGAAGTATTAAATCAAAATTATTTCCGTTTCAATAACAAATTCTACCACCAAACCGAAGGCCTGGCCATGGGAAGCCCACTTTCAGCCATTTTATCAGAAATTTTCCTCCAGACACAAGAAGAAAAACTACTGAATAAACTGAATGAAAAACATGATATATTATTTTACACGAGATACGTAGACGATATTCTAATTGGATTCAACGAGAAACATGAAAATGAAATTAATGAAATGCTCAACATCTTCAACAAACACCACAAAAACTTGAAGTTCACGATTGAACCAGAACAAAACAAATCAATAAACTTCTTAGACTTAACCATCACCAGAACAGACAACAAACTCAAATACAGCATATACAGAAAACCTACACAATCAGACGTCACTATAAACAACAAATCTAACCACCCGTATACACACAAAACAGCTAGTTTCAGATCAATGCTATTCCGAGCTTACAAATTACCACTAAATAAAGAAGACCGTGAAAAGGAAATACGAATAATAAAACAAATTGCCATTGCCAATGGATACAAGCCTTCGATCATAGATGATATAGGGAAGAAAAATTCAGAGAAAATTAAGAAACGAAGAAAAACTTAGAAATAACACTACACTACACAAGGAAAAAGAAGAACAACAGAAACACTATGCCACATTTAATTATACAGGAAAAGAATGCATAAAAGTATCTAACAAATTCAAAAAGTTCAACTTTAACATAGCGTACAAAACCAACAATAGCCTTGAAAAAATATTGCACAGGACCATTGAAAATGAAAACCCATACAACCGATCAGGAATATACATAATTGAATGCAACGACTGTAAAGAATATTATATAGGACAATCAATCAACTTCAATAAAAGATTTAAGAACCATATCTCTGCTTGGAAAAATAACAAACCAGAACGTTCAAATGTCGCTAAACATCTTCTAACAAACAAACACAACTTAAATTCAATGGAGGAAAATATGAAAATCATGAAACTATGCCCAAAAGGTAATAATATGTCAGCTTGGGAAGAATTATTTATTTTAAAAGCAAAACAAAAAGAAGAAGAGTTATTAATTAATGAACAACTAAATTTTGAATCCGAAACCATATACAAACACTTAAAAAAACACTCGAACAGAAGAAGAAAATTAAAGCAGACGACAACGAGACAGACAGCTGACGGAGAAAGTCAGTGAATGAAGAGGATTGTGGGAGCGACAGTAGCGCTCTTAATGCGCACCACCGCCACCTACACCAGTCAACGTCCGCCATCTTGTCCCCAGTGCGAGGTCCGACGGTCCGAAGATGACAGCATAGACTGTCGAAACTAGTCGCCATAATGTAAACCATGTAATATATAGAAAATAAAGTGTTGGTTAGTCGTAAAAGTGTGTTTATCATTAATAAAAAATATTCAAGAGGAATAATATAATGAACGAATAATATAGTTTTGTTCATTATATTAATTCCGTTCATCCGAATAATATTAATATACTATGAATACTAGCCGGGTTTTTGACAGCATGCGGACAGGTAACGCATAACATATCATAATTTATAAGTTTATTAATGATGTGGTGCCCCTAGTCTGTTCTTCTTAGTATTTCACTACAGCAGATTAAATACCTTCCAGTATGAACAGTTTCAGTGTACTCGGTTGACCGAGTAAAGATAAATTGAGGTTATTGAGTGAAACGGTATAAAATATACCTATTTTTGTGTTCAAAATAATACGAACGTGTAAGGGCTGCATTTCCTAAACTAGTTAAAACAAAAACTCATTATTTAACCCTATATTAACATAAATGAATATATAAATAAATAAATCTTTATTTTCTGAACATTATACAGTTTGACAAATTTTCAATACAAAACATAGGTTAATTTACAATAAACCAGGCTGACCTCAAACTTAATATAAAATTGTAGTTCAGAAAAATAGGGCCCCTAAGACAAAATGTCCGTTTAGGGATTCCCTTACAAGATTAATTAATAAATTTCATAAGAGTTCTGGAGCTATACTTATTAAAAACATTATAAGTTCTGTGAACAAAACTATTTAAACAAGAAAATTAAAACATGTACTCTATATAAATATTTAAAAAGGAAACATAAATAGATAAACAATTACTATAATAACCTACACCTTAATTTACAATAGTAGCTAATTATAAAATAGTCTTCCTGTGTTATACAAAAAAGTGACAAGTTGACTTTGATTAAAAATTCCTAAACACTAACAATACAATACTAAAATTAACAAAAGAATCTTTACTGATACACTCTCAACCATTTAAAAATAACAAGAAATTTTTCATACACAAACGGTTATTCCTAAAACTAACATCATAACAACGTTGGTTATTTCTAAACTAGTTAAAACTGAATATGAAAAAGCAGCAGTATAATGTTTTTGTGCCGTCCTGAATGTGTAATTTTTATCTTTATAAATGTTCATAGTCAAATAACTAAAGTAGAACTGTTTGGAATGGAATGTTAGCTCGTTTGCTAACCTCACCCAACGAAAGTCTATAATATCCTTTAGTTTTTTAATACCAATCTTCCTTTATTACGTTGAATAGAAGAGCTGTATATAGAATTAATATTCCTTTATGTTCCGATCCAAAAATGTTGCTTCCATAAGAATAACGTGGTAACTTTGAAGACGTGTGGGCGGAGCCCTATGGAGTAATCTGGATGAAAGGTAGCCTATATGTTCTTCCTGGTTCTAAGCAACCTCCCCACCAATTTTAAGCTAAAAAACTTCAGCCGTTTTCGAGAGATAAGTTGTGTAACTAACACAACTTTTTTACACAGGGTGTAAGTGACTTTCTTAAAAAAAAAAAAGAAAAAAAAGAAAAAATGGAGATTTGTTCCTTGAGTCAAGACAAACAAAAAACATCTAATTGAGATGGGTCTAAAATCCTTCATCAAGCCAATAGCCGCTATTTTGTTTTTCCACATAATAATCTTTATTTCCGTAACTGTTGGTAGTAATTATCTCATATTTGGTATGATGCTTTAACATACCAATGTACATTTAAAGGAAAAATAGTATATTTTTATATTAGTAAATTAGTATATTTCTTTTATATTAGTATATTTTTCGTTTATACTGAATAGTATATTTCATAACAAGAGTGGAAAGTGTCTTTTCCGGGCCGAGATCGAGTTTACGCGCGAGGCTTTAGCCGAGCGCGGAATTACGATCAAGGCACGGAATAACACTTTCTACTCGAGTTATGAACGATATTTTTCATCACACTGTAGATAATTAATAATAGTAATTAATTAAATAATGCAAGTTTAAGAAACCACCAATGGATGCTCAATTGATTTTCGCAGTACAATGAAAACAGTGATTCTGTTTTACACAGCTGATTACATTATTGAGAACAGCTGATTTAGGGAATAATATACACTTAGCACTGCTAGCGCTACTTGTGTCAGTAATCATAACTAATCACTAGTGTGGGAAAATCAACAGCTGATTTTCCTACTCTAGAAAGGGAAAACGGTTTTTCTACACTCTCAGCTGGTGATGAATATAGCTGTTTCCCGTACAGTGTGATGAAAAATTAATTTTAACCAATGTGTATTTTCAAAATTGCAGCCATTTTAAATTTTTACACTCAAATGCCGTATCTCAAAACTGGTAAATTATATCAAAATTTTATTAAAAGACAAAAAGCTGCCAAATTAAATTTCCTAAACATTAATACTAAGTTTGTTAGGATCTAACAACAAACAATGGAGTTATTGCGATTCTTCTGTTAAAATTACCTTAATTTGCATTATTTATAATGTAAAATCAAAGTTTTTATGGAGCAAAATCGCAATAACTCCGTTATTTGTAGTCAGATCCTTTCAAACTTGGTATTATTGATTAAATCATTTACTTTGGCATCTTTTTTTTTTCTTTGACAATTTTGATAAAATTTACTGGTTTTAAGATATTTGTGTTAAATACAAAAAAAATGGCCGCCATTTAAAAAATATACATCGTAAAAAATAAACTTTTTCCCTGAAAATTTACATGGCTTGCTAAAGCTTTATGCCAAATATTAACTGAGTACAAGGATTATTTATGTAAATAAAAACTATTGTGTGAATACACAAAAGCCGCCATTTTGGGCTTAATGAAGTATTTTAGACCCATCTTAATCCGATGTTTTTGTTTGTCTTGACCCAAGGAACAAATATAAAAAATATTTCAAGAGAGTTCACTAACACCCTAAACATATATAGATATTACTGACTTTTAAATACAAATGTGTCATATTAGATCGTGATATGTGAACAGGATATTAGAAACGCAAACATATACATTATAGGTACAAGAATTTAATACGTTATACTATAATAATAATTAATAAAAACAATATTATGTAGTTTATGTATTTCTTTTATATTAGTAGTTCTATAACAGTATATCACGTGGCGACTGAACAGTCGTGGATTCATTCTTTGTTGTGTGATAAGACGTCCCTAAGGATCCAGACATAGACTCAATCCTTTGTCCTCAACTGAAAACCTGTCCTTACTTCTTTACTTTTACAGAACATTTCCAGAAAAAAATTTCCGAATGGATTTTGTACCAGAGTAATAAGGAAACAAAATAGATTTTATAAGAAAAATTTTAAAAAGTGTAATGTTTTATTTGTTAAATGTATTTTTCTAAAATTAATCTACGATTAGTTTTTAGCTACCAGTCGTATATTGTTCACGAATAATAGAGAGTAATTAAAGTTTAATAATTAATCATATTTACCAAAGGACATAGTTTAAACACTTTTATTATTCATTTTAAACGTATAGTAACTATATTCACATTCATAGATAGCAAAAAGGCATTTAATAAATGGTTATATACTTAGTTCAAATTAGCTTGTTAATGTAGAAATATTTTAATTATCAGGATTTGTTTTATCACTCATTTTTTTACAATGCAAATTTATTCGACCATATTCATTTCGGTGGTTAAAAATTGTTAAGGGTGGTTTTTGCAAGGTGGCTCTGACCATTCAACGTTTAATCCCGCCCACAAAAACTGCTGGCCTTGAGATATTGGTATAAGCTGATCTGGCAAAACATGGAAAATCTCTTTATATGCTTTGCGCAGCCTTATCATCTCCTTTATTGCTTATTCTTCATAACAAAAATACATCAAAGCAATATTTATATAATAGGAGTGAACTGCAATCATAGTTTTGATAAAAACCTTGTTGACGAAATCACTCAGTTTAAAAGAATAAAACCTGAAATGTGTAGTTGATACTTAAATAACATAGTTAATGATATATAAAATGGGATTGAATTTTTAACAATTTTAGAAATTTAAGGATAACAATTTTTTTCTAACTTTGCCGATCGGAACTTTGTAGACCTCAGAATGTATGTTCATGTGATGCGTAAGCAGTACACATTTAGCTTCATATTGTTCCATGAATTATTCAGGGCCTTACAGCCACTGACATCTTCTTGCCGTATGTTGCATTCTTCTCTTTTAATATTTCGTAAAAGCTGCTAACGTCTACTAAATCCATTCCTTTATTTTAACTCAATCTTGGTTTGTTCTTATTTTACTTTTTCTCCGCTTTATTTAGACTTTTTTGGTACATTCAAAATACAAAACGAAACTTGTATGGTAAAAGATGAATTATAATATTGTAAATTGTATTCTAAGTTTAATTTAACTCAAAAATAATATCATTACATTTCCAATATCAAAACATAATATAATTTTTAAAATTTTAATTATTTAGAAATATAGAGGAATTATTTTAAAATTAATTTACAGTTTTTTTTTATAATAAAAGCTTATTCAGGAAGATTCTTCTAAGTTTGTTTAGTAGTCCATATGTGTAGATTATGCATACAAAATGTAGTATTTTATTCATATCATACATGGATTTTATATTTTATTTTAAATATATGTGAACACATTAAGCAAACCTAATAATAATATATTTTCTACTATAATTATAGGCTACATTTGAAACAAACCTAGTATTATACGAAATGCCCACGTTAAACAAAGCTAACACTTTTAGTGATAACCAATACTTTATAACATTTATCAAGAACCGGAAATAAAAGACAACAAAAAATTGTTAAACGTCACAACGTCAAATGCATTTTTCTCCAGCGTTTGGAATGAGCCGCAAAATGTTGTCCATGCACTTGACCTTCTGACATGACGCAACTTTGTACACGTTCACGTTGCTTACGTTTTAAATAGTGTTTTAAAACTTTAACTTTATTAAATACTTAAATATGTATTTAAGTTTTTTTATTAACTTTACTCTACACAAATTTATAACAATAGATATTTTGTAAGTATATGGAGGACTATTTTTTGTTTATGTATTAAATATTTCGTGAAAGGCTTTACTTAAAATATTGTAATTATAAATTATCAAATTTACGCAATAGTAAATTTTAAAAGTAGGTAAACATTTCATTAGTTTATAATTTGTATCATGAAATGAGTATATTATGCAAAATATTTAAACTTATAAAGTGTTTTAGGTTAAGGGATTAATTGATTAATGATTAACTTTTTTGGACGATTATTCCGATATGCTTGTTTTCTTATATTAAGTTTAAGTAATTATTATGCTCTTTAATAAAATTTAATTTTGGTTATTAACATTGTAAAATAACATTCACCACAAAAAATGTTCCAAGTCAAGATATTTTATTTCAATACAAAGTTTTGTTCGTATACTAAGTGGATGGAACATGATAAAAATAAGCAAAAATGTAGGCACTATTACTAGGATTTGGGACATCTACACAAGTTTACCACTACATTCCCTTAATACAAAGGCTTACTCGAAAGATTATTTCATATTCTCAAATAATCCTGTATGTCCATTTTGTTAATCCGGTATATTTGAGTTTTACATAATAATAAAACTCAAAGTTTACAAATTTTTTCTTTTCCTAATTGATATATCGTAATCACTTAATATTAATAACGTGTTATATTTCGTGTTATATTTTCTTCTTCTAAATTAAATATTTTGCATAATAACACTTCAATTGTTAAATTGAAATATTTTACTATATTAATTGATTATTAGGTTAGTAAGTGGTTGTAATAGTTTCAATATTTAACATTTATTAACTCAATAAACAACTCAAAAATCTATTCTTTATCTTTCAATATTATCTTTTAATGTTTCCACAGTTAAAAAATAAAAATAATTTGAAAAAAATCGAGGACAAGATGCGCGTACAAAATAAAGGTTTGACAAAGTAAAGCAGTTCTTTCAAATATTAAAATATATCATTATAAAGCTTACTGTTATTTAATATACCTGATAATCTCTTTAGTTATAATTTCAAATTTTATAAACACAATACATACTTTTTGAGGAGAAATACGCATGCAACAGATAACAAGTTTATCATAAGATAGTATTTGTTTTGAACATCCGGATTTAAAGAACAAGACCAAAACACAGGTGTGTGTAGAATACTAGTATTTGTAATGATCATATAAGATTTCCTTGCTATATATAAACTTATGGGAATGTTTAACGATGTGTTTGTCGGTAGAAATGAAATGAAACGATATGATATCTAGCACTGGTTGTATTGAATGTATGTAGTTTTTGACGAGGGGCGCCGTATGTATCAAAATCTGGCTTGATTATTAAAAGTGAAGATGTAGTGGTAATAAGAATAAAGACAAATCTTAACAATGTCAAACGTTATTGAACTGTTAATCGTTAGAAGTTTTAAGAACTTGAACTTTATTTAATACTATTACAAATAATAGTAAAACAAAAACTTGCGGTGAAACCTTATGACAAATATCTTTGAGGTTAATTTTTTTTTTAAATTATTAAAATAATACTAAATGTCAAAAATAAACACCGTTATCGATTTAAATATTTTTACTCATTTCAAATTTAAGAAATATTTAATTATTGTAAATGAAACGTAAAAATATGGAAACCTAACACTTTTTAAATTCCTTTATTTCGATAGGTTGAATTTGGCGAAAAAAGGCCGGAAATTTTAAAAGATATTTTTGATACGAATAAATAGTTTTGTATTAAATTAAAATAGTCTAAATATTATATTTCCTTTTGTCTGATAACTCAATGTTATAAATTACATACAAGGTTAAAACTTTTTTTTTTAAGATATTCTCATGGATCTAACAAATTTTAACCCCACTGCCCACACAACAGCTGATGCTTTTAAATGTCTCTTGCACTCAAGGGGACTTTTATCGCTTAAAATATCTCCCCTCCAGCGACGCAGTTCCCGAACACATGGAAATGCTTTTAAATACATTGATAGCGCCTCATCTACCCGTGTTCTGCAATCATTGTACTTTCCATCGTGTGTAAACACTTCGTAGTTTCCAATGTCGTGCTGATTTTCCGATTAATTTTTAATTTGGAATCTCCCTTTTATAATTTTTTCTAAATATAAAAATAACTACCCCTTCCCAAATCCTAGGAATTTATGACATACCACCTGTTTCCCGTCATGGTTTCGCCCAAGATTGAAATTATTCAATAGGCACGGTAATAAAATGACTTTTAAAAAAGATATAACATTATTGTTATGCAGTTAAAAATAAAAAATGAAAACAGCTGACTCAAATGCTCCAGTAAAACATTTAGTTTTGCATTGCAGCCAGTTATTAGATTATTAATTAATGCTATGATAAAAATAATTTATAATTTTTTAAGTCGTACTTTATTTGGCTGGTTATGAATGTTTAGATAGATAAACGTTATGTAAAAGTATGAGACAAATAATCAATTCGCAAAAATAAAATTAAATTCAAAAACAAAGGAATTCGTAACAATTAATTATGAAATCAGTTGGTAACCAAATGGTTAAAATCCACGTTTAACGTATTTAACATGTGGTTCAAATAATATACACGTGATGCAGCACCTGCATGCCTACATCACGGCTATGCTTACATTGAACAGGCTGAAATACGAGTGAGCGGTGCGAACGAGCTCGTCTTGAACAAGAAACAAGCATTTTGCACTTGTCATTCTAGCGCACCATCTGCAACTGAATTACCTTACTATAAATTACCTTAATTATTTCCTTAATTACCTCCACCTTTGCTTGAGACCAGAGACTGGATAAGCTGCGTCATTTTTACTATCACTATGAAACCAATATTTACATATTTACAAATAACTTCCGTTGATGGAAAATTTACTTAACGTTCATGGCGGTGGGCACAGAAACACTTAGGAAACATCCTCTAGGTACTCGGCCAAAGAATAATAGGGCCTAGTCTTGAGAAAAGCCTTTACTTCATTTACGTACTTGATGCCGTCCAGGTTCTTGAAGTGATCTGGGAGTTATTGTAGTGCTTTAAGGTCATGGTTGGAAAAGAGTCCTTAGTCTTGCTAAGCCTGCAGAAGGGGATGTCTATTTTATGCTTGCGTCTTGTGTTGTACATATGAACTTGTTCCTTGGTGGTGAACTTATGCAGGTTAGAGTGGACATACGTAACCGAAGAAAGGACGTAACAGCTATAAACTGTTAAGATTCCTGTACTTAGGAATAGAGGCCTACAGTGGTCTATCCTGCCACTGCCAGTAATTATGCGAATGGCTTTCTTTTGTTGCTTGAAAACTTTCATACAGTCGGGTGCATGTCCCCATAACTGTAGACCATATGTAATGTGGCTATGAAATAAAGCATAATAGACCGACAGGAGGTAGGACTTAGGCACTAATTTGGTTAATTTTCTAAGCAGAAAAGTTACTCTGGCCAGCTTCTTGCAGATGTTATTGACATGATCACCCCAGGTGAGCTTAGTATCTAGAATAAAACCTAGCAGTGACACATTTTTGGTCTCTAGAGTTGGAGACGGTTGTAAAGAGCAAAGAAGTTTCTGAGTTTTATTTTCATTAAGTTTAAGTTTATTGAGATCAAACCACTCACTGGCAGCTACGAACAATTGCTCAGCTCTTATTTCAGCCACGACTGGATCGCTCCCAGAAGATATGAGTGTAGTGTCATCTGCGAACCTAAGCGCACCACCATCCAGCTCTAGGTCGTTTATGGCCACCAAGAACAAAACCGGCCCCATCACTGAGCCCTGAGGCACCCCGTGTTCCACCCTAAGTGGCTCAGATAGCGCACCCCCCAGAGATACGATCTGGTACCTGTCTTCTAGGTAGGAGCCTAACGTTTTCAGAGGATCGTCTCTTATGCCGTACCTTTTAAGTTTTTCAATAAGAATCTCATGAGACACAATGCCGAAGGCTTACGACAAGTCACAAAGGGTCAGCGCTACAGAGTTGGTAGCTTCGAAAGCACTATAAATTATCTGGGTCAGGTCTGATAGTGCAGTTACGGTCGACCTACCTTGCCTAAAGCCATGTTGCAGGTTAGAGAACAGGTTGTTAAGTTCAAAGTGTGCTACTATCTGTTGTTTCATTACAGATTCCATAATTTTGGCTATCATTGGGATAATTGATATGGGGCGATAGCTACTCATGCTAGTGGAGTCACCCTTTTTAAAGATAGGCACAGTACGGGAAATTTTCTGGCTTTTAGGAAAAATGCCAGCACTAAGACAAAGGTTTAAGACCCTGCAGAGTGGTACTGCAATAACTTCAATGATAAGTTTGAAAACTAGGGCATTCATTCCATAAATATCCGGGCTGTGGGAAGACTTTAGTTTCCGGACGATCTTTATAAGTTCATCAGGTGATATTTCCCGCCATCGCTCTAAGGTAGGCCCCTGAATAGGGATTGACTGCGCAGCCTGCTGAGGGTCCCCATCAAAATCATCTACGATACTAGTAACATTGTTTATCAAAAACTTATTAAATTCATCGGGACTAGCAACACACTTAGAAATGGGTGGCTTGCTTGAATTTCTATTACTATTTACCATGTTCCACAGAGCTTTACAGGGATTTAGTGATCTATCAATTTCATGAGTGTTAGCGACCTTTTTAGCTTCGTCAACTTTCAATCTGTAAAGTTTTTTGGCCCTAAGATAAAGAGAGTTAAAATATTCCTTAGACTCAATACTGTTAGCAGCTGAAAGTCTACCTCTAAGAGCTAGAACAAACATCTTAAGTCTAGACAGTTCAGGGGTATACCAATTATTCTCAGCTTTACATGGCATTTGTCTAGAATTGGTTTTAATCTGTTTTGTTTGTAATGGAAAATGAAAATTGAAAACATCACAAAGTTGTTCAAAAAAAAGAATCAAATGCCACTTCAGGCTGATCACTTTTAATTACTTAAGGCCAATCGATAAGAGAAAGGTCATGTGTAAGTGCAGGTAACAGGCCTTCATTTATATTTCTATACTGTTTGACATAATTATTGTGCCACACAGGAATATCTGAGGGGTGACTTACCACGTTGAATGAAGCCAGCATTAGTACAGCCTTATGGTCCGCAACAAATGCTTCAGTTACCCAGATCTTGTAGAGCCATGTATCCAGGTTGGTAGCTGTAGTGTCCAGACATCGGGTGCCTCGAGTAGGAAGCAGGTTGGTCATGAAGAGCCTGTAGGTTCGCAGAAGATTGAGAAAATCCCTCGTAGCAGGTGTGTCAAAGTTTAGATGAATGTTGTAGTCTTCACCAATTACAATTTTCTTGTTAAAGCCAGCAAGGTAAGAAAGACACTGGTCAAGCAGGGCAAAAAAGAGTTCCATAGGCCCAAAAAAGAAGAAAAGAAATTTAAGAAATTAAAGAATTGTTTAATGCAGAATAATTGCCAATGCTCGGTCCCCAGGTACTTTACGACTAATGTGAATAAGGAATGAGTGGGTGTGATGCCTCGTGTAGCTTCGTTACAGTGCAAGGCCAGCCGATTATATAGACAGTTCCATTTTATAGCTCAACAAGAACGGTAACTGGGTCCAATTTCGAACCTTTAAAAAACTGTACATATATCTCATGATCGAACCGGCAACCTTCAGTTTACAAAGGGGAATTTATAACCATTCGGCTACTTAACCCTTCTTTCATGATGAACCGCCTTTTCTACAACTTCCTAGAAGATGGCATTCGATGTAGACTGGCCTCCACTAATGCCTTCTCAATGGCGGATTTTACACGGTCGATATGGATCACGATATTTGGATCATGATCCTGGATCAAGATACTGATTGATTGTGTAAAGTCAAATATTGATGTACGATATGATTTATGGACAACTCATCAATAATTGACTTTACACACTCAATCCGTATCGTGATCCAGGATTATGATCCAAAGATCGCAATCCGTATTGACCGTGTAAGATTCGTCAATGGCGATGGCTGTGGAACTGTCGACCAGAACAATCAAAGCCAGAAGACCAAGGTTTAGGTTTAAAAGGTTCCATGCACGTACTAGTGCGTTTACATGTAGCGCAACAACAATATTCCTCACTTCCTTTAATCGATTTTAGACGTCAATGCTTATGCTGTCAAATAATAATAAACTTAAAGGGAATTTTATCGACGACTTTTTTCACTAAATATTTAAGTAACCTCATTATTTTAATCAAGTTACCTCATTAAGTTATTAATTTAATATCATTATTACCTTCTACACATTCCTTGTCTCTGTTAGAATGTAATAATTAGTTAAAATTAAATTCGACATTCCAGTAGTGGTGTAAGAACTCAAATTTATCAATGAACAATAAGTTGTAACAATTTTACCTTTTACCTTTGAGACAACGACACAAATATTTTATGTCACTACTAGCAACGAAAGTGGTCTATTTTGGTTCGAAATAGTGAAAAGTACTATCAAGGCCCGAATGTACATATAACATTCTTGACAAGTAGTCAAATACACTCTATATTATTACGATACCAATAACCACTTTAAATTCCTTAAAACATTATTTCTTTGAAAATTTGTATTTTAATACTTTTTTTACGAGGTTCAATGATACTTTTCATTAAGATACATATAGCAGGTTGAATCTCTTTAAAACAATATTTATTTGACAGATTTTAATTTAATATGTTTTTTGTAGTTCAAAACCAAAGCTTCCATGGAATTTAATTTTGAAACAGCTGTATGAACAAAATTTCCAAAACAAATCACATATCGCACTGTAGTGTTTATAAAGAACAAGTCATTGATTGGCACAGGAAAAGTTATTGTTGGGACAATCTAAGTAATATGATTATAATTTGTTACGATACAAGTAAATTTATAATTTTCGTAGATCTCAGCCATAATGTAATAAAAACTTTTTTAAATATAGAGTAACGAAACAATTTTATCGAGGTCATGTTAGAAACTGAAATAAAACATCCCACTTGCAAATATGTGATTTGATTATGATATCGAGAATGTTAAATTTGTTTAGTCCATAACGTGATTAATAATGGAGTAAGCCCAACCTGACTGTCAGATTTCAAATCCATCTCAAACCTGCAGAGCGTTCTCGAGTCCCATTATAAGTTACTGCTGCTCTATCAATCAAACCCTCTTTCCCATGATGTGTCTTCCCGTTGAGTGGCATTTGAGAAACTTTGTTTACAACCTATTTTATGTTAACGAAAAATTATTTTTTAACTTATGTAACTATGTGCTATCAATATTTTAATTTATATTAATTCCACGAATATGTAATCATTTTTACGTGAAACCTACTTAAATCATCATTAAGTTATTTGAACTACAATCTCAATCAACGAAAGTTGTTTCAAAATACAATATTAATCACTTAAAAATATGTGTGTGTATTTGTAACTTTAATATCTGTATAATCACACTTCCTTCCAAAGTTTGCCACGCATTTTCTTTAATAATTTGTTTTTATTTTGAAATTTTCGTACACTTCTTCTTAGGAACAGTGGACAATATTAGTTCTATAAAACTTTGGTAAATTTTTATTTGTAGAAAAAAAATCAAATAAAAACTGTGTTGAAACTAAAATCTCGGAACAACAAAGGGATAGTGAAGTATCGGTCCCGATCAACCGGTGGCTTGATAGCCTGCAGACATCTGTTAACAACAAAAGTTAAACTGTTGGCCAAGTCTGATTGTCAACCGTGGTTTTGAGTTGAATGATTCCTTGTGGTAATACTTTTTCTAAATTCAATATTTTTCAACATACTAAATAAGTATATTACATAACACAAAAAAAATACTTACAAATAATGAAACTCATATTAAATAATAGAAAATTAAATACTATGTGCTAGTTCGTTTTTATTTATCTACTTATAGGGTGCAACTGCTAATAATCTTTTATTAGAAAAATATTTGATTGGAAACCAAACAACATAAAGTGAAGATTTATGTGAACTAATTCTTTGCTATTCAATACAATTGGTACAGTTTAAATATATCGAGCACGGACTAATCTTGTATATATATTTTTTATAAATATATATTTATAAATGTATTAAAGTAAAGCGTATGTGAAAGTTGTTATTTGTTCGGACCAAAACGTCCGCTATTAAACTCTTTTCCCGTAAAAAATTGAAAGTAATATTTCAATATTACGAGTATCTTTCTAAGTTCTTTTAAATAACGGTAGGTAACTAAAATACAGCCTTACAATTTTCTCGTAGCTGTAAGTATTTCCTACTCAAAGAGGTGTCATCTGCAAATAAGCAAAGATTTGAGGAGGGTACTTCCTATTTCCTATTTCCTATCCTACTTCCTATTTCCTATCTTACTTCCTCTTTCCTAGTACTTATTTGAGGCATATCATGGACAAAAAGAAGAAAAAGGATAGGTCGAAGAACCGTGCCCTGAGGAACTCTAGCAGTAACGACAACCGGTTCTGATTTTTTTATTCCATAAGAAACTATTTTAATTCATGAAAGATATTTCAACAACTTGTTTTCTTCCTTGAAGAAAAGACGAGATCCAATTGGAAGCTTTGCCCCTAAATCCAAAATATTTGAATTTTTTGGTAAAAACTTATGATTCACCATGTCGAATGCCTTACTAAGGTCAAAAAATATCCCAAATGAGTGTTTATGATAATTTAAGGCTGTAGAATTACTGTGAATGAAACTATAAAGGGCATCGACTGTTGAGGTGTTTTCCTGAAGCTAAACTGGTTTGAAAGAACATCACGAGAAGACAAAAAAGGATAAAATCTGTTGAGAAAGATCTTTTTAAGGATATTAGAAAAAGTGAATGTAATAGAAATCAGCCTATAGTCGTCCTTTTTAAAGGCATCGCCTTCCTTAAACAATGGATTTACTATATATGATTTCAGACATTCCGGGAAACGTCCTTTTTCAAAAGAAACATTAACTATGTGATATACCCTATGAACAATGAACTCAATGACCTTTTTTAGAATTCTTGAAGAAATCGCATGAGTTCCAGAAGAGTCACTTGTTTTAAGGGATTTTATAATATTGAAGAGTTCTCTCTCATCCATTGGGTACAAGAAAAGTGATGGAGCTAACCTTGTAAGTGTTTATAAGTGTAAAACATACATGTTAGTGTTTATATGTTACTGATCAGTTATATCTAGTAAAAATATTGTTTAAGGTAAAACTATGATGAACTACTGTCATTTACATGAACCGTAAATCAGTTAAAATACTATAATAATTAGTGAAGGTTGAGGCGATATTTTACTGCCCCAAGGATTTTTCTCATTCCACCGGACACTGAAACTAATAACCCAACTATTGACAGTCCCCATATTCTTTTCCCTCTCCAGGGAATCATTCTTTCCCCTATTGTTTACTTGGATATTACTAAGATGTTTGTTGGCAAACCATTTCTCTGAATGAAAAGATGATGAGATATGATGTTGTTTGTCACTTAAGTTTCATCAAATACATAAAACGTAAAAATCTTACAAAATCTCTTTAGGTTATATAAATGTGTTCCATATAAGAATTTATTTTAATTAGGCAACATTAAATGTATAAATTCTATTGTAAAGTTGAGGATGGTATTTGTTAACAAAAAAAATATATATATACATATTATTTTGGATTAATTTTACTAAAAAATCTTACATATGGCTATGTATTTAGTCACACATTATGTAAATCTGCAAACAGCCCTAATTGTAAGTTTAATAGTTAAAAGTATATATTAAATATATCTGTCTTTGCAATAGACATTGTACGACAAACCACTATAATAGCTTCATGTTTGACAATATAATGTAGCTCTTTAACATTGACGATGCTCTAAAAACAGACTTACTATTAAATCTTACTTAATAGTCAAAGTAGAACTGAAGGCAGCAATAACATTGATCCTTCTGTTGTTAAAGATTAAAAGCGTTCATTGTTGAGCTAAATTGAAGATTGGGCTCACATTGTAAAATTCATGTCTCGCTATGATAGAGGCAAAAGAAAATCTAATTACAACTCCCGCATCTTAAACTTTGATAAAACCTCCTTATTGGAGGGCTGAAACCCTCTACCCTTCTTCACCCCCACCCCTCCAGACTACCATGTGCTGGGGAAGGGGGGAGTTGTCAACGCCACGAACAAATTTAGAACTTATCCAAAGTTTCAATGAATACTAAATGCTCTCTACACAGTTTTTACTTGGTAATTGCAGCTTCTCGCTCCTCTTACAACTCGCTAAGGATTATTTAATGGTACAACTGTTGGAGAGTTTTGTTTAAACGATTTTTATTATTGGTATTTTGTTATTGAAATGGCTTTTTGTGGTTTGTTTGACACTGATAACTACAATAATATGGTAAAACTGTCGGCAAACACAGAGGTAATTGTAAACTGATAAATTTAAATTTATTCTTATGTAAAATTTAATGAGAAAACCGGCGGAGAAAATTTTATCACTCTCCGAAGCTGCGTTTGCCTGCTAGGGAAGATTTTTTCAAAATAATTGCTGTAGTTTTGTAAGTTTTTGTTGAATAACCTTTGAACGTTAAAGACAGCTTAAAAATGTATATTAGGAAATTTTTGAAAGTTCAATTTTTTATTTACGCTATAATATGCATTAGTTGTTGCACGTAACAAGGGTGATATTGTTTTTAAATCTACTTTGCATTGGTCGATTTAAAGGAATTTCATCTATAAAAAAACCCATTACATTAGTGCCCAAGGCTAGACCTAAGATTCAAGACAATGTTATCTATTTACTACGTGGTCCACAGATGCCAAAACACCGTTGATTAAATTAATTATATCCGCACATACAATGCGAATCTCGTAAGGTGCCCAAAAAGTTTCCCACTACTATTTTTGTTACATTCAGAATGTTATTATCAAATTATTGGTATTCAATAAAGATACATTGCAGAAAACATAAGATTTAAAGCTTTGGAATGAATCCAGAAATTTAGTAAAATATAAATATTCGTATCGTTTACCATTGAATTTTCGATAAAAATTATTAGATAATAAATTTATTCTTGGCTAATCAAAGCAATCATTCGTTAATGTTTCAAAAACGTATGAAAAGTTTTAGTCTTGATATTTAAAGCATAATTTATAAAATTCATTAAAAATGTAGAAAAAGGCATTGATTGGAACATGGCTTACAGTAACTTCAACCTGTGTCTAATAAGATTGAGAAAACATAGTTTAGTATTGTGGCTTTAACTGTCGCGTTATTCCTAATAATAAGGAATTAACATGGCGACCTTCTTCCGCTGCCCTCGTTTGGAAGGGCCCCACCTGGAGGCCACAACAATTTTTGGTGCATTTTCGGTGGACTCAGTCTGCCAAAATATTTTGGAGGATGAGGGAAGTTGGGATTGTTTATCACAGTTCGTCCGGGGCATTCTCCTGGAAAAGAAACCAGATCTGGATCGTGAAGTGGTCCAGATCCTCTGATCAAGCGGCTTGATAAGGAGCGAGCCCCATGGGCGTAAGCCAAATTTAGGCCTAGCCTGATCTAATGTGATAAACAATTTAGGTTAGAATACTAAAGAGTAAAGGAGGATTTTTAGTGGGTAAGCCCGTTTTTGGGATAGTCCCACATCACAGGCTGGCATTCATTCGTAATGAATTTTTCCTGACTCTCCCTAAAAAAAAAAAAAAAAAACATGGTGACTAAAATATGACAAGAATTAACATCTTGCAAAAGCTGGTTTGAATATTGTTTGCATAAAAAATTGTTTTTAATTACTTTTAAATTTAAATACAATATTTAAGAAATACTTATATTTTATAGCAAGAAGCTCTGAAAATTATAAATATTCTAGAAGTTTTATATGACCAACAATTTTTTCATAAATGCTAAATCTCTGGGGATCACACATTCCTTTATGAAAAAACATCAACAAGTAAACTAAACTAAATGAATACTCTCTGTGAACACATTTCGCATGAACATATGTCTAAATAAGTAATATAATATGCGCGCAGAGACTCTGAAATCTCTGTCACATTGTTTGACTGGCAGGCGTAGGGGACTTGTTCGTTGACTTAAACATATTCTCGTCTTATAATAAAGCATTAAACGAGGCAAAACCTAACGATAGTTTTCAACATTTTAAAGTTATTCAAGTACTGCTAATAAAAATTATATCATTATTTTGAAGTTAATATGCTTATATTGTAACATGAGGTCTACTATGCCTGGATCAAGATTTTTAACATTAAAAATAAACAAAGGACGGGTTAAGTTTTTCCTATGAAAATATTAGGATTAGATAACGTAAAAAATAAAAATTAACTGTTGAGGTTTTGGGAAAGGAGCTCTTTAGTAGTTAGTAACTTTCATATTTATAAGTTTTCATTTTGTAACTTGTATAAAACACAAGTATGCCTTGTGTATATTTTAAATAACATTAAATATTTGAAAATACTCTGTGATTACACATTAGTAAGCAAATTTTAATAATAAATAAATAAATAGCAAATAAATTTAAAACCATTGGAATTGTTTTATTCAATAGCATATTAAAACAGTTTTACACAGTAACTTTGAATCGGTAAAAATGGAACATGGGTTATTTTTAAACGTTAATAGTTAATTAATACTGAAATTTTCAACAGTTCATTTCATTATTTGATCAAACCATTTCCAAAAACTTGCTACCAATATTATAAGTAAAAAGCAATATTTTAAGGACCCTAGAAATATATTAATCTATCCATATTCCACGGAAATATGAGTAGCTTTATATTGGTAACTAATGAACTAAAATGTCATATTTCTCCATTTTAAACTCGATAGCGTTGCCAGCCGGTTTTACATCGCTCGTATTTTTACTTAATGTTCAGCCGGGAGATTGACATGCTGTAACGGACTGGATGTTTGTGCGATGCAAAACTGATGACGTTATCGAGGTATCGCCTACATAATGTCAACGATAACTCTCAACCCCCCCTCCACCACCTAACGCGGTCCCTCCCCTCTCCACCTCCACTAAAACGCCTGCTGACACCGCCAAACAGCCATCAGGCAGCGACACGGTGCCGCCGTTCGACGACACACATCATGTCATGGAGCTCTTGGAACAAAAATGGAAATCAATAAATATGAGTAAGTATTCAATTTAACCTAAAAACAATGAAAATGTACTCATAATTGTTGTAATAGAGTGCACAAATTAAACTTATTTTGACATAAAAATTCATAGCTTTGATTGTTTATTTTATTACAACGGTAAATTACAATTAAAGTTTCTAAAATTAGATTTTTAGTCCAATAACATTGATTGTCAACTCATAATAAAAAAGTGTTTGCATGGATGTTAGCATTGATTTTAACACATAGTTATAATTTAAAGCAGTAGATAATTTCAAAATAAAAATCATTGTGTTGATATGTTGATCTGATTAATAGTATTCTATTCATATTAAAATTTTACATTGAAATTTAACACTAAACCTTTTTTTAAATTATTGCTACGTGTCACTAAACTGTTTGGAATATCTATAGTAATACACTTTTCTACTTGCCAATTTATTTCTTAGTAAATTCGGTACATTAGCTATCAAGAAACAAACTAAAACAAAAAAGTCATACCATTTAATATTTAATTGAGTATCCGTAGTACGAGATAATTCACGTATAATTCACAACTAAATATTTAAGAATATAATCGTAAGTGTTAAATAAATTGCAAAAGTTAAAATATAATGCACTTCCAACGATACAACAATGTTGTGAAGATTCAGCTGGCGTCTTTTAAAGGAGATGGACATTATTTCACAGCACATAGCCAGGGATTGTTATTATTTATGATTAAAGCTAGAAAGCTGGCGTCCAAAAGAGACGGTTTTACCAGACAAAGCAATATTGTGTCCGGAATCCCTGGTAGCTCCTTATCCTACGTTACAATGGAACTAATAACGACTTATATCTCACAATGTACATTCTGATACTTTACAAAAATTTTAGATATTTTTTATATTTTTTTATAGAGTAAATTCTTTGAAAAATAGACTCTTTTACATTTGTAAAATAGTGATAGGTAATAGTGGCTTGTTTCGTCCTTTTACTTTTCATTAGCAAGTGGTTTAATCTAAAATTAAAACAATATTGGTTTATAAACTAAGCCGTTTAAGTTACAAAAGTATTAAACATTACCCATTGTAATTAAAACTAAATTAATAATGTTTCTGTTCCAATGTGTCTACTTCAGGAAACCTATCTTTTGCTAAGTACAGTAATATGGTATTTTCTCCCCCTGTTTCTTCCGCCCTTTTTCAATAGATTTTCTTAAAACTTTTTAATTATTTCGTTGAATAGCTACTCTAAAGTTCTAATAACTTGAAAGTTTGAAAATGCGGCTATATAATTATCAGTGACAATGAAAATTAACTCAAGAGTCCTTACTTTTAGATTTATTTTTACTGATCCAGGTATGAAGGCACTTTTTAACATTTTTTTCCGTATACAGGGGAATGCTGAGCTAAGATACAGCGTTTTTTACAGTAGAGAAGAATACTCTAAGTGCCATGAAAATCAATAATATTTTTATAAACTGCACATGGCGACTCATAGAAGCACATAATCGTCTACTGTCTCAACTGTCTTCCTATTTTTGGAGGGATTCAAATTGATAGTGTTGTATACCGGGTGTAAAAAAGTCCTTCCCCCCTTTAATTTTTTTTATTTGTTGAGATAAACAAATGTTTTTGAAATTTTGTTCTAAATGGGGATAAAGGTTATCCCCATTTACATATATTATGGTATTATGCACAAGGTTAATTTCACAAATCTGTAATTGTGGTAAACTTTAATCTAGGCTTACACATTTTACTACCTACCCATAACTGCTTGATATATGTACTACATTCATTAATCTTTTTATTTTGATACCAACATTGAACTCCATGAACATAATATAAGTATTGATTTTTCTAAGATTAAATAACTTCATATTTGGTGAGTAAACGCTGGTCTCCAGGCAATTCTCTGCCCGTGAGATCAACACTTAATTTTTTTAATAGTTAACTGTTTTTAAAACTTTGTTGGCAGAAATCGTCAGGTGTTAACTAGAAAATTCTAGTTACTAAATCGAGAAAAACTAAATCGAGACCTACATTCATTTAAGAGATGGATGGGAAAGGAATTAAAACATAGCTAGAATTACAGTGTCTCGTCTGGCCAGGGTACAATCATGGGGTGCAATTCCAGACCCGCCCCCTAGCCGCTCCGGGCCCGCTCGCAATTTGGAAACAATTAACGCTCCAACACAAATTGCTCTTAAATCACACTTTCATTAGGCAGCCATGGCCATGTTTTTACGGATATTTCACATTCCTTTCCTCGCATGGCCCACTTCATGATTCATAACTTTTTAAATTCCAGAAACATTTAAAAAGCTACAAACGAGAAAATAAATTATAAATCGATCAAATTTTGACTAAACATTTTTTTAAAGTAATCTACGTTACTGTTTAAACCTGAAAATGTATAATATACATTGGTGCGAATTAAGTTTTCATCTAAAATATCCACATATTTGGATTAGCCATTATACTACTTAAATAAGGGGAGAAACAAATCACGAAAAAGAGAGTGGAAAACATTATATTTTATTTAGACAGGAATATTAAAATTTCCTTTAAAAAGTCCCATAAAATTTTGTTAAAAGCTCATGTCGTATTAAAATTACGAAAATTTAATACGATAAATTTAGACGAAAAGTATTTTAACTGTTAAGTAGTGTTGGGCTATGGATAACATTGATGATTTAAGACATTGATCGTCCTGGTGTGAGTTTAGTATAGTAAATGGCTTTATAGCTGAGAGTTAATAATTCCCACTTTTGAAAACCAATGTTGGCGGTTCAATCATGAAAAATAATAGTAGCTTTTAAACCATTTATGGACTGAGTTTTCATTTGTAATAAGGCTATTAATTGATAACGATATGTAGCAAAAGCCAGGCGTTAGAATTTGAATAGTTAGCCAAAGTGTTTGGCATATGCCAAAGGCATTGGCATAAGCAAAACACCTAATGTGAGTTAGTCAAAAAAAAAAAAAAAAAAAAAAAAAAAAAAAAACACTAGATGAAGTTATTAATGACATTACGAAAAAGAGGCGTTCACAAATCAACTGATTGTTCCCAGACCATTCAAGTTTTAGTTGCTTTACATGTGTCTAACATGAAAAGAATGTTATCATTTGCGAGTGAGAATAACAATTATTTAAACGACATCTGTTCACCTGCGTTTTGGATGTGCGGCCGTCCATAACATATACATTTTTTACATGTTTAATACAGATTACCAAATTTAAGTTGGTCGCAGATGAAGTATCGTATGCAACGATGGTATTTGTGAGATATTTAGAACACTCGCTCGTGACATATTTAGAACACTCACTCGTGAGATATTTAGAACACTCGCTCGTGAGACATTTATAACAATCGTTCGAAGATATTTAGAATACTCGCTCTTTAGATAGTTAGAACACTCACTCATGAGGTATTTAAAAGACTTGCTCGTGAGATATTTAGAACACTCTCTAGTGAGATTTGTAGAACACTCGCTCGCGAGGTATTTAGAACAGGAACTCGTGAGATATTTAAAACACTCGCTTCTCCCGTGTTCTATACTTATTCCTCACTCGTGGGTTAAAGGCCCTTATAAATACTATCGTTGCATAAAATACAATTCTAACGTAAAACAGACGCTAAAAGACAACACTGCTTATCGTTTTTAATATTGTTTTTTTTTTTTTTTTTTTTTTTTACTTAATTTTAACAAATAATTATGCTTCAATTTTTGTTCTTCAGGATGTATAAAATATATTTATATATAAGAAATATATTGTAGTTAATACAATTTTTACATAGAGGTAAACCAGCCACCATGGTCCGCTAGGTGAACCGCCGGCAGGGAGCTTCACGATAACACTGTTAAGGCTCATCTCAGGTGATGGAATGGATAAACATGGTTAAAAGGGCCCCATCAAATCAAACTCGGTCCTAACCGGATGTGTTGTGGTATAAAAATAATAAATCATATATATGTTTCTAGATAAAGAACATTTAATTTGTTAAATCATTTTATCTATATTTTTTTACAAACCTAAACATGGAAATATGTTTAGTCCTAAAAAAATATGTTTTACTTTATAATGCATAATTTGTACGTTAAAAATATTTAAATTATACGTTTAATATTTAAAGTGGTTTATAATTTGTTCATATCTTCTCTAATTCTATAATTCAGTTTAAATTTTAAAACTGGTTATTATTATTTGTTATGAAACCAATGGAAAATCATTCACGAGTGGAAACAGTATTCTTAATTTGTTACTATAAGGTGTGAATATTAATGTTTAACTTTCAAATCAGTGACAGTAATAAATAAATAAATATTTGCATGCTTGTTTAGTTTTATATTTAATTAAAAACACTAATTATTTTTCAAACAAAAGCTATATTTTCAAAGAAACAAATGCTGCTTTATCCAAAGAAAACACTTCCAAAACTACCAGTGAACGGTAAAAGAGGGTTTTAAACTTTAGCTGTGTATTTTTTAGTGTTAAATTACTCGTTTCATACTAATCGAAATATTAAGTAAAATACTGGAATAAACAATAGTAGTTTTATAGAGGGTGATTCACTACAAAGTTCAAAAATTTAGGGAGCTAATTCTAATAAACATTAAAATAAACATAAAGGGCATGTAAACAAACATATGTTCGAAAATACTTCTTTTAGCCGCTATTAGCCGCCATTTTGTTTTTTACATGTAATAATTTTTATTTTCGTAACGGATTGATGGATTTACTTCATACTAGTATACGTGTTGCTCGAAATCGAGCAATTTATTTAAATACAGTACAAATGTTACTTTAGCTCTAAATCAATGACATCCGACCAATTCAATAATTTGAATATCTTTAATCTCCAATAACTACACGTACTTACAGCTGATTATTAACAGATGTTTCAAATGCTTTATTCAGTCCCCAATGTTGTTTAAATGGGAAATTTTGAGATTTCAATGTTGGATAGTGTCTTTATTTTCCGTCCGATTCTCATCAATTTTTGGCGGAAACAACTACAGACCAAGCCCTATCCAGCGACACCAAAAACTTGAAAATCGGTTGAAAATTGTAGTAGGAGTTATCAAGACAAAAAAAAACCCTTAGCGTATTAAATAAGTATAGATTTATCATGAATCTTTATCACAACGTCAAATAGTCACAAACGTCACAAGGTCCACGACAAATATGAAATAAATCCATTAATTGCTTATAGAGATAAAAATTATTACGTATAAAAAATGGTGAGTAGCGGCTAAAAGAAGGATTTTACGACATTTTTTATATGACCTTGTTTATTTTCTAGTGTAGAAACAGCTCCCGAAATTTCTGCACTTCGTCGTGAATCACTCTGTATTATTTTGTGCCGGGAGAATGCGTTACTCTACCTTCAGTGAATTTCGTATACTGTATTAGGACTCTATGTTTCTACTGTTAATAAAAGCAGATAGTTACTTATCAACCAGTAGCCATGGTATAAATAGTAGCTATGTGAAACCACTTTCTCTACTCGTGTTTATTATAACTAAGATTGTTACATGATTCAGTGATATTCTTGATAGTTTAATTATATCTTACACATGTATATTCTAAATAAATGTAGAACATTTCGAAGACATACCTAGCTCCCCTTACACAAATGGATAGGGCAGTAATTACGGGAACCATTTCACACTCAGGGGCGGGAGAGGGAGTCCTTTAAGTGTAGGCGGGAAGGGGAATAAAAGCAGGAATGTTCCCGGAATATTTATGATACAGCCCGCCTGACTTATGAACAGCGCGAAGCAACACCGGACTCATTTGCGAGTTTCTTGGCTGCGTTGCCTTCTAGATTCATTAAACAGCTGTATATTTTTGCAAAGAGTGAAGCCATGTTGTGGTTCTGCGCGGATTGTTGATGTTCCCTTACCTAGAACTACCGTTTTATTGTCAGTGCAGTAAAATACTCTCCGTCGCAGCAGACCTGCGTCCTCAGCGAATTTCCAAATTAGTAATATGAACTAGTTTTAATAGTTAATAGTCTAATAGTTAATAGTTTTGACTAGAGGAACCTGTTTAAAAAATGTATTACGTGCTCATAGATAGGGAAATAAATGTCTATTTTCCTTATGATAAATATGGGGAAAGAGTATGCAGGTATGCTGCCATGAGGAACACTAAAAGTAGGTTTTTAGCATAAAAAAATTATTTCGACCATATGAAGCCATATACTAAGTTTCATCGATATCTGTCCATTAATAAAAGAGTTTGCCTATTCTCCATATTATTAACATGGGAAAAGAGTATGCAGGTTTGCTGGCATAATAAGTACAAAAACCAAGATTATTTAACATAAATGGTTTAATATCAACCACATAAAGCTAAATACCAAGTTTCATCAAAAAATATCGGTTAATAAGTGAAATATTAACACATCCTTATTCTCCTGATCAACATTGGAGCCCCAAAATACAATGTACTGTCATTAGATTTTTTAATATCTCGGTAACCAATGGAGATAGAGCAAAACTTCAAGGTATTAAATGTGTTTTTTTTAGCTAATTAAGTTTCAAAAATCTAGATTTAAAATTTGTTTTTAAATACACATAAAAAGTGCAAAACATCCATTTTTGGGGTACAAACCCCCTAAACTACCCATTCCGGTATTTCGACATATCTGGTTTACGAACTCATCCAAAGAAAGGTAGGACACATCCTACTTTACACATCAAATTTGGTCTCGATCGGACCGTTTTTACGAGAGTTATCGTGCCTAGGGACACATACATACCTATATATAGATGTAAATTTTAATGACTATTATTTTTGGTTTCTAGGCACCTCAACACGAAAAAGTAACATGGTCCCGGGCTTAGGTCATACCATGAGACCTACAGTAATAGCTTTTTCAATATGGGAAATTCGCTAAAAGTCAGTGTATGCAAAAAATGGGTCATATATTGATTGTTACCTTCCATAAAGAATCAACAATTTACTATAAAATAAGATATGAAAATGGTTTTGATCTCTGAAAGAGGATTATTATATAATTCAGGATCCATGATTTTATGTAAAATCATTTTTGTAAAGCCATTCCTTTTATTATATGTCAGAACAGCCAAAACTAGATGTTCTGTACTTTGAAATATATGAAGTTTCAATCTAATTATATAGTTTGTAATATGGTGTTAAGCTTTTTGACATTTTTGGTTGATTAACTTTTTCACTTATACTGTTATCAATAATCTTTAAACTGAAAATTCTCTCGTTCAAGGTCCTGTTGATTCTCATATTAATGGTTTTTATATGATTTACTCATAATTTAATTTATCATAGTGCAAAGTGGAGAATTCGCTGGACTAATCAATAACAAATAAAAATAAACTGTAATTGAAAATTTATAAATAACCTATAGAATTAATCTTCGTTTTGATACATCAAAACAACTAAATAATTAATTACTTTTAAAGCATGATAACTTAATTATTTTACGTAATTTACTGTAAATTTATTGTAAAAGAGATTCGCAGAGTAAAGTGACGCTCTTTATTTCCCCTTTTTAACTGCTTTATTCAGTTAGGAAGGGGCGGTCGCAAGATAAATTCAGTAACATACTCAAAACTCAATTTTCCAACTGCGGATAACTTGAGAATCTAATTGCAGGATGTTACTTCGGTTGTGAATTTTACGTAACCTAACTGTATAATGTAAAATAGGATAAAGTAGTAGGCCTACGCCATGATCTGAAAATTCTACAGCTCACGAAAAATCTCCAAACAAAGCAAAAAATATCATTTAGTTAGCCCTTTTTCATTAAAAAGGGCAAAAAAATACTTTTTATCATTCTACACGAAATCAGCCTGTTTTTGTTCTCTTATTAGTTCCAAAACCGATTCTTTTTTGTCCTAGGACTGAAAAATAAGGTAGAATAGTTTTTAGGTCTTAGGACTGAAAATTAAACTGTTTCCTCAGTATATTGTAATTCGTTTAATTATTTGGAGGTGGAGAGTTTTGAAATTCAAACGTTATAAAGAGCAATGTTTGTAAATAACAGAAATGTAAACACTGCATATTAGCCTACTTATTTTGTTAATGTAGCATCGAAAATACCACTTTATAGTTAACATTTTAACGATCAAAATTCTAATTTCGCGTTATGATAAAAAACTTTGTTCATCATTTGGAGCAGAAGTGTCTTTTTGATGCTTAATTATATTTAAAAACTCGGCTGCGCCTCGTTTTTTAAACACAATTACACAGTAAAAAGACCTACTTTTTGCTCCTAGCGATGAAAAATACTATTTAATCACTATAAAATTAGAATAAAATCCCTGAATATGATTTGATTTTGATAATGCACTTGTCTAAAGGTTTTATAAACATCATCTGATTTTTCTCTTGATTTCTTCATTGCTAACAAACAAATGTAATTTGTCTAATGTTCATGTAGTACTAGTGAAGTAAGTTCCCTTGCTCTCAATTAGTTCGTCCATTCGCCCACTACGCGCGCTAGTGTTTCTTTACGCTCTACTTTTATAATTTGAAATAACTGTTTTTAATGTTAAACAATCTAGTGAGAAAATAAAACTTACTATTTCAGCTAAGCACTCAAGCGAAAGTATATTTTGGGCAAAAACTAGATAATAAGTTAATAAAATAAATAATTTTAAATAAAGCGTGTACTTGAGAGTAAATTAAAATCGCTCATTTTCTGAATAACGGTTCATTCAGTTAAAATTCATATAGTCAAACTATATTATTCTTGTAATAAAAGTAGTTTTTTATTGTGTAGAGATAAATTTTTTATAAAAATAAATACAACTTATTTATTTCAAGCTACTTTATAATACATTATTGTTTTATTTTTTTTTATACTTGCAATCTGTATTGCATATAGTTACATACAATTAATTCTAAGCTTTATTTGCACCAAACTAAAAAAAAAACTCAGAATATATTAAATATTATGAAAAATTCCTCAATAAATCGATTACGCCTACATGATAGCTTATTCCCGGTAGGAAATTTTCTAAAAAACAATGAATTTTTTCTAAAACTATAATCATAATAATTATTTTAGTTCTTTTTATAACTAAGGAAAATTTATTTTTGAAAACATTGCACGACCTGGGCATTTCAAAATAAAATTTGTTGAACCAATAATGCATACCAAAACCATTATAAACAAATAAAACTTCTTATGGATTTAGTATTTTGAATATTTAATGTAGCTTAACCGAAGAGCCCCCATGGGGGGGTGGGAGAGGATGCGTAGGCAATTAATATTTTTCATCACTAGAACGGAACGTTTTTTTATGCTGGAATAGTGCTTAATCACAAAAAAAAACTCTTTCTGTCCGAGTGATGAACAAAGTTTTTCGTCATACTGCAAAAATAGGAAAGGAGTTACTAACTTTAAAATAAATAAATTAAAATTATATTACCTGTCACTTTTGAAAGTAGACTTCCATCTTAATTTAAATATTCCTTAAAATAGGTGACATATAGAAAAAGTTTGAATTTAAAAAAAATGCGCTAAAAATTTAGTCTGCAAGTATGTTTTTATATACATTAGCCTTTTTTGTTTTGGATTAGTAAGATAGTATTTTGCTTAAGTAAAAAACAACTTTTAATGTTAGCGCATGGACAACAATGAACAGATGTTTTGTAGCTGAACTTATAAAAGGCTACAGAAAACCCCAACTTTGAGGACTATTGCAAGCTATAGAAATCGGCTGTTCAACGTGTAGTATAAAGAAAAAAATTCACATATCATTTTTATCGGCAAAACGAAAATGATTTATCAACATTTCTTTATCAACATAACTTATTTAAATAGAGACTTCACTGTGTTAATATTTGTCTATAGCCAATTCCATTGCAGTAGACCTCATGCCAGTCACTTATACCGGGTTATTTATAGAAAAAAACACGGAATTCCACAAAAAAAAAAAAAAACACACATTTGCTGCCATAGCCTACCTATATTTTCAATAACGCTAGAAGCGTTGGAATACTTCAACCTATAAAGGTTTTGTTGTCACGCCAATGAGTAAACTGTATCCATAACATTTACCTATACTAAAAAAATAAAATGTTTCGTAATTTTTTTAATTTTCTAATTTTAAAAACATTTAAATTAAAAGTTTAAGTCAAAAAATATTTTTTAGTAGGCGATAAATATGTTTTGTCTTCAAAATAAGAGACATGGGATACTTGTTCCCATAACCAATTGAGCTGCACAAGATTCAAAATACTAAGATATTTTTTTATGATATAAATTGTTTAAATAAAAATTTTTCGAATAAAATTTTTTGTTGAAAACACCAAACTCTTGTTATGGGCAGGATATAATGTGGGGAAATATGCAATATTTCTTAACATAAGCATGCTTTTATCCTAAAATTATGTATATTCCAAAGTTAAATGATTTATTTCTTCGTTATTTATATAAAAAAGTTTTCCGTAATGTTCATCTACTAACTCACACACTTTATATGTCATGATAAACAAAGAAATAAACAAACCAACGATTATCTAAAAATAGAATTTTAAAATAACATCAATGCAAAGCAAAAATTTGCTGTTTCTTTTATACTATATTTAGGTTTGTTATTTATTTGAATCCTCTGTGTAATTCTTGAACTTATTTCCTACTAGGTGACTTACCCGTACCTCTCAACGGTAGGCTACTCAAATTGCAATGCCAACCCGATGAATTTTTTCCCCTTCAAAATAAGCTCGTATGCTACAATCACTCACCGCCAGGTTTAGCTCGTTCCCTACGCACACTCGCCTCAAGTTCATAATATCCTTTAGTTTTTCTATTACCAATATTCCCTCAATACTTTGAGTGAGAACAGCTGTTCAAATTGATATCCCTAAATGTAATTATGTGTTCAACACTAAAATTCTGCTTCCATAAGAATGTCATGTTAACTTAGAAGAGGGTGGGGTATAGGAGGTTGAGAGGACGAAGGGTAACCAATTTTTTGGAGTTTTCTCGTTGAGAGCTTTCAAACAAGTAGGCCCATCGTTGTACTTCTAAGAATGCTTAAAAACTTCTGTTACATCTGACATTCAAACCCAACCTTCCAATTTTAAAGTGATTTAGTTAAAAAAAAAGATATACTAAAACTTTCAATTTGTAGATAATTTAATTCCTCTGTTACAATTTTTCAATAAGTTTCCAGATCAGAAAAATCACTTGCGGCCCTAAGCTTGCAAAAAAATAAAGAAGATACCCAACTTTGCAATCAAAATAGAAATTTTTAAAGGTCTCTATTTTTAAAACGGTTGAATAGGGAGGAATATCATCAATTTTCTGAAGTTTTCACGTCAAGAGCTTTCAATCAAGTATATGGTTGTAGAGGGTTTGATTTCTGGGAATGTCTAAAACACTTTTTGTTACATCCTACTTTCAAAGCCCAACTTCCATCTCTATATATAAATGCGAAATTCGATCAACGCACAGCCCAAACCTTAGCACCTAGAAGCATGAGATTTTGCATACATATTCCTCTCATAGCGTAGGCAGACAATAAGAAGCGATTTTACAAAATTCCCAATGGGCTCCGCCCCACAGAAGGTCAAAGTTAGCATGGAGTTCGTATAGGAAGAATAATTTGTTTTGGATTTTTGTTTACATTATCGCAGATGAGAACTATTTGAAATTTCAGTAGTTGTCTGCAATTATTTAATCATCAGCTGTTAGAACAAAAGTTTACTAAGATTATTTCGGACCATATAAACATTACCTAATGTGTCAGTGAAATCAACCTAATTTAATGTGGTATTTAAGTTTTATAAACTTCTAATATATGTGTGTTTAGTATTGAAGAAAGTAGAATTGAATTTAGTATTTATTACATTTTCATTTTTAAGAACTCACGAAATCTCAGGAACCACTGATTAAATTTACTTGAAACTTTGACCACCAGGTTCGTCTTGCCTCTTAGGTGCTCGCTAATAAACGATTTTGCTTAATTCCTTTACAGGCCTTCGAAATTTCAATATAATGCTATCCGCATAACCAAAATTAAATACTAATTAAGAAACCCGTGGGGTTGAAATCTCTTTACTAATAGGTGCTCAGTGAAAAAGTATGTTTTGTACTGTACATATCCTTAGGACTCCACCCTACATAAGTTCTCAATTTATACATAGCCTATGTGTTGAAATTTTACATGGACAATTCTCTTTCCTCATAGGTACTATGAGGAAAAACTAAGAAACTGTTTAGCAAATATAGTTTTTGAAGCACTTAAGGGCTCCGCCCACAGATATTTCAAATTACCCTAGGGCCCATGAAGTTGACATTTAACATGGACGTTCCTCTTCTTCTCATTGGTGCTCATTAAGAAATGATTTGGTGAATTTTCTGTAGGGCTCCGCCCCACAGAACCTAAAAATTGCATTAGATCCTAAGGGGTTTTAAATTTACGTGGATGTTTTGTTTTGGTAACAGGTGCTCACTAAGAAATGAGTTTGTAAATATAGTTTTTGAAGTTCTTCAGGGCTTCACCCCACATGACTTCAAAATTAATCCGCGGATGGCGCGCCCTGGATTACTGGGTTGAAATTTGACAAGGAAGTTCCTTTTTGCTCATAAGTGTTCAATAAAAAACGATTTTGAAAATTTCTTTTAGGGCTACTTTCTACAAATCCTCAAAATTACCATAGATAATGCGGGGTTGAAATTTAACATTTACGTTCCGTTTTACTTATAGGTGTTCACTAAGAACAGCTTAGCAAATATAGTTTTTTATGTTCTTCAGGACTCCGCACCACATGACTTCAAAATGACTATAGGGCTTACGGGGTCGAAATTTGACATGGCCGTTCTTATTTGCTCATAGATTCTCATCAAGAAAAGGTTTTGCAAAATTCCTTCAGAGCCCCACTCACACTAATCCATTGTTTGAATGAAATTCTTAAGGAATAAGTTTTCTTTACTCTATTTTATTATCTATAAAATAGATTAAATCACGGGCGAAGCCGTGACGGGTAACAGCTAGTTTATATATATGGATAACATTTTCCTTATTACTCCGTGTAAAGTTTACAGTATGTGAGGTAACAAGGAATTTCACAATCTTGTATTTACATAAAATAAGAACAGTTCAAACCAAAATTGCAGTGCGTAATTCTTTCATTTTTATTTACGTTTTTTCCTCTTATATAGATTGAAATTGTGTGCCTTTGTAAAAGACATACAATATTACAGAATACAAGGCTGTTCAGAAGATCAGTTTCACCTTATATTTAAAACGTAGTGGTGTAAATCAGTTTTGATGAGATGAATATACAGTTCTTTCAGCAGTAAATCACGCTGGAATGCAATTACTGGGGAGTGAGAGGAGATGCCGCGCATCCACCAACACTCACATCTCTTTTGATTTAGTTCCCTCGGTTTGTTTCCCTCTAAACAATGTTTTTCGTTGAAACGGCAAGCCTACAAGTGTAATATACTCCCTGTTTAATTAATAGCTCAGCAAGGCTAGACAAAAATTCGTCAAACATAACCTTGATAAAAATTTTTTGATGAAAATTTCCCAAAAAACTAAATTGCAGAGTGTTTTTATTGTTCATTTAAATGTTTACGCCTCTAGATTCAATCAATACAAATATTGTTTTGTCATGGTTAGTCATTCCATCACTATTTATATATTCTACAGATAACAAGCAGAGTCATGTATTAACTAATTTTTTCGTACGGTAGATTGATCCACTTTCCTAAATTCACTTAAAAATGGCTTATTTAAAAACTGAATATTACTTTACCGTACATGCATTAACTACATAAATACCATTCTTTAATTGACTTTTCAAGTAATGCTGCCTTTTTATCAACAAAAATGGTGGTCAAAGTTTGATGTATCAATGAATAAAGAGGCGGATACAAGTTTGGTTGGTTTATTATGATGGTCTCCGGCAGAGATTCTGTGAATAATGCATGAAGTCATCAAGGGAGCATGCTTACTTCCAAGCCGTGAAGGTGAGCCCACACACGTGAGTTATTGCTACAAACTCTTCGTTCCAGCGTAGAAGCTTTATGAGTACTCACGACTATTGTTGTTACGCTCTAAGATTCTTGCGAGGAAATTGATCACAAAGTACAACAATATATCCATAAATAGAGTGCACAGACGAAAATATGCATCTTGATATTAAAAGGGGGTTTACTATCACTGTTTTGAGACAGGGATCTCACATAGTGGGTATTTTAACCTGAATATGAATGAGAGATGAGTGTAGGATGATTGTGGCGCGATCTTGTAGTCTTGTTACTAAGGCCGACATTCTCCTTAGGCAGGACTGTTAATTAATAGCCCAACAGCCAATGGTACCCAGGGACCTATAGTTTAACGTGGGATGCGAACCACAATTGCGACCTCATATATACGAATTGGTCTGTATATGAGGATGGTCTTTATGATGAACTAGTATTCACCAGTAGGGCCTCTTAATGAAAGACTTGCACTGCTTCACCTACTTCCATTTTGCGCCTTTATTTTAAGTCCGACAAAGATGGGAGAGGTTTTAAATAAAAAGATAAAGTCTTGGGTTATGTGATTAGTCTTTGGATTTCTTTTTAACGTTTGAATCCATATTTTCTTTTGACCAACTTAGCCTCAAGTCAAATAGCTCAAGTCTCTATATGTAATTTAAAACCCCTCTCACCTTTATTAGACTTAGGCTCAAAATGGGAGCAAGTGAAGCACTACACAATGAGTTTTTTTTATTTACGTGACCCCCGACACTGACAGCCTCTATCGGCAGCCGCTTAAACTGCTGGGCGTGTAAATTATGAATGTAGACATTGAAAACTTGTTGTTAGATTATTGTTGTTTTACCGATTTCGTGTTCGATCCTACTAATTCCTGTACAATTACTGTTGTTGCCAGAATATGTCATATTTGTAGGCCTATCATTGTTTTCTGTTGCATGATTTTTCTAGTCATCTAAGGATCACTTATGTTATATTGGTATCGTTAAGAAATGTGTATCAGTAAATAAATAAATATCATGTATGAGTTAAAAATCCTACTTTCCACAGCCAAATTTATATCCCCTCTCAGGCTTGTCTCGCATGTGCTGAAGTGCAGCAGCGTTTCTTTGGCAACAGTGTTTTACTCTGAATACTGAATTTTGTTTCTCGCCCTCAGAATGGTTGTGACCAATACGAAACGTATTAAGGTAATTTCTGCAACGGCCACTTGACTGCGCAGGCTAAAATCGCTTCATCACTTTAGTCCCGCTCCTAAGAGTCATCTTCACCCCTGTGCCAGTAGCCCATTGTTGCTCAGTCGGCAATGTTAACCATACGGATTTTAATGCAAAACATAGTATTTAATTCCCCTGTTTCGGAAGCCGTTTTTCAACCGATTTTCTTTAAACTTGGTAAGTGTTTAGTTGAATAGTTGTATTAGGTCCCTCATACCTCGAAATTTTGAAAATTTAACAAATATTACTGTTTTGTAACAAATTTTAAGGTACCTCATCACTCACCTTTTCTCAGTTTTTCATAGCATATAATTTATCACGCCAAGTGTACGTTTATATTACAAATTGTGTTTTACACCCCCCAAAACCAATTAACGTTATACAGTCCACTAAAAACTCTCTGAGTGTACACCACGATTACTCTCTGTGACGTCGTAAAGTAACTCGATTTTCCTTAGTAATATTTCCAAATTTAGTAAGATTTTCGAAATTTCGAGGTATGAGGGACCTAATATAACTATTCAACTAAACACTTACCAAGTTTAAAGAAAATTGGTTGAAAAACGGTGTCCGAAACAGGGGAATCAATGCCATGTTTTGCATTAAAAGCCGTATAGTTAACATTGCCGACTGCGCAACAATGGGCTACTGGCCCAGGGGTGAAGATGACTCTTAATAAAAATAACTTTTGAGATTTTTCGATTACTCTTAACACTTGCCGGTTGAATTTTATTCTAGCCTTCTCCACTAAAGAAGTTATTAACAAAAAGTTTACACTTTTATTAATTTAGAGAATAATGCAATTCTATAGATTTCGCACCGTGTCTTGAAGTGACCGTATTTAGTTAAAAGCTCAAACAGCGAGGATTGAACAGCGATGATATTTTGTTGTTGTTTTAGCTTCTATTTATTATTATTCTTGAGTTACTCTACCTACGTGGAGACTAATTACCTTTACCTTAAGTCTAACATAGTTTTTTTTTTTTTTTTTTTTTTTTTTTTTTGAGGGAGAGGCGGAAAAATGCATTACGCACACAGGTGGCCAGCCTGTAGTGTGGGGCTCCCCTAAAAAACGGGTTTACCCACTAAAAAACCTCCTCTACTCTTTAGGAATCTAACCTGGAATTGTTTATCACATTACGTCAGGCTAGGCCTAAATTTGGCTTACGCCCGTCGGGCTCGCTCCTTATCCAGCCGCTCTATCAAGGGATCTGGGCCACTTCGCGGTCCAGATCGGTTTTCTTTTCCAGGAGGATGCCCCGGACGAACTGTGACAAACAATCCCAGTTGCCCTCATCCTCCAAAATCTTTTGGCAGACCGAGTCCACCGAAAATGCACCAAATATTTGTGTGGCCTCCAGGCGGGGCCCTTCCCAACGGGGACATCGGAAGAATGTGTGTTCCGCATCGTCGGGAACACCCGGGCAATAAATGCAGTCCGGTGAACCGGTCTTTCCCATCCGGTTCAGGTACGACCGAAAATAGCCGTGACCTGTCAAAAATTGGGTCAGGTAGTAGTCCACCTCCCCATGCCGCCGTTCCACCCATGGTTGGACCTGCTTGATAAGTCGCGCAGTCCATCGTCCTCGGGTGTCGTGCTCCCAGCTGTGTTGCCACTGCTGGAAGGTTCGGGAGCGCTCCTCTGTTCTTGCCGTGTCCTTGCCGATCTCGCCTTGTCTCTGATAAATCGCTTTCCTCTCCCCTGCCAAGAGCTTGACAGGGATGACTCCGGCGACCACCAGGACGGCAGGCTCGGACACTGTCCGGTAGGCGGAACACACCCTGAGCGCGGCTTGACGCTGAACCCGGGCGAGTCGCAGCCTGTAGCACTCCTTATCTAGAGCGCCTGCCCACACCTCTGCCCCGTAAAGGAGCACGGACTGGACCGCGGACATCAACAGACGTCTTCTGCTGGATCGGGGACCCCCGACATTGGCCATCAGCCTACTAAGGTGAGTAACTACCTTAGCGGCCTTGTCCGCCGTACGGAAGATCTGATCCCTCCAGCTTAACTTGGTGTCCACCATAACCCCAAGGTATTTGGCGGCACGAGTTGATGTGACCACCTCCCTTCCCACTCTAAACGGGACGACGGTGTCGATCCTCTTCTTCGTGAGAATCACGATCTCCGTCTTACTAAGAGCAAGCGAGAGACCGTGATCGGACATCCAGTTGTTGACAACCCGCATAACTCGGTTCAACTTTAGTTGGGCCAGCTCAACGTTGCGTGCAGCAATGAGAGCTGCGACGTCATCGGCGTACCCAACCAAAGTGGTTTCCTCAGGCATCTCGGACCTCAGGAGGCTGTCATAGGCAACGTTCCAGAGATCCGGGCCGAGTATTGAACCTTGTGCGGCACCAGAAGTGACTTCCATCGTCCGCGTTCCGTCCCTTGTGTCATAGATCAGGCTTCGAGAGCGTAGATAATCCTCGATGAGCCGCAACAGATATGCAGGAATACGAAAGGTGTTGCGAAGCGCATCCAACATATCGACCCACCTCGCCGAGTTGAAGGCATTCTTGACATCAAGCGTAACAAGAAGCACTACTCGGCGGGAGAAATGGTTGTGGCTCTCGGCTCTCTCCACAGCTCTCTGAACTTCGGTGACAGCGTCGATCGTTGACCGTCCCTTTCTGAAGCCGTACTGACGGGGGCATAAGTCCCCGGCAGCTTCCACGGCAGAAGTCAGGCGGGAACGGATCAGCTTCTCGAACAGCTTCCCAGCCGTGTCCAACATGCAGAGAGGCCTGTGGGACGACGGCAGTTCGGGATCACCTTTGCCCTTGCTGATCAGTACAAGCCTGGCTGTTTTCCAGGGAGCCGGAAACACCCCTTCTACCAAACAGGCATTGTACATTCTCAACAACAAGTCAGCGTTAATTGAAAATACTTTCTTTAAAGCCTCACTGGGAATCCCGTCCGGGCCAGGAGCCTTGTTGCTCTTCAGGGAGAGAACGGAGGTTTCCAGCTCCTCGAAAGTGAAGAGTGGAACGTCCTCTACCCGTCCGAAGTCAACCAGCGGTCGCTGTGGATGTTCAGGAAACAACGCAGCGACGATCCTCCCCATGGTGGCGCCCTCCATGATGGAAGGTGGAGAGCGGGCGCCGAGTTTCTGTGTTACAAGTTTGTAACCCAGGCCCCACGGGTCGGAGTCAACGTCGTCACGAAGTCTCCTCCAGCTATTCGCCTTGCTCCTGTTTATCGCCTGGCGGAGAGATTTTCTCGCAGCTTTATAGGCCTCCGACTTACGAACTCTGTCTGCGGGAATTCTCGCTCTTGTGGCGGCTCGTCTAGTTCTTAAACATGTTCTTCTGAGTTCCGCAATCTCTTCAGTCCACCAGTAAACGGGTTGTTTGTCGCGTCGGGGTTTCCTTCGCGGCATAGACTGGTCGCAGGCCGAGACGATCAGTTCCATCGTGGATGTTACTAGTGCCTCGGCCCCAGCCTCACCAGGATTCCCCTGTGCTCCCCGAGAGATGACTTCGGTGAACTTGACCACGTCCAGTTTGTTGGTGTTCCACCGGCGTGGCCCTTCCCGAAATGCGGAAACTCGACGATTTGCCTGATCATGCAGGTCAAAAACGATGTATTGGTGGTCGCTACCCGTGTAGTCCTCCACAACCCTCCAGCCTGAGATCCTCGGAAGGAGCGACTCAGACGCAAAGGTGACGTCGGGGATCGTGCCTCTCTGCCCGGGGCGCCGAAAAGTAGGTGTGTCGCCCTGGTTGAGGACGACAAGACCGGCCCTGGCGATGAAATCCAGGATGTATTTCCCCCGGGAGCTGGTAGAGGGCATTCCCCACTCGACGGCCCTGGCGTTGAAATCGCCACCAACGACGACATGCCCGGTGGTGCCAAGAACGCACTCCTCTAGGCTATCTATCTTGTCGCGGAAGTCCTGGACGGCCTCGTTGGGTGTGAGGTAGCAACTGAAGATAGTCACGTCCCTACACCGAACCCAGACGAATCCTCGGCCGCGCCCGTGACTCCGCACCAAAACATCTCGTGTATTACGTGCCCAAAATGCAGCAGTACCGAGGCTGTCCGAGATCCAAATGTTTGGGTCTCTGTCCCGATACTGTTCACTGATAAGGAGCGCGTCAGCACCAAGTTCTCGGGCGAGCTGATCTAGAAGGTTATCAGCTCCCCAGGATCTATGAAGGTTGGCCTGGAGGATGCGAATTACCGGCCGCTGCCTTTTGCCTGTTCAAGTGCGGCTCTGAAGGCACCGCACTGACCAGACCCGGGTAAGTGACCGAGGGCACTGGAGCCTGAATCCTTGCAGAGGAAGCAGGAGGGGCTCGAGGAACATTCCTTACGTTTGTGGCCTTGGCTTCCACACTGGAAGCAGTTGGCACTCCTGTCGGGCCCTTTACAGTTTCGGGAGGAGTGGCCAAAACCGAGACAGCGGAAGCATCTCGAAACTACCACCCTCCGTTTGAGCCTGCAACTAACCCAACCAACTCTGAGGTGCTGAAGGCTAAGCAGCTTATTGGCGTGCTTTTCGCTCATCTCAGCAACAGCCATCCGGAGTTGACTTCGGTTAGGCTTTGTCAGCCATACCCTCACTCCATCGGCCGGTATCTCCGGGAGTGCCACCTGGATCGCACGGGTCACCTCATCTTCGGTGGAGAGGACATCAAGGTCCCGAATCTCGACCGAACACTTCGGTTCTAGGGCCTTGATGGAGCCTTTGTCCCCAAGTGCAGTCTTGAGGGAAGCGGCAAAACCGATCTTGTCACTCGACTTCCCCAGTTCGAGGAGGACATCCCCGTTCTGGGTTCGCCGAATAGACTTGATAACGGTGTCGGTCTCTTCCGGTTTGGCCTGCGATCTAATCTGACCCAGAACATCGGCAAAAGATCGCCCCCCTAAGGGCTTGATCAAGATTGCCTCCGTCCTGGGCTTCTTAGGCCTGGGTTGTTTAGGCTTTCTGACAGACTTGCCAGAGGCCTCCCCAACCGGGTTTGAGACTTGCGTCCGCTCCACCCTCGACGCACTTTTCGAAGCTGCCTCCGCTTGCTTCTGCCTCCTCCTTTCTTTCTTAGACAGGCGCGTCTTCCAGCCCCCCAAAGGTGTTGAGGCAGAGTTTGCTGCCAAGGCAGGATTAGCCGCCGGAGCAGGAACCTCTGCAGGAGTAGCCGCTGGAATCACGGCAGCGCCCGGGGCGGATTCAGTAGCCTGGACAGGAGATGTCTGCGATGCCGCAGTGACAAAAACCGGTCTCGGCACTGAGTCCACCTCAATAAGCTCAGGGCTTCCCGGCGAAGAACCGCTCTGCCTCTTCTTTCGCTTTCTGGCTTGAGTCTGGGACTCAGCCAGATGAGCTTGAGGTGAAGCAGAGATGACTCGGTTCGTGACATCGCGCTCCTGCTTCACTGCCTTTAGCCTGATTTTCCGGCATTCCTCGATTTCTTCTAGAGCATCTTCGAGTTTCGGGATCCCCTCTTTTATCGCCTTGTTTATGTTCTTTTGAATTAGGAGGACCTTGGCCATCTCCTTCAAAAGAACTTTCATCTTCTTCAGACATGAGTCTTCCTCCTCGTGGGCGTCGTCCTGCTGCTGCCGAAGCATTTGCAGCTCGAATGCCGCACGAAGAGGGCTCTTCCTGGGAGGGATTCCTTGCATCCTGGCTAGAGGTGTTACCGGCTCGGTCACACCCATACCCAGATCAACCTCATCTTTCTCCTTTCCTGTTACGGCCGATGATCCAGCGACACCAGCAGCCTTGAACGGGGCCGGCGGAGGGGAGGTTTTAATTCCAACCGTCGGCGTCCCAGTCTTTGAGGTCGGAGACCTCTGCACAAGTGAGCTGCGCCTAAAAGCAGCCTGTTCGTTCTCCTTTCCAAGATTCGTGTTTTGCAGTTGACAATCCATACTGTTTTGTAACCAGCGCATCGTGCGGCAAGAGGCGGCCCTTCATCGGCCGGGAGCGGGTACACCCTCGGAGGTCTACCCCCCGTAGGAGATAAGACACCCCTAACATAGTAACGTCAATCAGGGTAATATTATCAAAATATTAATGTTAACGTATTGTTCAGTGCAATTTACAGTAGAGTTATGTTTTCCAATAATATTAGAATTCATTACATGGTTTAGGAAATGCACAGAGACTGTAAGACAAAGTATCGGAGGAAATGTCATCGATTAATTGATACAATCGAGTAGGCAGTCACTCCGCAGGGGGCGACATCAGCTGCAAGATCGTCTTAATTTCGGCCAAAGCTGCTTTTGGATGTTTATACAAAGTGTTAGCACCCCCGTGCTGAGTCTGATAATTTGCCAACTAAATTACATTCCCTGTGTTTAGTATAACATTTGTGAAGAACACATTATATTTATAATTAGGAATCGAAAGTTCAATACACCTTAGATATATTTTATATATCTTTCATCTTAAATTGTAAGATTAGATATTTTAGTGTAAGACCTAAAAAGTCTGGTAAAAAGTCAATACTTTAGTCAATGCTTTTGATAAAAATATATATTTAAGAAACCTGATAAAATACATTTAGCACTAAAGATATTCAAATCTGTAAACTCAAATATCTCAATACCGGTAAATTTGATCAACATTTTACTAATGACAAAAAAGTTGTAAAATTAAATTGTCTAACCAATGGTGCAAAATTTTTTATGATAAATAAATAACGGGGTGATTGTAATTTTTCTTTTAAATTAACCTAAAGTTAATTTATCACACATGCATTAAATTTAAAAATAAATGTTTAAAAAATCTCAATTTTTTTCATTATTCGTAGTCACATCGTTACAAACCTGGTACCACTTTTAAGTAATTTAATTTTGCAGCTCTTTTGTCACGTATCAAATTATGATAAAATTTACTGTTTTTTTACATATTTTAATTTGATAAATCAAAGTGGCTACCATTTTGAAAATACTCATCGGAAATAATAGTTTTTCCTGAATGAGCATTGGTGTATCAAAGGTGCATGCCGAATATGAACTTCATACAACCATTCGTTACGGAAATAAAAATTATTTAGTGTAAAAACACAATGGCCGATAGCCGCTAAACGAAGCATTTTAGGACATATGTTTACAGGATTTATTGTACAAGCAATCATATCCAAGGTCTTAAAACTTTTTTTGGACACTCTGTGTATTATAAATTCATATTTTATGAAACATTTGTCATTAAAATTAAAAAAATTACGATAAATGTTTGGCAACTGGCACTCGAGTTGTATTGTATATATTATGAAACATCTGATAAATCTTGATATTTTCAGTTGTTACAGAATCAAATGAAAAATCAAATAATAGAAATAAACTTTCAAATAAATCACTCATATACGGTTTTCATAGAGTTGTAAGTCGCGAATTTGCCTTTCAGTTTTATTCCTTTGTTTCTGGCAAAGTGAACACGGACTGGCAGGTGATTTTCCCGATGGGTTTTACCTCGTGTTCCAATACGTGAACTGTAATTCTAAGCAAAACACTTATAACTAAATTTTTAAATAATATATTTAAATTTCTAATAGTAAAATAAATTTTATTTCTAATAATAATATAATTTAATACCATTAGAAACTTGAAAATATTACTTAAAAATGTATTTATTATTTTCTAATAAGAAGACCTTGTGCAGAATGATTTAACCCTTATATTAATGAAAATTTAGGCTACAATAAATATCACAATCTTTTTTAACCTTGTATCACTGAAGTAGAAACGTTTCACTCAGTCCAAAGAAGTACAGATATATTGTTTGTATTTCTATTTTAGTTTACTTCATACATATTTACAACAACAGTAAATTTGAACTCAACTTATCGGCCTAGAAAAGATAAAAGGTGTTATATTATAGGAATCGAAAAAGTTTTTCATTGAAATTATTGAAAAGTAGCTTGAAATTTTATTGGTAGACCTTACTTTAGTTGAAATAAACCTTATTATAAATATTTTAAGGTCAAAGCTTTTATTTTTCAAAATAAAGGCTCTTAGGTCTACTAATTTAAAATAAATTTATAATAATAAAAAATTATAAACTATCTTGAAATAACATAATTACTGTAAGAACCAACATTCAAACATTTATGCTGTGTCCATTTGGGGAGCTGAGAATCAGAGAACCATATTTCTTTTTAAAATTTAAAAAAGCCAATTAGGACAAGATTTTCACTAAAAAAAAGACAATTTTGCACAGATTTATTTCATTCTTCTGCCATCTTAACGTTTCCATCTTTATACATCCTTTAAACATTATCTTTCGTAAAACAAAACTTTTCTCAGTTCCATAATAACCTAAATCCTGGTATTTATCCCTTACGCTCCACAAACAATTGCCGAATTCCCAAACACTCCACTTCTTTCTTCCAACAGCACTTATTGTATAACGGCATCAAGTAATACAATTGTCTCACTCTTAAGCTAAAGTTGGAGTCAGATAATTCTAAATTTAAGAAACTGCTGAAGAGCATATTGATAGAGAAAACTTATTACAGTGTCCGAGATTTTCTGACTGGGGTATAAAAGAAGAGAGATATCATTTGTTTTCTACACTAAGTTAATTTTAAGTTCATTTTTATGAGTATTATTTGTTAATTTAATGTGTACTCATTATGAAATCTTGACTTTGCTAATGCAAATTGTAATTTGTTAATTCTGGCAAATAAATGACTTATGACTTAAACTTATAACTATAATATTAACTATAACATAAACTGTAACTTATAAAATTGTTATATTTATTCATAATATTAACAACGAGTTGATACATCCAAAATATCTTGAGGGGGTAGTTTTATACGTTTATCTAAAAGTTGACTAGTGATAACCCAACATTTGATGATCCGTTACGTTCGGTCGCATCTGCACCAATATGTTCAACTCTAAAAAGATCTTAGATACATATTTCGCCACAAAATCCACTCCTTAAGGAGAATAACAAAGGTAATGATCGATCCCAAGATAACAAAGAAGAGGCGAATGACGCAATTACACTTTGCGATAATATCAACGTCCAAAAATAATTTTCGGAAGACAAGAAGACGGATCTCATACGACAACCTATGTGCAGACCAAACAGATGAAGAGATAGCATATGAAGAAGACGACACAATTGAGGAGGCATTGGAAGCACGAGAGTCATGATACTCGGCGACTTCATGTCATGGAAAGACCAGACATACCAGTAGGGAGCATACTTATGGTATGGATTGCGCGAACCAAATATTACCATTACTTACCATCCTCTTGACCTTTGACCAGAAAACTGGATTGGCTGCGTCAGTTTATGATTAACATTCAAGTAAAATGTAAAAACTACAAAACTAGGTCTACATACACTGTTAGGCGGCACTTGGAGGATTGACTAAAATTCCATTGGAGCCTCGTAGAACTCATCAATGGAATAAAAACTATTTTGAATACACCAAGACTTGACCCTGCTCTTGAATTGGCGTAGTTCCAAGCACTTAAGAGACTCTGGCAAATGATTCAACAACATGCAGGCCAAAAGGGGAAAACTACCCTTCACTTTCGTTGTTCTGCATCTATGAATTGATATCGCATTCCCATTAGTAGGATTGTGTCCATACATTGGTCCTCTTTTCTCCAAGTTGGAATAGATTTTGTTTTTTTCATACAGCAAGGAGCTGAAGATATAATGCCCGTAGATGGCCAGGATTCATATTCCTTGGCATATAGGCTTGCAATGCTGAATAAATCAGCGAACATCATTATCCTTAAGACTTTCTTCTGTAGCAGGAGGATTCTTTTGGATGCTGCTCAATGTCCCCACAATAAGATGACATATGTAATGTGGGAGTGGAAGAGCGAGTGATAGATTACAATCAAATATTGCAGGGTCACCAAATTCTTTAGTTTGCGTATCAAAAATACAACCCTTGACAATTTACGGCATACCTCGTTGATATTAGTAATGGTTCACTTGAGAATGACATCCGAGATACCTCTGGAGCCAATCACAACGCGCGCTAGTCAACCACCACTAGTGCTCCGAGCCACCCTTATAATCGTTACTGGTGTTATTATGTCTGGTGGTCCCATGTGGCGGGACACCTTAATACGTGTCGTTTAATATAAGTGTCATGACTATACAGGGCGAGTGATATAAGTGTGCCAGCTGTTTAACTTGAAAACTGTAAGTGATATTGAAAAACGTAAAACGGTAACCCCGGTGGACACGGGGTATGAACGGTATGGTTCTACATTTTGTGGCGATTTTAATATTTTAAAAAAGTAAATGGTATTCTTATGTAAGAAGTGTTCTTAAAACATCATTATAAGAAAATTTTATACTTGAGTATTTTTTATGGAATGGTTTCAGAGGCATATGCAATTAAAGTTTGCCCAATGCTATTCTTATGGGACTAAAAGTGAAATTCAATTGCCTGTAGCTTCTTCCCATTAAGTTTAAAGAAAAATATCACAGAATTAAAAAGTCTTTAAATTGCGTGTAAAATCCAAAAATTATACATAAAATTGGGGTAAGTATTAACAATTTCATAGTTGGCCTCACTATTGGAAAATGTCGGACTTTTGGAAATATTTAAATCACCATAAGATGCAAAACCAAAAGTCCACTTGGGTTATAATTTAACTTTTTTCAAATATCACTTACAGTTTTCAAGAAAACAGCTGCACACTTATATCACCCTGCATATATCAGACTGTGGTTGGCTGCGAACACTTTGTTAGGCTGTTTCAATCTGGGGTTCTGAATCTGCAAAAACAAGTTTTCGTCCTTCAAAAAAGAAAAAAAAGCTGTTAGAATCATTGCTGGCGTTCGTCAAAGGGAGTCACGTAAGCCTCATTTCCGAAATCTTAGCATTCTTACATTTAACAGTATTTTCATCTTTCAAACCATAATATTTTTTCACACCATAATTATTCCCTTAGAAATACCAACAAACTAAATATTCCTCTCCATCATACTGCCTTTGTATACCGCCATTACATTGTTTAATGCCCTACCTGAAGTTATGCAGTTGATTTCAATTGTTTTAAAAGAAAGCTCAAGGCCTTCCTTATTGACAAGTCTTATATTCTGTTATGGATTCTATTGACAATAGACAAATGTAATTTAAGTATTTTCATAAATGTTGTATAGCAGAAGTATAATTGCCGTTAGTTTTACGGCATCGTTCTCTATTCTTAGAGACATTTAATTTTATTTACATATTGACCTATGCTTACATTTAAGATTTCCTTCCGACTCCTTGTGGACCGTCCCCAATTTGGAGGTCCAAGGACAAGTACTTTATTAAGTAGTCTTAGTCACTCAAAATCAATTTTCAAAGTTTTAGTTTTGTTACTTAAATACTTGAAAAAATATTAAATTGTTTCCACACTTTTTTCTATCCAGTATATCTGATAGGAACCGCGCGAGCTGTAGGTGTCGCTGTGAGGGGCAGCCATTAGGACGTGCCGGACTGCCTTTTGATCAGCTTTCTGTTATCCGCGCAGGGGTTGAGGATCGATCGTTTCTCCCCCTGTCACATGTGGCTCAGTGTGGTCAATCTGTAAATGCAACTCCGTGGCTCCCATCAACATACTGATGTATATTCAGTTTTAATCAAATTAAATTTGTTGTAAAATGTTAATTCTTCAAGAATTCAAAGACAGTGTATTCTAAGAAAATCAAGATTTGCTTAATAATCCGGAATGAATTTGAAATCAGAATATTTATTCTCTTCTACCTGCCTATTAATCTGCATGGCATGTTAAACACAAAACATAAAAATATTCGTACATTATCAAAATCTGGAACCAATATTTGACATTATAATTTCATATGCGAATAAATTAGATAAACTAATAAACATATACAGTAAAATGTCTTATTACGTGTTGGCTTTTCTGTTTTCACGGGAAGTTTTTTGTGTGTTAGAATCCAATGACTCAGTTGTATTATTGCAGTGGATAAATAGTTTTCCACATCTATTTCAATTACAAAAGGACCATTAAAATTTTCTTTCACTGTCAGCAGAGAACATGCAATGTAGGAGGTTCAAATGCATATCGTATTGATAGGTGTTTAATAATTACATGTTGCATGAGGAACAATCTATATCTATAAAAGAGGAAGTATATATATATATATATATATATATATATATATATATATATATATATATATATATATATGTTGCTTATATACTCCGAAACCGCTCAACAAATTGCAACGAAACTTTCAGGCATTATTAAGCATTTTTCAAGGATGGTTTGTGTGAAGTTTATTGCAAATCTGTCCAAAGGGCTCTGACCCAGAGGGCATACAATGGTGCAGTGTCAGGTTTTAGAAATTTAGTGTTTACAAAATGAACTGCTGTAATTAAAAAATTTGAAAGTTTCATTCAAGCAGATGCTTATAATCATAGAAGTAACCAGGTGTGAGGAATAATGTTGATGTTTGTGTTGTCTTTATGGCTCCGCCCTACGGAAGCTCACGATTACACTAAAAGCCTACAGGTGGTGAAATTTGACATGGGCGATTCTCTTTGTTCATAGGTGCACCATAGGTCCATAGGATTTGCAAATATAGTTTTTAAGCTCTTTTTTTAGTGGGGGGGCTCCACCCCACTAGACTTAAAAATTACTTTAGGGCCACCGGGGTTGAAATTTGATGGACGATGCTCTTTACCCATAGGTACTCACTAATAAACGATTTTGCAAATATAGTTTTTTAAGCACTTTAGGGCTCCGCCTCACTGGACATTGAAATTACTTTAGGACCTCCGGAGCTGAAATTTGACATGGACGATTCTCTTTGCTCATAGGTACTCACTAGGAAACGGTTTTGCAAATAAAGTTTTTTATGCTATTTAGGGCTCCCCCCCTCTGGACTTCAAAATTACTTTAGGACTACCGGAGTTGAAATTTTATGGACGATGCTCTTTACCCATAGGTACTCACTAAGAAACGATTTTGCAAATATAGTTTTTTAAGCACTTTAGGGCTCCGCCTCACTGGACATTGAAATTACTTTAGGACCTCCGGAGCTGAAATTTGACATGGACGATTCTCTTTGCTCATAGGTACTCACTAGGAGACGGTTTTGCAAATATAGTTTTTTTAGCTCTTTAGGGCTCCACCCCACTGGACTTTCAAAATCACTTTAGGGCCACTGGGGTTGAAATTTGATGGACGATGCTCTTTACTCATAGGTACTCACTAAGAAACGATTTTGCAAATATAGTTTTTTAAGCACTTTAGGGCTCCGCCTCACTCGACATTGAAATTACTTTAGGACCTCCGGAGCTGAAATTTGACATGGACGATTCTCTTTGCTCATAGTTACTCACTAGGAAACGGTTTTGCAAATATAGTTTTTTAAGCTCTTTAGCGCTCCACCCCACTGGACTTGAAAATTACTTTAGGGCCACCGGGGTTGAAATTTGATGGACGATGCTCTTTACCCATAGGTCCTCACTAAGAAACAATTTTGCAAATATAGTTTTTGAAGCTTTTTTAGTTCTCTGCCCCATTGGACTTCAAAATTACTTCAGGGCCACCAGGGTTGAAATTTAACATGGACGTGTCTCTTTGCTCATAGGTATTCACCAAGAAACGGTTTTGCAAATAAAGTTTTTGAAGTTCTTTGGGGCTCCACCCCATTGGGCTTCGAAATTACTTTAGGGCCATTGGGGTTGAAATTTGACAGACAATTCTCTTTACTCTTAGGTGCTTACTAAGAAACAGTTTTGCAGAAATAGTTTTTTTAAGATCTTTAGATCTCCCACAGGACTTTAAAATCACTTTAGGGACAATGGGGTTGAAATTATATGGATGATTCTTTTTATTCATAGATGCTCACTAAGAAACGGTTTTGCACATATCGTTTTTAAGCACTTTAAGGCTCCACCCCACTGGACTTTAAAATTACTTTAGGGCCACCGGGGTTGAAATTTGATGTACAATTCTTTTTGTTCATAGCTACTCACTAGGAAACGGATTTGCAAATATAATTTTTAAGCTTTTTAGGGCTCCGCCCCGTTGGACTTTAAATTATTTTACGGCCACCATGGTTGAAATTTTACTTGGACATGCCTCTTTGCTCATAGGTACTCACCAAGAATGGTTTTGCAAATATATTTTTTAGTAGTGCTGTGCTCCACTGGATTTTAAAGTTAATTTAGAGCCTCCGGAGTTGAAATTTGACATGGACGTGCCTTTTTGCTCATAGGTGCTCTTGCATTTGCAATTACGATCAATAAGATACAAGGCAAACTTTGACAATTCTGGGTTTCAATTTGCAAAATGCCTGTTTATCCTTTGGCCTTACAGTAATATTAATATACTTACTTTCTATGCCATTGACTTTTTTGTTACATTAAAAAACTTAACTTTTTTTGTTATATTAAAATAGTTTTATTTATGTAAACAACTTAATTTGAGCGCAGCAACGCGCGCCGGGTAACTGCTAGTTTTAAATAAAGTTGTAACTCTTTGTTTGAAAGTGTTTTTCAAGACCTTCCCCATAGTAACTAAATGAACCACATAGGTATTACGTGTAGCCTATGTAAATAAAGTAAATGTATATTCAATGATGTGAATGTTATTATATGTATATTAATTATGTCAAAGTTTAATCGCAGTTTTCAGCAACATAACGAAGCGGATACTATAGTAACGTTGTCAACCATTAGCATCTTACGCCCTTTGTAAGAATAGTTTATTAATATTTAGTTTTATAATAAGAACACATCAGTAGCTAATTACATCACCAAATATACCTATTTTTATTTAATTAAATGAAAAGTAAATTATAAGCTTCTTCACTTCCACAAGAAGATTTCATGAAATGCACTCAATCGTTTTTTTACTTTAAATTCCGCAATGCATCTCAAGGCGGTGAAGGTCTCTCATCACGCAAACAAAAAACAATTTAATGAAAATTAGTAGAAACTCTGGGCCTTAAAATATCACAAGACACGTTGAGACTAAATTCACCTTGTATATTTTCTTTTGGATGTTATGGCCAAATTCAGTACAAGATACTTTTATAGAATCACTTATAATTTTCTGAGTTTTTAAGGAAAAGTGTGGTTGTAATTTATATAATTTCTCCGAACCGAAAGTGGCCCAGCTCAACACATTAAGTAAGTGGGTTCTAGTGGAGACATTATTGATGAAGTACATAGTGGTCGATTAATTACTCCATCCTCAGCTCACTCAATAGAAGTGTAAATTAAATTATTCAATCCTTTTCGTTTGTATTATTTTCTTAAGAGTAGTATTAAAATTACAAAGTGCGTCAATAAATATATCACCACAAAAAAAAAAAAAAAAAAAAAAAAAAAAAAAAACAATTATATTATCACTGGACAGGTTACAGGGATATTTGACTTACTTTTAAATAATATTTATTTCTTCAAAATTTACAAATAACCACACTCAAAGAATATTATTTCTTTAATTATATGGTCAATAACTAAAGTATAAGTCAATCACACCAGTTGTAACACCTGTTATTATCGTTTCTCGCGAAAAAAATTGTATCATGATCTAGAGTTTTTTTTTTTTTTTTTGTTTTTTTTACTTATGATTACTACAGTTACTAAAGGTTTTTAAGTGATTTAAGGTGTATAACAATTATTTTACGAATAGTAAGGAACACAATTTAGTAAAACACCAAAGATCGGTTATTTAACATGTTTTTATTAGTGAAATTTGTGGATCATGGCTGCTCCAATATTTTAAATTAATATTGATGGAAGAATTAAGGTTTGAATATGTGAAAATATGATGTTTTCTTTTTAATGTAATCACCAAGAATCACATTCAATAGGTCTAACTTTTGTTTCAGTAAATATACCTGTCTGTGTCAATGTTCAACGAATAATTCGATATGCGTATAATATATTTAAAGACACTAAAGAGGAGTTTTATATACCAAATAAAAAATGGAGCTTCTTGACCAACAACAATATAAAAATTTTATCTCATATTATACAGTACTTTCATCACAAATATATTACGAAGGGTGCAGGGGAAGAACGATCAAAGTCCAAAAATACAAAAAATTGAGATACCGGTATATTTTGATTCGTCTAAGCGTGTTTTACAACCACGTGCATTCTATAAACGTGAGTAACGAACAGATTCCGCACTAGAATACAAAACATTTAGAGTATGCAGGGGAATATCGGTCAAGCTCCACTGCATTCAAGGGAAGAACGGACAAAGTCCGTTAAAAATCAAAGTTAAAGTCCCTTAAAATCCCTTAAAATCACCGTTAAAAAAACAAATTTTTATTGTTTCAACCATAAAATGACAACCAGTAAAATTAAATATTAAGCACATTAACATTACTATGGATATATGTTATCATACTTATATGACTCTTTAAATTTTAAAAACGCTCTCCTGAAAACTTTACATTTTGCGAGTTTGATCGTTCTTCCCCTGCACCCTTCGTATGTGTTGACTGGACAAATCGTCCCAATTAGGAGCTACGAATATCATTGTCAACAAATCCCCAAGCGACGATATTAGTCATACAAACAATGCCAATACCAATTACAAACTAACTAGGTTACACCCGATCTCCTGAAACGATATTACCTCTGTCCGCTGGACGAACGTTCTGTTATGTATTGACAAAATCTGAGTAGCATTCCATTAGCCATTTCAGAAGTTTTATATATATCACAGTGATTTCTAAAATATACAGTATGGTCAATTTGTTACAGTGTTATGAAATTAGTAAAATTATTTTTACTTTCATGATTTAGAATGTATATTCATTATCTTTTACAAAACGTAATAATGTATAGATAAATAAATTATTTAATTGAAATAAAACACATGATCTACATGTTTATGTTGACAGATGGAGAAAATTTTGAAAGAATACAATTTTTAATTTCTTACAAAAGCCATCTGAGATACATAGTTGTTTGTAATAATTGTCTGAGCAAAGACATGACAAATCAAAAGGGCTCTAAAATTTTCCAAAATATTATACAAACTTTTTTTTTATAAAATTTTATTAATAGCTGTGGTAACCGTAATTTTATTTAATCGTTTTCAAATCTATCAATTTTTCATAAAGTCTGCAACAACATGACGACTACCCTAGTATCATATGTGTATCCTTGAAATAAAGCTTCATGTTTAAAATAATGGTACTTATCAATAAAAAACTGTATATCCAAATAACATGAGATATATACGCTAAAGATGTTTTATACTTTTTTCACTTGATTGGTTTAGGACTATCTAATGAACTATAACAATAAATTTGCTAACTCTTTTTTTAACTAATATACAAGGTGTTTCAGAACTCCCTGAAAATATTTTATGGCATAACCCCCTGGACCAAAAACGAATATGAATACCATAGTAATAACGTCCAAATGCCACCAGTTAATCACACAGCCGCCATTTTATTTTTACACATAATAATTTTTATTTCCATATCGGATAGTTCTATTGAGTTTAGTTTTGCATGAATCTATATCACACCAATTTTCATGTTTAAGGAAGAACTCATTTGTTCTGATGTGTATAAAAAAATGTCGGTAATGGAAATATTTTGAACTAAATATCTCAAAAATGGTAAATTTTACAAAATTTTTACAAGATACAAAAAAAGTTGACAATTTAAATTATCTAAACAACATTACCAAGATTTTAAATATCTGATGACAAATAATGGAGTTATTGTGATTTTTCTCTTAATATAACCTAAATTTGCATTATAATGCAAAATCAATGTTTTTCTTCAAAAAAATTGACGAAATTCCTTTATTTATACTAAGGTTATTTGCAAACTTGGTATCAGTGGTTAGATGATTTAATTGGTCTTTTTTGTATTCAGTAAAGATTTTGTCAAATTTACCTTTTTTGAGATATTAGAATTCAAAATTTTAAAATAGCCACCATTCTTAAAATACACATAGCAAAAATCCTTTTATTTTGGAAATTAATATTGGTGCTATAAAAATTCATGCCAAATCTGAACTTAATATAACCATCCGTTATGGAAATAAGAATTGTTATGTGTAAATAAGAAAATGGTGGCTGTGTGGGTATAACTGAAGACATTTGGACGTTATTACTATGATATAGATATTTGTTTTCGTCCAGGAAGAATACCCTAAAATATTGTCTAGGAGTTCTAAAACACCCTGTATAACTGAGCACGTCTTAAAAATAATTGTAAAAACCAGGTGAAGGCTAACTGAGGACGCCTAGCAGCAACAGAAACCTTGACAACAGGTGTCAAATGATCCTCGGCACTCCTCGTTATACGTCACCTCTCTCGCTCGCTGCGTCTCATGTTGTAATTACGTGGGTCTCAACTAAACACACATTAGTCCAATCAAATTTTTTAACCTAGACCAAGTATTGTAAGTTTAAAATCTGATAAAATAAATTTAACTAAAACTTTTCTCTTGGAAAACACTGTTGTAAGTATAGCAAACAATAGCGAAGTACATATAAAAAATTTTCTATAACTTTTTTGTACGTACTTATTTATGGTAACTGTTTAAATTTTAAAATAATTATGAGTTAAAAGTTTCATTAGTTATCTTTTGGTTTGAGTTAATTTTTATGGACAAGTTGTTGATTTTTTTATCTCCACTTGGAGTAAGGCATTTCAGTTACTTACCCACAAATTAAATTAACGAAAGATAATAAGTATTTAAAATAAAACATAATTTAGAGAATAATTTCAAATACTCAATTAAAAAAGAATGAGCGGAACTACAGTATCATATAGTCTGAAATAATTAATATTTGTGGCAAATGACACTAAAATTATAAACAATCAAAAGAGAATTACTATTATTGCCTTCTGAAATACAACGTAGATGTGTGTTTAGAATTTAATAGAACCCTTGGAACATATACAGTTTCAAATATTAAATCCTGATTACCGTATTTTCGTGTATTAAATATTAAATTGTGAAAATAATTTAATATACAGGGTAGAAAAAAGTCTCGAAACGATTAAATATTTTTTGTATTGAAGTATTAAAGTATTGAATTAAAAAAAAAAAATGGCTTTAAGTCCCTAAGACTACTTCCTTAACCACTAATTCCTAACAAACAACAGCAAACTAGTTCCTAAACAACTATTTCCTAAACATAAATATGCTTTTAATAGAATCATATTGTCCTTGGACCTGTAAGGGTCCACAGGGAGTCAGAATAATATCTTAAATGTTAGCATAAGACAATATGTACATAAAATTAAAGGCCTCTAAGAATAGAGAAGAATTCCACCAACCCGGCCAAAAATGGATTAGTCAAAAATGGCAGGCGATCAAACTTTTTATTAAAATCATATTGCTGAAAACAAAACATGTAATACAATACAATTTGATAAATCGGGATATAGTGTATCGGGAGTTAATGCATTTTTTGTTTTCAGCATTATGATTTTAGTGTAAAGTTTGATCGCCTGCCATTTTTGACCCGGTCATCCTTTTGATGTCGGGTTTGCGGCATGGTTCTCTATTCTTAGTGATGTGATGTGATGTGATGTGATGTACATATCAACCTATGCTTACATTTAAAAATTTCGGCTTACTCCTCGTGAACCGGCCCCCATTGGATGTGGAGGGTCCATGAACCCATAAAAAAAAGAAATTTAGGTCTGACATAGATGTGCGGAGTCTAAACCTTCTAACTTACACCGTACAGAAAATAAATAGGGGTGGGAGGGACTTAAAACTCACCCTGTAATAACTATACAAAACGATTATATTATAGAGTAACTTAGCATTCTGTTATTAGTTTTGCGGTGACTATATTGCACGTTAATGATAACTTTACCATAAGGGATGCTTATTTTTAGGTATATTTTCTAGACTTACTAGATATGATTTTATAATAACGAATATGATTGTTTTTATGCATTCTTTTTTTGTGTTGACATCAACGATAGAATGTTATGATAATGCTTCCAAACTTGTATAAACATTATTGTACAAACTTTTCAACTGGAATAAAACTAAAATATAAATAAAAACAAACATTTTAAATCTGTAAATTTGTTATTTTCAGATATAAATATTTATTTAAAAAAAATCATGCCCATGTAACTAGAAAAGAATATATTTAAAAAGGAAGGGGACGTGCGAAAAACAAAACCCTTCAGTACGTTCCACTACTCTAACATCAAATTGACGAAAAGGCTCGATATTCTCATAACAATTTAATAAACTAACTGTCAAAACAATGAAATCATCTTCAACAAGACGATGTTACATAACAGTGTCCATATTGGGACCTCGGTGGCCGCTGTCAGCCTGGACATTAAACATGCAGCCGAGCAGTGGCGTACATTATAGATGAGTTACTAGGCGACCCGTGCGAACTTATTGTCCTCTTGCAAATTCGACCTTGGCAATCCTCTAGTCAACGATTTATTTAGTAATAGAAGTTCAAATTTAAAAGTGATTAACAAATCATCGACATTAAAGTAAGTTTTCATCACGCTACATTAATATCACCTGTTATTGATCCTCATTCCTAACAATGAAAATCTTGCTTTCGAGGTATAGTGCCTCTATAGTCTAACTTTGTTACATATTATTCTAGTACAGATCAATACTCTACGTGGAGATGGAAAAGTGTGTCAAAAAGAGGCTTCTATTCTCTTATAAAATTATGTATGTTTGAATTATCAAAATGTCTTTAAAAATAAAGTATTATTATAATGTTTTGTTTTGTTTTTGTTTTCAGGATTACTTCCCATTCATTGTGTCAAGGAGCATATGAATTAACAAACTAAAATTCATAATATAGGACAAGAATGTTTTTTTACATTCCGAAATTAAAAACCTGCACGGTAGTAAATGAAATTGATGATTGAAATACAAAATAAATATAAATAAATAAATATGCCTTTCGAGCACATCGCTAACACTTATCACATCTCAATTTTAAAAATTTTACCTTGAATACATTTCTTGAGTAACTACTCACATAATATACAGGGTGTCCAGCTTCAACCTTAACAAACTTTTCCAGGTTATTGCCCACGTCAAAATAAGCAAAAAAATTCCCGTATATGTCCTAAAATGCTTCGTTAACCCGCTAGCCGCCATTTTGTTTTTTACACTAAATAATTTTTATTTCCGCAAAGAATCATTGTATTAAGTTAATATTTGGCATGAACCTTCACTATAACAATACCCATTTTTAGTAAAAAATTATTTTTTTCCAATGTGTATTTTGAAAATGGCGGCCATTTTAAAATTTTAAACTCAAATATCTTAAAAACGGTAAATTTTATAAAAATGTTACAGGAGACAAAAAAGTTGAAAAATTAAATTGTCTAAACATTGATACCAAGTTTGTAAGGATCTAACAACAAATAACGGAGTTATTGAGATTTTTCTCTGAAAATCACCTAAAATGGCATTAATCATATAGTGCAAAATCAGTGTTTTTTTTCTGCAGGAAACCCACAATTACTCCGTTATTTGTTGTTGGATCCTTACAAACTTGGTATCATTGTCTTAGATAATTTAATTTATCAACTTTTTTGTCTCTTGTAACATTTTTATAAAAATTATCGTTTTTTAGATATTTGAGTTTAAAATTTTTAAATGGGCGCCATTTTGAAAACACACATTGGAAAAAAATAATATTTTTACTGAAAATGTGTATTGTTATAGTGAAGGTTCATGCCAAATATTAACTTAATACAATGATTCTTTGCGGAAATAAAAATTATTTAGTGTAAAAAACAAAATGGCGGCTAGCGGGTTAATGAAGCATTTTAGGACATATGTTTACAAGAACTTTTTTGCTTATTTTGACGTGGGCATTAACCTGGAAAAGTTTGTAAAGGTGGAAGCTGGACACTATAACTAAAGAAAGACAATGTAATAAATGCATACTTCAATGTGTTAGTACAGTACTGTAATGAAGTTTAAATGTGTTTTGTAAGTTCAAACAGAACTATTCACATAATATAGAACTTAATAAAAAAGTACTAACACATTGAATTATGCATTTATTAAATTGCCTTTCTTTAGTAATATATTATATGAGTAGTTACTCTCTAAAAATGTATTCAAGGTAACAATTTTAAAAGTGAGACACATGATAAGCGTTAGCCACATGTTCGAAAGGCAAAAGCACGTCTTTATGGTAGTTGTCGACCAAAACCAGTGGGAGGGTGATAATACGGTTCCTGTCATATAATATTTCGTTGAATAGGGTAGAATTATTCGATCGGCGTCCAACTTGGCAGTGGTGCAGTCATGTGTGGATAACGACTTAATATCGCATCTGCCTGACGATGCCGTTGGAACAGTGCCCCCAGGTCTGCAGCCGACACTCCCTTTGTCTTCATTTATTTAAATTTGGCTTGTAAACTATAATATATCTCAGTGTTTAGTTATTATTGAGATTTTTAATTCATTAAATATAATTTTAAACCAACTTTAATTTTATCATACAAGTAGCTGATAAATTGTGTGAGTTTTAAAATAATCGTACCTCCTCGAATCAATTTGAATGCATGAAATACACACCCATGTGCTTGTTATTGATAATTAAATAGTTTATTTTCATTTTACATCACTCTTAATTTACCACATTGAAATCAATTTAAAATATAGGCTACGATAAGTGAAGCTAATTTTAATAAAAGAAAATCTTCTAAATAATAAAAAAAATCACTGTCAGTATCCATTAATTTTTTTTCTTTATTTTACACTAAAACCGATAATTGATATAGGCCTAGAGTTAATTTGATAATTTCATACACTATTATGTCTACTTGTTTATCAATTTACTTCGTGCCACAAAACATATGCTATTAGAAATATTTTTTATTATGAACCTTAACTCGCATACAATTGAATAGACGTTAATGCATAGTTAGTATTTATTACTTTTATTGCTTTGTGATGTAATTCGGGGGTGGCGATACAAACCGTTTGTGTGGGTATCGGCCCGAATGGTTCAGTCTTCGCTGGGATCGTTCCAGGGGTCGTTGTAAGCCTCGTGACTAAAATTGCGGACTTGAGTGGTTGTGCTGATCTCAGTCAGGAGAACAGTGTCATCAGTAGTACTGAGAGCAAAGGTTAGGTCCGACTCATCATCGACCAACACAACCGGGGACGGACGGACAATAGTGATACCTGAAATTAACGGCCCGACGATCGTCGGCAGGGACCCGGGTACCCCAACGGTCGTTGGTAGGGATGCGGGTGCCCAACGGTCGTTGGTAAGGAATCACTAGGACGGGTAAAACAGTGTCCCCCACAGTCTCGGTGGGGATTCAGAGCTAATGGGGTCGATTCAGTATCACCGCAATCGGTGGGACACAAAAATTACGGGTAATACGGTGTAGCAAAAATTAGCACGGTATCCCAACGGTCGTTGGCAGGTATACTCGGTCGGCTTGTTAGGACGGGATCCCAACGGTCGTTGGTAGGGATACTGAGGTCGCAGGTAAGGCACAGTATCCCAACGGTCGTTGGTAAGGATCCTTGGTCGGCAGGTTACAACGGGATCCCATCGGTCGTTGGTAGGGGTACTGGGTTCGCAGGAAGGAAACAGTATCCCAACGGTCGTTGGTAAGGATCCTTGGTCGGCAGGTTAGGACGGGGTCCCAACGGTCGTTGGTAGGGATACTCGGTCGCAGGTAAGGCACAGTATCCCAACGGTCGTTGGTAAGGATCCTTGGTCGGCAGGTTAGGACGGGATCCCAACGGTCGTTGGCAGGGATACTGAGGTCGCAGGTAAGGCACAGTATCCCAACGGTCGTTGGTAAGGATCCTTGGTTGGCAGGTTAGGACAGGGTCCCAACGGTCGTTGGTAGGGATACTGAGGTCGCAGGTAAGGCACAGTATCCCAACGGTCGTTGATACGGAAAACGAAGGGTAGGTTTAATGAAAAGGAACAGAAGTTAAACTTGAATCAACGTCCGCAATATCGAACACAAAAGTGTAACACAATGAAGCTTAAAAATAATATCAGTACTAACACAAGTACCTACAATAACGAGTAAACACAACTGAATGAAATATAAAGAAAGTAGAACTTCAACAGGTTACTACACGTGGATCGTGCTCGTACACAAGCCTGTAGCTAATTTTAAATTCACGTACACAAAAGTAGTTTGCTAGCTCTGAATCATCAAGCGGTAATTGTGATTGAAAGGTTGCAATATGTAAGCAGATTAAACAAAATGACAAACTAATTTAGTCTGATATCCAAAAAAAGAAAATGAACCAAGTTTGTTGAATAAAGATTACTTCAACATAAGATAAGAACGAAATTAAAATCTTCTGCTTAAATTTGATTGCAACGGAAAGGCACTAAATAATGAAATCAATTGATAAGATGTTCTGAAACACTAGTGAATAAGTGAAGAACAATAAACAAGTACGGTGGCTGGTTACCTTTCTGCTGGTGACCGCTCACGACGACGATTAGGACCCGACTCCTTGCTCGCCGGAGCTCCCGTGGTCATCCTTCCTCTTGCGCATGCGCGCCACGCCCCCCCACTCTCCTGAATCCGTGGGGAGGGGAGGCCGCGCCGGCGCACTAGCGGGTACGCCGGTCGGTGCCTGTCTGGTCACGGCGGCCGGCCCGTTCCGGTCGCGCGATAAGAGAGAAAAGAAAATGCCAGATGCGGCTTGCCACCATAATTCAATTCAGCGAAAACGTTTCCTTCTATCTACAGTGAAATTAAATGCTGTGTCAAACTGTTTCTTATAATTGGATATTGAAATTAAAATACAGATCTTATGTAACATGTAAAATAAATATCACTTGCTGATTTTTACATGTTACAGCTTATTTATAGTGTTACGATAACACACAATATGCTTAATCAATATTGACCATGACAAACCACCAAAATAAAAGATAATATATTATCTTATTTTAAGTTCTGAATAACATTCAACTGTAATTAATTTCATTAGAAAAAAAAACATGAATTCACTATATATATCGTATGGCTCATTTAACCAGAAACCATGGTTTAAGAATAATAAAATAAATTCTTCGGTGCAGAGCACCTGAGTCAGTATAAGTAAAAATGTAAACACTAAAACAAAAATTAGATCTCTCTTTATAGAGCTAAATCCAGGGCGCTAAGCCATTGCAGCCCAGCTTCACTTGAGCTGTGCAGACCGGCCAATCCTTCGGGGAAGGCACTCAGTGGGCACTCTTCGACTATGCGTTCCATAGTCTGATACTCCACTCCGCAGTCGCATGACTGGTCTTGTGTCATTTCCCATTTGTGCTTCCAATAATTACATCTTCCCACTCCAGTGCCGAAACGATTGAGTATAGTCCACTGCTTCCGAGGAAGATTCATACCACCCACCGCTACGGTCGGGTCAGCTATCAAGAAGTGGTTCCGACCTTGAAAAGCGTCCCAGGAGGAAGTCCAGTTTGTATGGATGGTGAAGTTCGTGTGCATCAACTGGGAGGCTGTTCGTAGCGGTGGTTTTCGGGACCTCAATCGGCCCGCGTTCTGGGGTAAGTAATCATGGATGGGCAGCTGTGGAGCAGATAAGACCTTTGTGTATTCCCTAATGATTACATCCCTTCGTCTTATTTCAGGAGGAGCGATATTACACAGCACCGGGAGCCAGGGTACAGGGGTTGCTATGAGTGTACCACTAATGGCCCTCATGGTCCTGTTTAGCTGGACGTCGATCTCTCTAACGTGCACACTATTTAACCACACGGGAGCACAGTACTCAGCAGTTGAATATACCAATAACAGAGCAGTTGTTCGCAGAACTTGTGCGTTAGCTCCCCATGAGGAGCCAGCAAGGTGATGGACAATTTTAGTCCTAGTTCTCACCCTAGCTGCCGTTTTTTTTTTTTTTTTTTTTTTTTTTTTTTTTTTTTTTTTTTTTTTTTTTTTTTGTAAGTGGCTTTTAAACGTGAGAGACGCAACACGTGGAGTTGAGGAGACGCAACAAGAAAGGGCAAGGAATAAGGTCGTAAAATTTAACTAGGAGGCCTTTTCTCCAGACAGTGTCATACGCTGCAGTCAGATCTAAAAAAGCCACAGAGTTTTTCAGTCTTCGTTCAAACCCATCCTCAATGAAAGAAGTCAGAGCCAAACCCTGGTCACAACAGTTGCGACCAGGCCTAAATCCAGCTTGTTCGACAGGGATGCTGGCATTGAGAATAGGGAGGATTCTGTTATAGATCAACCTTTCTAGCAGCTTATGACAAACACTTAAAAGGGCTTTATTCCGATAACTTTCAGGCAGTTTTGGATCTTTTCTGGGCTTCAGGATAGCTATGATTTTGGATTTTATAAATATCCCAGGCATGTCGCCGGTTTTCAGAGTGGTGTTAAAAACTTCAAGAAGCCACTGTCTAGCCTTGTTACCCGAGTGTTTTATAATCTCCGGGAAAATGTCATCCAAGCCTGCTGCTTTGCCAATTGGCATCGCATCAATCGCCACTTCCAGTTCGTCGTAAGTGAAGGGTCTAGAGACTTCCAATTGTGCTTGCCGGCTCTCCTTTATCTCATTAAGCTTGAAATTAATTTTTCTGTCTGCAGACTTACGCACAAGTTTTGAAAGTACGGAGAGGCGTTTTGCAATTTCACGAGGGCTAGGCTATGAGGCATCGTGTTTTTCTGTTGATTTACCAGTGGAGAGTTTCCTGAGCAGAGACCAAGCTTTCCGACTACTTTTGGTGAAGTTCAGGTTCTCGACAGTTTTCACCCACTTCTCTCTCCTGGAGTTGTCGAGAGAGTTAAGAAGTTGGTCAGCTACATCTCTGTCAGCAGTGTCTGTAAACTCACTGTAAAGATCTTCGCACTCTCTGCTCCATCCTGGTATGTATTCTTTTCTAAGACCTCTTGGGATTGTCGCCTTAGCGGAAGACAGTGTGCCGTGGCAAATTTCGAAGACGAAAATTCATTGGATTTTCTTACTGTATTTGCCTCACGTCACAGTGCACTGGCCGTCGGTCTTGCCGAGGCCGTTTTGCTTTCCTATTCTGTTTTTTTTTTCAAGCCTGGCGGAAGTGCCAGTTTTTTTGGTCCAGATGTTCTGGAAGGTTCTAGAATTCTTTCCTCGTGTTCTGTGGCTTCCGGCGTAGTTGAAAATTTCATGAAAAAAGGTTTGCTCGTTCACTTTGGGATCTGTCTTGCTGAGAACTGTTTCGGAGCCATCTTTTAGTGATGGCGTACTTCTAAAAACTTAATTCACGGGTAAGTAAGATTCATCTTTTCTATTTCATATTGATGTATATCCATTGTTCACAGAATTATTATTCGTTGTCATTTTTTTCAAAAAAAGGAGAAATTTCTTCTTTCCCACTCTGCCAAAATCGCAGTGTGAGTTTCTGCTGAACGTCCGAGTTGAGGTTAGGACTATTTCAATTTAGATTTAAGGTGAGAATTGTTCACCAAGTGCAAGAATATTGTGTTTATTGTCAGTCAAATTTTGTGTTTTTTGAAAACCCATTACTCAGAGCTGGTTGACAGAATCCAGCCACCTTGTCACATTTTGCTTGGACTAGGCCTAGCCTAGCCTAAACTGTAAGTTCCTTTCAGATTTTGTAGTTTACATTTTGTATGAGCTTTAAGTGTAAAAATTTAATGTGTTATGCTTATACAAGTTACTTCACCCATTTCACAGACATAGATAGGCTTTCATGTATGAACCAGCAAACAATGTGCAAGTAGTTTCATGAATACTGTAACAAACCAAACTCATGCAAGGAAAAAAAATAATTAGGCTACTCATTACGCTATTACTTTATGGAACTGATGTGCCTTTTTCCAATTTTCTTAATTTTGGCTAAACAAGTTCAATGAAAATGGGTTAGGAATAAAAATGTAAAAATGAAACAGAAACAAGTAACACGGTGTAACTACACATGGTTTAGGAACCGTTTGTTATTGTGAGTGGAATTGTGACAGGGCCCATGGATGGCGGTTACGCTGCCCGCTGAACCGGGATGATCTGATCCTGCCCACCCAACTCTTGGCCTGGTAACCACTGCGCCACACGGCATGGATCCATACTGCCTGCTGACCTAGTACTACACCAGTAGTGTGAAATTGAGGATGCTGGCCCAGTTCAAGGTCACCTGAGGGATGACGTCATCGAGGTCAATGACCTCACCGATGACGTCATCGATGACGTCATCGATGACGCAATCGATGACGTCATCACTAATGACGTCATTTCGATGACGTCACACCCATGACGTCACAGAAATGACGTGCTGATGACGTCATCACCCCTTACGTCATCAAAACGACGTCACCGACGCCACTAAGGTCAAGGTCACGCAGAAACTTAAAATTTTTTGGCACTTTTGCCGTTTCTCGCACTACGCTCCGAGTTTCAGTCCGAGTCCCCGTGACCTTGACCATTTGGAGCGAATATTGGACGAGAAACGGCAAAAGTGCCAAGTTAAACCCGAGTTTCTGACATGACTCTGCCTAAATGGGCAATCGGTAATCCCTCAGGTGACCTTGAACTAGCACAACACCCCCAATTTCATATTACTGTGACCTTGAAAACTTAACAACGGAGCGCCGACACCGATGCGCACCCCACGACAGCCACCGAGTGACTGACTGTCAGGCTCTGTGTACTCTAGGTATATGGAGAAGTGGAGGGGGAAATCTCAAGGTCATCCAAATGGAGTTTTAAAAAAGTTGAAGAGTAGAAAGACTACTCTTGTGCTTCCTGGGCGACCTCATCAATTTCCAACGGATCTGTAAACCAATCCGATCTGTAGCGGCAGGAGTCCAGAAAACAGGTGCACCACCCATCAGGTTGTCCGTAGCATTTCCGACAATTGGTAAGATTGGAGAAGTGAAATTTAATACACCGCTGCGGACAACAAGTATAAAAGTATTTGGATTTGTAGATTTTGAAAGTTTGTAGTACCGGTGGTGGCAGCTGTTGGTTCTTGCATCTACACCTGCAACATCCGAAGCATTCACATTGCCGGCAGGCCAGCCCATCCACTTGCCACTTTGGTAAGAGGAAACACTTATCCTCACAGCAATAGGTTGTCCCCGTCTCTTTCTCCCAACGCTTCTTTGCACAATATGTGACGCCTTGCATCTCCAAACACCTATGCTCGCAACATGAGATGCGCTTACTTTCCATAGCTGATGTTGCTTTGACGAGGGAGCACGATGAAGTGATGCTGTGGTCAGTGGGAATGGGGTTTATATAAACTAAGGTGAGTGGAGGGGGAAAGGTCAAGGTCATCCAAATGGAGTTTTAAAAAAGAAAAGAGTAGAAAGACTACTCTTGTGTATTTATAGCGATTTCATTGATAGTGAGTGCTTCTGTATGCCAAGTTGATCTGTACTGACAGGCTCCTAAATAATGTTTGCAAAAACCTGCAAAATGATTGTTGCACAATTTGCAGCCAGTTAGCTGTTTTAGTGTGAATTCAATGCAACGTTCAGGGCAACAAGTGTACTTATGCCCTCTCATCTGGTACACATGGAATGTCTTCAACTCTGGTTTCGGCTTCTTCCAAGACTTGCACTTACACATGCATTGACCAAAAGCTTCACATTTTCTACACGCCAGGCCATCCGCAACATCAATGTCATTTGGCCATGAAAAACATTTCTGTTCGCAACAGTAGTTGAGTTGACTCTCCATGTTGCTGTGGTGAAGGTGCGCGATGAAATGATGCTGCAGTCATTGAGAGTGCACCTTAAATAAACTCAGTGGAGGGGGAAAGGTCAAGGCCATCCAAACGGAGTTTTAAAAAAGATAACTAGTCGTCCTCCTCCTCCTCGTCCGTTGTACTTGGAGAGCTGTCAGACGAAGAGCCCCGTGCAGGTGCTCCCCAGATGAAAAACAAATCAATTTTAAAACGAAGACCAGGATCTTGCATCATCAAGTCCTTTAACTTGTCACATACTAAGTCGACCTTGTGTAAGGTGTCAACAACAAGCTTCCAATTCGTTGGCTCAATATAACTTGTAGTAGAGTCTGCCTCGCTGATAACCACATCCTCCGGCCGTATTGGAGTGTAAAGATGTGTAAAGTTCTTCGGCTGTAGCTGAGGTTCAGGCTGGCTGGAAGTGGAAGGTTGAGTGTGGACCCCTGTCGCATCGAAATCCATAGTCATTCTACATTCAATGTTGGGGTTTTCGTTTAATACATACACCAATTTCTCATGCAACATATCCACTTCTGCCGAGTCTTGCAGATGAACATTCCAGGAAAATGGCCATTCTTCATCCGTAGTGGAGTCAACTCGAGAAAGAGTGCTGTCCGCCATGATAGCTAAGCAAGGAATGATGTGAGCTACAGACTGTGGTAACAGTATTGAAAAGTAGAGGGGTAAACCAAAAGTATGTGGAGGGGGTATTTTCAAGGTCATTTAATTTGGGTTTTAAAAAAAGGAAATAGTGGAGGGGGAATTCTCAAGGTCAACCAATTTGGGTTTTAAAAAAAAAGGAATGAAGGTTACTCCTCTTCAGCCTCGTTGTCCCCCACATCCTCATTAGCCTCATCTTCATCGACGTCAGACTCGCCGTAAGGGTAGATCGGGGACATGGGCGAATATTGTGGAGATTGTTGACCGTTGTTATCGTCCCCTTGCATTCTAACTTGGGACCAATCATAATTTAAATTCATTTGTATTATGATCCCAGGGTTGTCCCGCAGTATTTCCTTCATCCGTTCGCAAATTGTTTCCAAATAGTGTACACTATCGATCGACAGTGTCCAACCCGTACTTGTACCAACATCAGTAGTGGAGTCAGCTTGGCTGATGGTGTTGTTGTCTGCCATGGTTGCTTGTCGGACAAGGAATGACGGTTGATGTGATGCTCATGCAGGAACATGGTGAAGTGGTGGGGGGTGTGGTGGAGTAGTGGGGGAATTTTCAAGGTCATCCAAACGGAGTTTTAAAAAAAGGAAAACCTACAAAGTAACATTGAAACTTTCCAATTGATGGTGGCGAGCGTTTTCTTCTGCAACCTTGCCGACACATGTGACTATGCCATACAGTATGAAAAGTACAACCATAATAAGGCCGAACAATAAAAGATAGCCGTTGACTATCATGATATTTTCTGAGTGTATCTGCTTTCTTCGTATCGCCCTCTCCTGCATCCTCTTCTCCAACTCGTGGACGAAGTCACAGCAAACGTGAGGACATGTTTTATCCGTTGGTAGGTTTGCCATTGTTGATGTTGTCGGTTTGGCTGTTGAAGATGGAATGAGGTTTCCAATTGTGATGTGCCATGTACATCAATAGTCAAGTGGTGGGGGTAGCAAAGCAGTGGAGGGGGAAGTTTCAAGGTCATCCAAATTGTGTTTTAAAAAATCTATCTTGTTACTGAGCTTATAAGTCAGTAACAAGATAGGTGTTTTTGTTCTTTTACTTCTTTAATATAATGAAAAAATATACATATTCTATTATTGTAAGAACAAGGAAGACAACTGCTAGTCAGCTGAAGTAGTCCAAGTTGTCTGGCTCGGTCTTCATCGACGCCGGTGAGGAAGCTGTCGAGGAGTGTCCAGGCTCTTCCTTTGGCTGCCGGGTGTTCCGTATATTGCAAGCGTAAACCTGCACGTTTATACGGTAGCCTCGTGCCACCATCAGCTGCAACTCCTTGTACAAGTCGTTTAGCTCCTGCTGAGTCTTGATGCTCACCTCCTCGTAACTTGCGCAACTAACGTTCAGAGACATCTTGATGTTGCTAGGTTGGCTGCTGGAGTAGAAATGAAGCCGAGGCACAGCGCTTGGAGGTACATGAAAAAGTGGTGGGGGTAATAGTGGTGGGGGTATAGAAGATCCAATTAAACAGTTCTAAACTTTTTCCATCGATACAATGGAATGGAACAAATAGCGCAGGTGTCCTTGTAATTTTCAAATCGAAACAGTGGCGCTAGAAATCCGAATTGTTTTATACCACCATCCTGTACGAATCGCCGAAGGTCTCTGACGGCGGCCTCGCCACAAGGTTTACAAAACTTTTCCCCATCGTGGAACTTATACCAGGAGTATTCCGAATACCCTGTATTTTCCCTCCTGTAGCGTTTGACATCTTCTTTTATTGTTAGTGGGATATTGTCTTGTAAACATGTTGGGAACAAGTCCTTGTGAGTTATAACTCGTTGTATGCAAAGCTCGTACAAGGTGCTCATCGTTTGCTAGTTGGCAACAGACTGACCGTTTTTCGCATCCAAGCAGGTTTGAATCCTAGTGCGGTAGTGGGGGTAATTACAGTAGTGGGGGTAATTGTGAAATGCAAAGGTCAAAGGTCAAGGTCACCCGCGAAGTTTAAAAAAAAATGCAACATATCAATACGTGAAGTCTGTCACATATTGATATGTTGCATTTTTTGTTTTTTTTTATTTTTTTGTCTTTTATGATTCGTTTATTTATAAAACATTACAACAACAACATATGTACAACATTAAAACTTAAATCTAACACTGCTGCTTGTCAGCGATGTGGATGGTCAACTCTGTAGAATTGCTACCCGTGCAGCCGTGGGACACCAGGTATAGACACCCGGGTTGAATAGAGCGAAGATCCTCGTTTTGTAGAAGATGGACGAATCTCTTGGGCAGGTACACCTGGAACTTTGGTTCATCCCCCGGAGTAAACGGTGCCTCGCTGAGACTGCAGCAGATGGCCTCCCCAACTGTAGTCTCCATCTTCTTCATAGCATGGATTATGTAGTGCTTCTCGTCTTTTAGTTCCGAGCACTTCTTTACAGGTAATATTGTTGACTTGGAGTGAGCATTGAACTGCTCGACCAAAGTCTGAAGGAACTGGTGAGATGCCATGGTCAGGTTACAGATCGTCTTCTTGCTCGGAGATGTTGTCGTCTCGGAATCTCGAGTAATACTCATGCCAGGTCCCTGTCTGCTCCCCACTTATATACTCTCCGTTACCCCCACCACTCCCCAATTCCCCACTTTGAAGGTAAGAGGCGAGTTTATAGGCATTTTTCAAAGCGCAATGTCTATCTTTATCATGTTCTGGGCTTTTTGTACAAATACATATGGTTTCCAGCATGTATTGATAATTCTTATCCAATTCCACATCATTAACCGGAACATGAGTAAATCCTTCGATCCATCTTTTCTTTTCCAGCCCCTTTGTGTAAATATTGGTAAACTTGTCTGAAAAGTGATGCATAATGTTATACAAGTCCGTGTAACTTGTAAAACCATCATACCAATCGATATGATGGAAGTGTTTTGAAATCCATCTGTTGGTAGTAGCGGCTTTACTAGTTAAAGACGAATAAGAACATGGTGGTTTAAATAAAAACGAATAAGGAACACTTGTATTCATGTCCAAAAACACAAGTTCTTTTATAATGAATCTATCATCATTACCACGAAACGCTTGAAACTCAATAATACCAGGCTTGGACTTTACTTGTTGTTCTTCTCCCTTGTCCATTTTGAAGGTCACACGTCTGCTCATTACGAAGTCAGGAGGTCAACTGATTTCCACACCACGGTAGGTACTACTTTTATACCAGGCCGTACAGTTGTTGGCGCGTTGGTGTATATTTAACGTGGGCACCGTCCCCAATAGGCCTAACCCCACAAAATGTTGGTTATTGTTTTAAAAACTAACCATTGTCATTTAAGTTTCCATCTTTATATTTTCCTTATTTTCATTTTCATCACTAACACTTGATTCTTCTCCTCCATCTTCCTCTTCTTCCTGTTTTACTGATTTCTTATGTAGTTGAGCGTACTTTTCCAATTGTCTCCACATCTGTACTTCATGAGGAACTCTATTAAATATAGAAGTATCCACAGGTCCGTATAATATAGGTGCGTCCGGTTGTTTGTCCAAAGTGTCTTCCAGATAATCTTTAATAATCGAACTTGAAAACACCAGTTGTCTCAAGTATCTTGTTATAGGTTCAGTAGCACAAGTTAAAATGAAAAACTCCTCTCGATTAAGTTGAATTTTGTTATCATGTCTTGTTGTGTCTCTAAACCGTAGCTGATGATCACCACGTTGTTTAATAATATCAATTTCCACATTTGAATCCAAAAGTCCTACTCTTGTCTTTCTTCCAAACATGTTACTACTTAAATAGCATTCTAGTAGATGCAAATGTTTCATAAACGATTCCCAAGCACTGTCCGTAAACAAAATCATTTTGGGTCCATGAGTTAAAATTACAGTAGGGGAATAATCTATAGATTTCATAACACCAATTAAAACACTTTTATCCAAACTGGAAGAGATTGGGTAAAATATTCGCAAAAATACCTCACTCAATATGTTTGGAGAAATATTATCTTCAATATCCCTTTTTCTCTTTTGTATAGTCTTTCTTCTTTTACCTTTTTCTTCAACATTATTACTGGCGTGAAGTTGTCCGCAAACGTTTTGTTCACCTCCTTCCTGGTGACCTTGAGGATCTAAAAACTCAGATATCTCCTTCTCAATATCTACCACATTTTCAGGTGTACCACTAGGAGAAGCCATATTGAATACGATGCTACCCATACAACAGTAGGCAACAAACTGATGAGGAGCGGTCTGTACGCTCTGCTTTTATACTCGCGGAATGAAACAAAACCGGTTCTTACAATACATTTTTAACAATTCCAGTTAAAGGTGTGTATGTTACGATTTTATCATGTAGAATTAAACAGTATGCAGTTGTATTAGCCGGTATAGCATCGTTGAATTCCATTTCTATTTTTATATCCACACTTGAAGACTTTACTGATTCATTTTGTTTAGAACAATCGATTACAACTATTGGGTAGGCATCGAAATATTTGTCAGGTGGTAATAAAGGTGTATTTGTTTTACCGTAATATGAACTTTGGAATCTCGCGTACATATCGGACAATATACTGTATTTCTTCTTAGTGAATGACACATTTAAATTGTCGTATGGAAAGAATTGTGAATTTAAATAAACTTTAATATTTTTCAAGTCACAATGATCAAATTGTCCTGCATGTTTAGTAATGGCGTCTCTTCTACCTGTTTGTAAACCAAATATAATATACCTGGCTCGTTCTACATAATTCGATGTTTTAACAGTCCAAGTGTGTCGATCCGTAGTAGGTAAACTGGGATGCTCATGAAATTCCCAACTTCTAAATGGAATAACAATATCACGATCGGCTTTTAATTTTCTTAAAAGTAGCATTCTATGCTCGTCAGCCAATTTAACATGTGGAACTCTCCATACAATTTTGTCTAATTTTAATTTCCATTCTAAAGTCGCATCTGTAGTAGCATCTGCAGCTTTAATAATGTCTTTATCGTTAGAAGATCTCAACAAAACTAATTCTTGTTTAACGTTTAATATTATTTTCCTATAATCTTCAGCAAAACCAAGCAGCAAACGTAATGGAATATGAAAATCAAAATATCCATTTGGATCTGGAGTGATCGTGTCAATCGTAGGTAATACCCATCCGGCAGGTTTAAGTAAATTGGTTTCATTGGGTGTTATAGATGTTAATCCTTTTAAAGTTGTCGTAATACCTACTTTTTTAGTGGAATCAACTGTTACACCTGATATTTCATATCTAATTTCATCAAATAGGAAAGCCATAGGATTATTTATAAATGGAACTGTTGTACCAACAGTAGTACCGTCCTTTTTAGTAACTTGTCCTTCAATATACAAGTAACTTTCACATGGTAGTGTGTAAATGTCTTGATTTTGTATGGGAATACGAATTTCATCGTTATTGTTTAATTTCGATGAAGTGTAAGGGTTGTGGGTGTGATATTCTTTTTCCCATAGGGTTTCGTCGAATGTTGGACCCTGCGCTATATCCAGTATATCCATACTCGGTTAATTTTAATCCAATTCTCTCTAAGAAACGAATGTTCTCGCGTGTTAACTCCTCCACAGCTGAAGAGCTACTAATGCGGTTTCCCGTAGGTTGTTCGCTTTTAAATGTTAAACCCATGGTTTTGTATTAAAGTGTCGATTTTAAATGTAATCTAATCGTAATAGGCTCTTCTCTGAAGTCTACCAAGTTACCGTCTTGATCCAATACGCTCAACACGATGTCTGAAATGAAAGTGGTGTTCAACGGTAGATATACCAGGTTTTGTGGCTTTTCAACAATTTTAAATCCAGGTGGTACACTTGGGTAAAAAGTATGTATGATGTGGGTGTTAGCCCCATCCCTGTAAGCACCTTGTATAATGTTACAAGTTATGTCTATACTATTGACTTTTAATATTGTTACTGTTTTCTTACCGGAATGTGTTACATCTGGTTCTAATACAGGCCCATCGTTGGAAAATCCTAATAAATCACCACTTGAGTTTGGTTGAGTGAAATCTATATAATATTTGGAAGTAATTTCAGCTTTCATCGTATTATTATTACCTTTTAATGTTATATTGTCTTTTCCCATTTTAGTTTGCAAAAATTCATTTATATGATCAATTTCATAAGAACCTGTGAGTAACCTGCACTCTTGTAAGTCTGTAAATTTTCCACTGGCATCCTTTCCCTTATAATAATGCAATATGTTATTTTTACCTTCCGTAACATTGGGAATAGAGTTGTACGTTGTAAAATCCAATAGTGCCGCCTCCCAAAACCTTCCTTTTTGCAAGCGTAACGCTGGAAAAAGGATACTTCGTAAAGTGGACGATTTTCCTGTTAATGATACCGTATAGGAAGACATCTCAATAGTGACTGATACTTTTAGCTAGAAATTCCAAACATAAATGGCCGCATATTGAAGTATTATCAGGTTGTTCTCTTTTATAGTTATAATATATGTTTTTAGCAGATTTAAAGTAATTTTGAAGTTCTTTTGGTGGTGGCAAATTACCGAAACTATCAAAATAATATACATTGTTATTTAGTTTCTTATAACAAACCCAATGGGTGCCAGGCCCTTCAGTATTATCCAAATTTACAATTCCAGTCTCATTTTGCCACATTTTCTTTGGTAAACTGTCTTTCATAAACACACCGCGAAAAAATGGTATTTTTAAACAGGAAATATATTTAAATAATTCAATATTGGTTAATGCTTTATGTGGTATGACCAATTGATTTCTTTCATTTAATATGCACGATAAGGTTTTAGGTAAAGACCTGCCCCGTTTTTTACCATTGACCACACGGTGGGCTTCTTCCTGCCTTTTCTTGTAGATCGTCGTCTTCTTTTTATATTTCCTCCATGTTTTCTTGTGGTTGACCTCCTTTTTACTCTCTTTCTCCTCCTTCTTCCACCTCCTACTGCTGTTTTAGCCTTCATACCTGCTGTTACTGCTAAAGCTGCTGCTTTTTCTGCTATGCTAGCGTCACTTGATTTTACTCGTTGCCAAGCTATGTCCGCAAGCTTTTTGTCAGCTATTGATCTATTTTTTGAATCGGCAAACGTGGAATATGCGATATCGTGTTCTTTACAAGCCTGATCTAACTTGTTTATGCCAGGATCGCCTCTTTCCAGTCGTTTTTTCAATTTAGTTCCTGGTCCGCAATACTGATAACCTCCTGGTATATGAAATTCGTATGGTAATGCGTCTATTGCTCTATTTACTATGGATCCTACTGGAATTTGTTTTAAAGCTTTACTTAACAGAGAAACCGCTGTGGACGTGATCCCACCTCCTTTCCTTGCAGTGTCTCGATATGGACTGATGTACTTGAACGTCATTATTGTCCTTTTATAATCGCAATGTGCAACTCATGTGTTAGCTCTATGACGAGTTGGAAATAAATGAAGTTGTTTATTGTGTTCTTTTATTAAATATCAATATCACCCCAATTTGATGATCTAAACTGTTGTGTATTAGGGTGAATAAAGTACTTTTTAAAAATTTCCTGTTTAATCCAACCACCTCTCGAGGCTTCATCCCAAATTTTATGACCTGGCCCTCCTCGAAGAACTTCCGGTGTGAAATGATTGTGTAAATCAAATATCGCATTACCTAAAACCTTTACAAGAAAATTAACAGTGACAGCATTATCTACATGTTCAGGGTCTTTAAGGTTTGTTATACGTTTATTATTACAATCATACACTTTACTATCCTTTAATGATGTTGTAATGGTCTGTCCTACAGTTGCAGCATCATTTGCTTCTCTTCCTTGTGCCAAGTCTCTTATCACTCTATTATTACATGTAAACCATCTAAAATATCTATCTGGATCTAGATGTACGGTTTGTGATAAAGCAGCTGCATCATGTTTTTCATAACCCCATCCCATATTTGATAACTTTTTATCCATGCAATCCCAAGCATCATTTTTGTATGTTAATAAATTAAATTTTTCATTACCTTGAACAAATTCATCCCCTTGCTTCGATACTACTTGATCTTGTTTTACAAAAGAGGTTGTTTCTTGTTTTAAGGTTTCCATCATTTGACCCACTGTTGCACCATCTGATGGCGCCGAACCATCTTTAACATTTGCTAAACAATTATTAAAACAATCTATAACCCCTACATCACGTATGATGCAATGATCTTTAATATATTTTAGATTTACAGCATCGTTTTCAGTTTTTGGATAGCCTATATCATTAATAACAAATTTATAAAAAGAAAATCCATCTTTTGTCTTTTCAGGTATCAAAGAATGTAAATAGCGTCTATTTACGCTGTCTTTTGCATCTTTAGGGTCATCTACGTTGGATATACGTTTATTGTTAGCACTATACGTTTTCCCATTGAATTTTAACGTATTTTTCAATTCAGATGACAAATAACCTTTGTTTATTGCATCACCGTTTTGATTTGGTTTACCAACGTTGATGATTCTATGATCTTCTGCGTCATATGTGTTATTTTGTAGTCTTAATGTTGGCGATATCTTTTCCTTTAATATTTTTAGATTTATTGCATCGTTTTCATCCGTAGGATCTTTTATGTTTTTTAACCTTTTATTACTCATATCATAATCTCCATCAGGTGTTTGTGGTAAACCAGCACTTCTTTTTAAACTATTGGGATAATATAACCCATCCGAGGAGTAACGTCCGAACTTGTCGACACTCATGGTGCAACTGAATGGTATTCTAGGGAGTAACGCATTTTTATGAGATTACCCCACGGTTTCGGAGTTCATCCACTAAAGCCACCCATTCGTTTTCCAATCCAGTATGACCCGCTTCTTTAGCTTCATGTATTAGTTTCATTCTATCCACCAATTTATTGATATTATTGTAATAAATCACATTTGTGTTATATAGTTTCTTCATTAAACCTGTACCCGTAACGGACTTACTTCTTTTTCTTCGTTCCTGAGCACTTACATCCAAAGTGGATGCCATAAATCTTCGTTTTACAGGTTTTCTTTGTGTTAACGGCATTGTTTGTCTTCTAGTTGGTATTAACTTGGATACAAATTCTTTATATTTTAAAGACTTAGATCTAAAAGGAGGCTGGTCAGGTAAATACTTTCTCCTATATGCATTTGTCTGTTCCAAAATATTTTTATATGCTTCCATGTCTTTTTCTTTCACTACCGATACTGAAGGCTTATTTTCAAATAATAATTCAAATAATCCTTTTGTGCCCTTATACCTTTGATCACCAATGACAATATTATCATGTTCGTCAACGTTTAACGGGCTATTACCTATCATTAAACCGTCTTCTGTTAATCTCGCTCCATAACTATGGTAATTCTTATTAGGAATTGTTCCGAGTAACATTTTTACCATGTATTTCCTTCCTAAAGGTCCTTTGTTATGAATGTTTTCACCCAACAAGCTTATGTTTGACGGACCTTCCCTTGTCTCTTCTTCTTTTTCCTCTTCACTAGCAGTTGATACAACTTCATGTCCTCTTTTGGCTTTTACTTCATATAATTCTTTTATTCCACTATAGTCCGGTGATTCTAGCTCTCTTTCGGGTTCTCCACCGGTAAAACCACTATACGTAGAGGATTCCGGGTCTTCATCACTAAACTCTTCTGATTTTACATTTTCTCTTTCAAACTTCGTAATAGGTGCAATCGCATCTCCTTCCAATACAGGTTTAGCAAATTTTTTGTTTAATTGTTTCAAGGGTTCAGTAATAGGTTTAAAAGTAGATTCAAGGAATTTCTCCCTCTCGCTAATACCTAGTTTCAATGCTCTGTTTTTAGCCCGAATAGATTCACTAAGTGATTTTATTTCTTTTACTAATTTTTCTTGGTTAACCATGTTTGTAGCAAGACGTGTTGTACAACAATGAATGTGTTATACCACGTTTAATGTATTAATATAAATTTATCAAATCCTATCCTGTATCGACCATTGTTTAGCGGTTGTTCCTTCATAATTGTTAGAAACCCATACTTTTCAGCCCAAGCCTTTCCACACAACTCTTTAAATCGTTCAAATGTCATATCCGCATTTACATGATCAAAATATATATGTTTTAGGTTGGTTTCGTCCTGTTTAAATACAATTAACATGTTTGCATTGTCTCTAATGAGTTGTTTAGGTATTTTGCTGTAAGTTTGGCCAATATAAATGCTATCTATGTTGTTATGTCGACCCATAGCGAAGTAATTCCTTATTGTGTTTTGGTTTTCACAAGATACATCGTCGAATATAAACACGGAGAATGGTTTAGCTTCTTGTGGCTGCATGACACTCTCGCTTGCATTAAACTTTAAATATTTAACTTCAGGCACATTAGTCAGTATCTTTTCCAATAATTGATACTTTGGTTGTTGTAGTGATTTTGAAAATACATATAGATTGTTAAATCGTAATCCTTTAGGGTTTGTAATCAAATTGAATACTACATTAGTTTTTCCACAGTTGGAAGGTCCGGTAACCAGACAACGAACGGTGTTTGGTAACAAATTGCCATGTTTCCCACTATTGAATTCTGAATTATCCACTGTGAGTTCATCTATATTATTAATAGTAAAACTCTCTTTTTGTGGTACTATCTCCATCCTTTGTAATGGTTCAACCTAAAATGATTCTCTATCGTTATATCAAATCCTTTTTAGGTATCCAAGAATCTTCCGTCTTATAAATCCTAACCATCGTACTTTGACCTTATCTTTTTTCCGTTGCAACACCTTTTCAACTAAATATACATCGCCTACTGTTGATTTTAACATTTCATGTCCATAAAACCCTCCTTCAAGCAATTGTCCTTTATTATCTTTTAAAATATATGTCTCAGGTACTGTAGGTTGTACTTTGAATACAGTAAAAACCTCATTGGTCCAATTTTGCAGGTATCTTTTACTGAATACACCTTTATATTTACTTATTCGCACTTTATCACCCACATTAAATTTTTTAGGCTTTAGTTTTTCAACTTTTGGTTTAGTATTCGTTTTTATACGTTTTAATACAAGGTTTTCATTTTTACTAGTTACTTGGTTTGGTTTCATCCCGATAGTCCTATGAAATTTGTTATTGTAATCGTTTATAAGTTTTGGTAACATATCAATCCATATGTGCGATCCTCTGTTGGAAAACATTTTATACATTGCACTTTTTAAAGTTCTGTTAAATCTTTCGATTATTGAAGCTTTTACCTCTGAATTGGTTGAGTAATGGTTTATATTGTGTTTTTTCATTAAATTTGCAAATTCCTTATTAAAATATTCTTTTCCATCATCAGTTTGTAAATGTTTTATAGTATGTTTGTCTCTTTGTATAGCTGTTTCCATTGCTTTTGTAACACTTTTGCCACTTTTATCTTTTAGTGGTAAAGCATCTGCCATTTTTGAAAAACAGTTAATAACAGTCAATATGTATTTATATCCTTTATTTTGTTTGCTATAAGGAATCATTTCGATTAAATCCGCTTGATATAAATCATTAATTCCTTTTATCACCGTATTTCTTCGTGGAAACTTTCTTCTTGCAGGTTTATGAAGTTCGTTGACAATTTGTTGCTT
>CM061534.1:156058469-156210879 GCA_030545055.2 Neoaliturus tenellus | reverse complement strand
ACTAAAAGATAAAAGTGGCAAAAGTGTTACAAAAGCAATGGAAACAGCTATACAAAGAGACAAACATACTATAAAACATTTACAAACTGATGATGGAAAAGAATATTTTAATAAGGAATTTGCAAATTTAATGAAAAAACACCACATTAACCATTACTCAACCAATTCAGAGGTAAAAGCATCAATAATTGAAAGATTTAACAGAACTTTAAAAGGTGCGATGTATAAGATGTTTTCCAACAGAGGATCACACGTATGGATTGATATGTTACCAAAACTTATAAGCGATTACAATAACAAGTTTCATAGAACTATCGGTATGAAACCAAGCCAAGTGACTAATAAAAATGAAAAACTTGTATTAAAACGTATAAAAATGAATACTAAACCAAAAGTTGAAAAACTAAAGCCTAAAAGGTTTAATGTTGGTGATAAAGTGCGAATAAGCAAATACAAAGGTGTATTCAGTAAAAGATATCTTCCGAACTGGACAAATGAGGTATTTACCGTATTTAAGGTGCAACCTACAGTACCAGAAACTTACATTTTAAAAGATAATAAAGGACAATTGCTTGAAGGAGGGTTTTATGGACATGAAATGTTAAAATCAACAGTAGGTGATGTATATTTAGTCGAAAAGGTGTTGCAACGAAAAAAGGATAAGGTTAAAGTACGATGGTTAGGATTTAATAAAACGGAAGATTCTTGGATACCTAAAAAGGATCTAATATAATGATAGAGCATCATTTTGGGTTGAACCATTACAAAGGATGGAGATAATACCGCAAAAAGACAATTTTACTATTAATAATATAGATGAACTCACAGTGGATGGTTCTCAATTCAATACTGGGAAACACGGTGTTTTGTTACCAAACACGGTGCGTTGTCTGGTTACCGGTCCTTCCAATTGTGGAAAAACAAATGTAGTATTCAATTTGATTACAAACCCTAAAGGATTACGTTTTAATAATTTATATGTATTTTCAAAGTCACTACAACAACCAAAATATCAGTTATTGGAACAAATACGCAATAATGTGCCTGAAGTTAAATATTTTAAATTCAATGCGAGCGAGAGTGTCATGCAACCGCAAGAGGCTAAACCATTCTCAGTATTCATATTTGACGATGTATCTTGTGAAAATCAAAATACAATAAGAAATTACTTCGCCATGGGTCGACATAACAACATAGATAGCATTTATATTGGTCAAACTTACAGCAAAATACCGAAACAGCTCATTAGAGACAATGCAAACATGTTAATTGTATTTAAACAGGATGAAACCAACCTAAAACACATATATTATGACCATGTAAGTGCGGATATGCCATTTGAACGATTTAAAGAGTTGTGTGGAAAGGCTTGGGCTGAAAAGTATGGGTTTTTAACAATTATGAAGGAACAACCGCTAAACAATGGTCGATACAGGATAGGATTTGATAAATTTATACTAATACACTGATCATGATGTAAAACATTCATTGTTGTACAACACGTCTTGCTACAAACATGGTTAACCAAGAAAAGTTAATAATGGAAATAAAATCACTTAGTGATTCTATTCGAGATAAAAACAGAGCATTAAAATTAGGTATTAGCGAAAGGGAGAAATTTCTTGAATCTACTTTTAAACCTATTACTGAACCCTTGAAACAATTAAACAAAAAATTTGCTAAACCCGTTTTGGAAGGAGATGCAATTGCACCTATTACAAAGTTTGAAAGAGAAAATGTAAAATCAGAAGATTTTAGTGATGAAGACCTGGAATCCTCTACATATAGTGGTTTTACCGGTGGAGAACCTGAAAGAGAGCTAGAATCACCAGACTATAGTGGTATAAGAGAATTATATGAAGTAAAAGCTAAAAGAGGACATGAAGATGTATCAACTGCTAGTGAAGAGGAAAAAGAAGAAGAAGCAAAGGAAGGTCCGTCAAACATAAGCTTGTTGGGTGAAAACATTCATAACAAAGGTCCTTTAGGAAGGAAATACATGATAAAAATGTTAGCTGGAATAAATCCTAATAAAAACTACCATAGTTATGGAGTAAGATTAACAGAAGAAGGTTTAATGGTTGGTAATAGCCCGGTAAACATTGATGAAGATGATAATATTATTGTTGGTAATCAAAGATATAAGGGCACAAGAGGATTATTTGAATTATTATTTGAAAAAAAGCCTTTAGAATTGTTAGTTAAAGAAGAAGACATGGAAGCATATAAACAGATTTTGGAACACACCAATGCATACAGGAGGAAGTATTTAGCTGACCAACCAGTTTTTAGATCTAGGTCTTTAAAATATAGAGAATTTGTATCCAAGTTAATACCAACAACGAGAAGACAGCCAATGCCGATAATGCCAAGAAAACCTGTAAAACGAAGGTTTGTGTCATCCACTTTGGATATAAGTGCTCCAGAACCAAGAAAAAGAAACAAATCTGTTACAGGTACAGGTTTAATGAAGAAACTATATAACACAAATGTGATTTATTACAATAATATCAATAAATTGGTGGATAGAATGAAACTAATACATGAAGCTAAAGAAGCGGGTCATACTGGATTGGAAAACGAATGGGTGGCTTTAGTGGATGAACTCCGAAACCGTGGGGTAATCTCATAAAAATGCGTTACTCCCTAGATTACTATTCAGTTGCACCATGAGTGTCGACAAGTTCGGACGTTACTCCTCGGATGGGTTATATTACGCAAATAATTTAAAAAGAGGTGCTGGTTTACCACAAACACCTGATGGGGATTATGATATAACTAATAAAAGGTTAAAAAACATAAAAGATCCCACAGATGAAAACGATGCAATAAATTTAAAAGTATTAAAAGAAAAGATATCACCAACATTAAGACTACAGAAAAACACATATGACGCAGGTAATCATAGAATTGTCAATGTTGGTAAGCCAAATCAAAACGCTGATGCAATAAACAAAGGTTATTTATCATCAGAATTAAAAAATACGTTAAAATTCAATGGAAAAACGTATACCGCTGAAAATAAACGTATATCCAACGTAGATGACCCTAAAGATGCAAAAGACAGCGTAAATAGACGCTATTTACATTCATTAATACCTGAAAAGACAAAAGATGGTTTTTCTTTTTATAAATTTGTTATTAACGATATAGGTTATCCGAAAAATGAAAATGATGCTGTAAATTTAAAATATATAAAAGATCATTGTATTACACGTGATGTAGGAGTTATTGATTGTCTAGGTAATTGTTTAGTGAATGTTAAAGATGGTTCGGCACCATCAGATGGTGCAACAGTGGGTCAAATGAAGGAAACTTTAAAGCAAGAAACATCTGGATTTGTAAAACAGGATCAAGTAGTATCACGGTCGGGTGATGTGTTTGTACAAGGAAATGAAAAGTTTATTTTACTTGAACAAAAAAATAATGTTTGGGATTGCAAAGAAATGAAATTATCAAATGCGCAATTAGCTACAGATGCTCATGATGTTCCGATTTTATCACAAGTTTTACATACTAATCCAAACAATTATCATAGAATTTGGTTGGGTACAAATAGAAGAATAATTAACATATTTCCAGGTATCGATGATTACGATTGTGTTGTAGTAAAACAATCTTTAATATTAGACAAACCAGGAGGTAGTACTTTCAATGCGAAAAATAAGAAAATAGGTAATTTGGCACAAGGAACAGATCCAAAGGATGCTGCAACTGTAGGACAAACATTACAATATGATAGTGCAAATCAAGAGTTTATTTATAATACCAAAAGATTTAAATTAATGGATGTAAATGATTATCAAAATATATTAATTGCAGATCCAAATTCATTTAGCGGATTTAGAAAATTGTCTGGTGAGGAATTTATTCATAAAAATCATGTATTTAGAAATGAAGCAGACAGATCATTAATTAGTGCAGATTTAAAATATTTTAAATGTCCTGGGAATGATGCAAATGTAACTGATGAAGACTAAGAATTTGTATAAAAACTGATATGGGTTAGAAATCGGGACTAATATTATAAAAATGGGTTACACTCTAGAATGTTATTCAGTTGCACCATGAGTGTTGACAAGTTCGGACGGTATTCATCGGATGGATTATATTACTTTAATACTTTAAAAAGAGGTGTTGGATTACCACAAACACCTGATGGAGATTATGATATTAGTAATAAACGGTTAAAAAACATTAATGATCCCACAGATGAAAATGATGCAATAAATTTAAAAGTATTAAAAAAAGAGATATTACCAACACTGAAATTAGACAAAAACACATATAACGCGGGTAACCATAGAATTTCCAACGTTGGTAAGCCAAATCAAAACGCTGATGCAATAAACAGAGGTTATTTATCATCGGAATTAAAGAATACGTTAAAATTTAATGGAAAAACGTATAATGCTGAAAATCGGCGTATATCCAACGTAGCAGACCCTGTAGATGAAAAAGACGGCATAAATAGACGCTATTTACATTCTATAATACCTGAAAAGACAAAAGATGGGTTTTCTTTTTATAAATTTGTTATTAACGATATAGGTTATCCAAAAAATGAAAATGATGCTGTAAATTTAAAATACATCAAAGATCATTGTATTACACGTGATGTAGGAGTTATTGACTGTCTTGGTAATTGTTTAGCGAATGTAAAAGATGGTTTTGCACCATCAGATGGTGCAACGGTGGGTCAAATGAAGGAAACTTTAAAACAAGAAACCTCCGGTTTTGTGAAACAAAACCAAGTAGTAACACGTCAAGGAGATGTATTTGTACAAGGAAATAAAAAGTTTACTTTACTTGAAGAAAACAATTATGTTTGGGATGGTAAAGGAAAGTTATTGACAAATTTAGGTATTGGTGAAAAGCCTGGTGATGCTGTTACTTATGAACAGATAATACAATTAGAGCCAACTGGAAAAAAATGGTGGAATTGTGATAACAAACGATTAACAAATGTCGCAGACCCTGATTATGCCGATAACGCTGTAACTGTTAATTTTCTTGTTAAAGTAATAGGTAATTTATTATTTGATATGCATAATTATATTGTAGCAGGACAACATAAACCTATTGACGAAAAAATGAGAAATACATGGATTAAACAAGAAATTCTTTATAAATATTTTTTTAATCATAACACACAAAAGTTTAGATCATCAGATTGGGGTACTTTTGATATTTAATTAAATAACACCATATATTACATCATTTATGTGCAACCTGTCATAGAGGTAACACATGGGTTACGCTTTTCGAATATAAAAGACAATCATGGCGTTTCATTACACCAGTCCATATCGAGACACTATACGGAAAGGAGGCGGTATCACGTCCACAGCGGTTTCTCTGTTAAGTAAAGCTTTAAATCGTATTCCAGTAGGATCTATCGTAAACAGAGCAATAGACGCTTTACCATACGAATTTCACATACCGGGAGGTTATCAGTATTGCGGACCAGGAACTAAATTGCAAAAACGACTGGAAAGAGGTGATCCAGGCATAAATAAGTTAGATCAGGCTTGTAAAGAACACGATATCGCATATTCCACATTTACCGATTCAAAAAATAGGTCAATCGCTGATAAAAAGCTAGCAAATATAGCTTGGCAACGAGTAAAGTCTAGTGACGCTAGTATTGCGGAAAAAGCAGCAGCTTTAGCGGTAACAGCAGGTATGAAGGCTAAAACAGCGGTAGGAGGTGGAAAAAGGAGGGGTAGGAATAAAAAAGGATCAACCATGAAGAAACATGGTGGTAATATTAGACTAAAAAGACGTTCTACTAAGAAAAATAATAAAAAACCAACAATATGGTCAATGGTAAAAAACGGGGCAGGTCTATACCTAAGACCGTATCGTGCATATTAAATAAAAGAAATCAATTAGTTATACCACATAAAGCGTTGACTAATGTTGAATTATTCAGATATATTTCCTGTTTAAAAATACCATTTTTTCGCGGAGTATTCATGAAGGACAGTTTACCAAAGAAAATATGGAAAAATGAGACTGGAATCGTAAATTTGGATAATACTGAAGGGTCCGGCACCCATTGGGTGTGTTATAAGAAACTGAATAGCAATGTATATTATTTTGATAGTTTTGGAAATTTGCCACCACCTAAAGAACTTGAACATTACTTTAAATCTGCTAAAAACATATATTACAACTATAAAAGAGAACAACCTGATAATACTTCAATATGCGGCCATTTATGTTTGGAATTCCTAGCTAAAAGTATCAGTCACTATTGAGATGTCTTCCTATACGGTATCATTAACAGGAAAATCGTCCACTTTACGAAGTATCCTTTTTCCAGCGTTACGCTTGCAAAAAGGAAGATTTTGGGAGGCAGCACTGTTAGATTTTACAACTTACAACTCTATTCCCAATGTTACGGAAGGTAAAAATAACTTATTGCATTATTATAAAGGAAAAGATGCCAGTGGGAAATTTACAGACTTAGAAGAGTGCAGTTTACCCACAGGTTCTTATAAAATTGATCATATTAATGAATTTTTGCAAAATAAAATGGGAAAAGACAATATATCGCTAAAAGGTAATAACAATACAATGAAAGCTGAGCTTACTTCAAAATATTATATAGATTTCACTAAGCCAAACTCAATTGGTGATTTATTAGGATTTCCCAAAGATGGAGCAATTTTAGAACCAAATAAAACACATTCCGGTAAACAAACTGTAACAATATTAAAAGTCAATAGTATAGACATAACTTGTAACATTATACAAGGAGCTTACAGATATGGAGCAAATACCCATATAATACATACTTTTTACCCAAGTGTACCACCTGGATTTAAAATTGTTGAAAAACCACAAAACCTGGTATATCTACCGTTGAACACCACTTTCATTTCAGACATCGTGTTGAACGTATTGGATCAAGACGGTAACTTGATAGATTTCCGAGAAGAGCCTATTACGGTTAGATTACATTTAAAATCGACACTTTAATACAAAATCATGGGTTTAACATTTAAAAGCGAACAACCTACGGGAAACCACATTAGTAGCTCTTCAGCTGTGGAGGAGTTAACACGTGAGAACATTCGTTTCTTAGAGAGAATTGGATTACAATTAACCGATTATGGATATACTGGATATAGCGCAGGGTCCAACATTCGACGAAACCCTATGGGAAAAAGAATATCACACCCACAACCCTTACACTTCATCAAAATTAAACAATAACGATGAAATTCGTATTCCCATACAAAATCAAGACATTTACACACTACCATGTGAAAGTTACTTGTATATTGAAGGAAAAGTTACTAAAAAGGATGGTACTACTACTGGTACAACAGTTCCATTTATAAATAATCCTATGGCTTTCCTGTTTGATGAAATTAGATATGAAATATCAGGTGTAACAGTTGATTCCACTAAAAAAGTAGGTATTGCAACAACTTTAAAGGGATTAACATCTATATCACCTAATGAAACCAATTTAATACAACCTGCAGGATAGGTTTTACCTGCAAAAGACACAATCACTCCAGATACAAATGGAAATTTTGATTTTCATATTCCATTACGTTTGTTGCTTGGTTTTGCAGAAGATTATAGAAAGATTATATTAAATGTTAAACAAGAATTAGTTTTGTTGAGATCTTCTAACGATAAAGATATTATTAAAGCTCCAGATGGTACAACAGATGCAACTTTAGAATGGAAATTAACATTAGACAAAGTTGTATGGAGAGTTCCGCATGTTAAATTAGCTGATGAGCATAGAATGCTACTATTAAGAAAGTTAAAGGCTGATCGTGATATTGTAATTCCTTTTAGAAGTTGGGAATTTCATGAACATCCCAGCTTGCCAGCTACGGATCGTCACACTTGGACTGTTAAAACATCTAATTATGTGGAACGAGCCAGGTATATTATATTTGGTTTACAAACAGGCAGAAGAGACACCATCACCAAACATGCAGGCCAATTTGATCATTGCAACTTGAAAAATATTAAGGTTTATTTAAATTCACAATTTTTTCCATACGATAATTTAAATGTGTCATTCGCTAATAAAAAGTACAGCATATTGTACGATATGTATGCAAGATTCCAAAGTTCATATTACGGTAAAACAAATGCACCTTTACTATCACCAGAAAAGTACTTAGATGGTTACCCGATAGTTGTAATCGATTGTTCCAAACAGAATGAATCGGTAAAATCATCAAGTGTGGATATAAAAATAGAAATGGAATTCAACGCGGCTATACCAGCTAATACAACTGCATACTGTTTAATTCTACATGATAAAATCGTAACATACACACCTTTAACTGGAATTGTTAAAAATGTATTGTAAAAAACCGGTTTTGTTACATTCGAATGCATTCCGCGAGTATAAAAGCAGAGCGTTTAGGTCGCTCCTCATCAGTTTGTTGCCTGTTCTTGTATGGGTAGCATCTTATTCAATATGGCTTCTCCTAGTGGTACACAAGAAAATGTAGTTGATATTGAGAAGGAGATATCCGACTTTTTAGATCTTCAAGGTCAACCGGAGGGAGATGAACACAACGCTTGCGGACAACTCCACGCCAGTAATGATGCTGAGGAAAAAGGTAAAGGAAGAAAGAATGCACAGAAGAAGAAAAGGGATATTGAAGATAATATTTCTCCTAACATATTGAGTGAGGTATTCTTGCGAATATTTTATCCAATCTCATCCAGTTTGGACAAAAGTGTTTTAATCGGTGTTATGAAATCGACGGATTGTTCACCTACTGTAATTTTAACTCATGGACCCAAAATGATTTTGTTCACCGATAGTGCTTGGGAATCTTTTATGAAGCACTTGCATCTGCTAGAATGCTATTTAACTAGTAACATGTATGGAAGAAAGACAAGAGTAGGACTTTTGGATTCAAATGTGGAAATTGATATTATAAAGAATCGTGGTGACCATCAGTTGCGGTTTAGAGACACAACAAGACATGATAACAAGATTCAACTTAATCGAGAAGAGTTTTTTATTCTAACCTGTGCAACTGAACCAATAACAAGATACTTGAGACAACTAGTGTTTTCAAGTTCTATTATTAAAGATTATTTGGAAGACACTTTGGACAAACAACCGGACGCACCTATATTGTACGGACCTGTGGATACTTCTATATTTAATAGAGTTCCTCATGAAGTACAAATGTGGAGACAATTGGAAAAATACGCTCAACTACATAAGAAATCAGTAAAACAGGAAGAAGGGGAAGAAGGAGGAGAAGAATCAAGTGTTAGTGATGAAAATGAAAACAAGGAGAATGTAAAGATGGAAACTTAGATGACAATGGTTGGTTTTTAAAACAATATCAAACGCTTTGTGGGGTTAGGCCTACCGGGGACGGTGCCCACGTTAAATATACACCAACGCGCCAACAACTGTACGGCCTGGTATAAAAGTCGTACCTACCGTGGTGTGGAAATCAGTTGATCTTTGGACTTCGTCATGAGCAGACGAGTGGCCTTCGCAATGGACAAGGAAGAAGAACAAGTAAAGTCCAAACCTGGTATAATTGAGTTCCAAGCGTTTCGGGGTAATGACGATAGATTTATCATAAAAGAACTTGTGTTTTTTGACATCAATACAAGTGTTCCATATACATTTTTGTTCAAACCACCATGTTCTTATTCATCATTAACTAGCAAAGCCGCTACTACCAACAGGTGGATTTCAAAATATTTCCATCATATCGATTGGTATGATGGTTTTGCAAGTTACACAGACTTGTATCACATCATGCATCAGTTTTCAAACAGGTTTACCAATATTTATACAAAAGGACTGGAAAAGAAGAAATGGATCGAAGAATTTACTCATGTTCCGGTCAATGATGTGGACTTGGATAAGAACTACAAGTATACGATGGAAAATGTTTGTATTTGTACTAAAAGTCCAGAACATGAAAAAGATAGACATTGCGCTTTAAAAAACGCCTATAAACTCGCATCTTACCTTCAAAGTGTGGAAGTGGGGAGTGGTGGGGGTGATGGGGGTTATATAAGTGAGGAGCAGACCGGGACCTGGCATGAGTATTACTCGAGATTCCGAGACGACAACATCTCCCAGCAAGAAGACGAAGAAGACGATCTATAACTCGACCATGGCATCTCACCAGTTCCTGCAAACTTTGGTTGAGCAGTTCAATGCTCACTCCAAATCTACCATACTACCTTTCAAGAAGTGTTCCGAACTTAAGGATGAGAAGCACTACATTATCCACACCATGAAGAAGATGGAGACTACAGTTGGAGAGGCCATCTGCTGCAGTCTTAGCGAGGCACCGTTCACTCCGGGGGATGAGCCCAAGTTCCAAGTCTACCTGCCGAAACGATTCGTCCATCTCCTCCAGAACGAGGATCTGCGTTCCATCCAACCCGGCTGTCTCTACCTGGTTTCCCACGGTTGCACGGGTAGCAATTCCACCGAGTTGACCATCCACATCACCGACAAGCAGCAGTGTTAAGTTTAAGTTTTACTGTTGTACATATGTTATTGTAATGTTTTATAAATAAACCATAAAAAGACAAAAAAAAAATACAAAAGACAAAAGAAATGCAACATATCAATATGTGAGGTTTGTCACATATTGATATGTTGCATTTTTTTTTAAACTTCGCGGGTGACCTTGACCTTTGACCTTTGCATTTCACAGTTACCCCCACCACCAAGCTAAAGGTCAAACCTGCTTCGATGCAAACATCCCCACCACTTTTTCATAGTACCCCCAAGCGCTGTGCCTCAGCTTCATTTCAACTCCGACGGTCAACCGTACAACATCAAGATGTCTCTCAATGTAAGTTGTGCTAGTTACGAGGAGGTAACCATTAAGACTCAGCAGGAGCTGAACGACTTGTACAAGGAGTTGCAGCTGATGGTGGCGCGAGGCTACCGTATAAATGTGCAAGTCTACGCTTGCAATATACGCAATCTCCGACACCCAAAAGAAGAGTCTGAACATTACTCTTCTCCAGCGACTTCATCACCGGCGTCCATGAAGACTGAAGCGAGCCAGACTTTGGATTATTTCAGCTGACTAGCAGTTGTCTTTCTTCTTCTTACCATTGTAGAATATGTTTATTTCTTTATTATATTAAAGATGTAAAAGAGAAAAAACACCTATCTTGTTACTGACATATGTGCTCAGTAACAAGATAGGATTTTTAAAACACAATTTGGATGACCTTGAAACTTCCCCCACCACTTTTTCCCACTTTTTTATAGTACCCCCAAGCGCTGTGCCTCAGCTTCATTTCACCTCCAACGGTCAACCGTACAACATCAAGATGTCTCTCAATGTAAGTTGTGCTAGTTACGAGGAGGTAACCATTAAGACTCAGCAGGAGCTGAACGATTTGTACAAGGAGTCCGAAAAGGAGGTTGTCAACAAAACCGATGATCAACAATTGTGGGACTCCTCTATTACAGAAAAGGAATTACATGCAGCCGTCGAAGCTGTCGAGGAAAAGGAAAAGAACCTCAGGCAGCTCTGGTTGGCTCAGATGGATATTTGCGGATCTGTGCCGCGTGATGATTTTGAACTTCAATGTCAGATGGCGATTACCCAGCAACTAGAAGAAGCCGAAAAGGAGCTAAAGAGTGGAGGTACTATCCGGGCGGAGGTGAAAACTGAGAAACATGAAGAATATAACGAATATGATGATTAAACGTACTGTTGATCCCAATCCTTTTAGTTTAAGTGGTTATGTTATAAGTAAATAGACAAAGTTTCCTTTTTTTAAAACTCCATTTGGATGACCTTGAAATTTCCCCCACTACTCTGTAATACCAGCATTGCTCGCTGCAACAAGCATCATTCCTCCTCCAACAACCATGGCGGACACCCCTGCTTGCAATGCCATGTCTTCCACCGAAGATGTACCCACTACGAATTGGAAATTGACAATCGACAACGTGCATTATTTAGAAACCATCTGCGATTGGATGAAGTCTATTCTCCTCGACAACCCGGGAATAAAGCTCAAGGTCACTTTAGATTATGATTGGTCTGAAGTTATACTGCAGCAAGACGATCAACAAACACCGGAGTATTTGTCAAATTTACCATTGTCAACCATATATCCTACAAATGAGGTGGAAAGGGAAGAAGAGGAGCATGGGGTTTAGAGTTTCTTATTTTTTAAAACCCAATTTGGATGACCTTGAGATTCCCCCCACCACTTCCCATATACCTAGAGTGCGCAGGGCCAGACAGTCAGTCGCTCGGTGTCCATCGTAGGGTGCACATCACGGTTGCTACTCCAATTCCTGACAATTTGGGGTAGTTCAAGGTCACAACACTTCTACAACTTTGAGGTCATCACACTTTAACTCTGGGTCGGGATCAACTTGTAGTATTTCTGTGTTTTCACTCAAGGTCATTACACTTTAACTCTGGGACGGTATCAACTTGTAGTATTTCTATGTTTTAACTCAAGGTCATCACACTTTATCATGTAACTTTAAGGTAGCACCGAAACGGTGCTACCCGGCTTGACATTTTCAAGTTTCCCAAGGTCATCGCAATTTCCCCCACCACTTCCCATATACCTAGAGTGCGCGGAGCCGGACAGTCAGTCGCTCGGTGTCTGTCGTAGGGTGCGCATCGCGGTTGCAGTAATGGTCGAATGGGGGCTTCTGGGCCAGTTCGAGGTCACCCGAGCGGTGTCACATGACGGTTTAGGCAGAATAACGTTGCAAACTTCAAATTTCCTCGGCACTTTTGGAGCCGGACAGTCAGTCGCTCGGTGTCTGTCGTAGGGTGCGCATCGCGGTTGCAGTAATGGTCGAATGGGGGCTTCTGGGCCAGTTCGAGGTCACCCGAGCGGTGTCACATGACGGTTTAGGCAGAATAACGTTGCAAACTTCAAATTTCCTCGGCACTTTTGCTGTTTCTCATCGCAAATTCGCTCCAAGTCGTCAAGGTCATGGTAACTGTGACTGATATTCGGAGCGTAGTGCGAGAAACGGCAAAAGTGCCGAAAAATTTTAGGTTTCAGCGTGACCTTGACCTTTTGTGACATCAATGACGTCATCTTGGTGACGTAAGGGGTGATGACGTCATCAGCACGTCATTTCTGTGACGTCATGGGTGTGACGTCATGGATGTGACGTCATTGGTGATGACGTCATCAATGATGCAATCGATGACGTCATCGATGAGGTCATTGACCTCGATGACGTCATCGATGACGTCATCGCTCGGGTGACCTTGAACTGGCCCAGAAGCCCCCATTCCCCACTACTTAGGAATATTATAGATCAACATTGTAAAATAACCTGATTATCAACACCTCCTTGCTTCACTTACAGTAAAGCAGTATTTGTTGAACTGTGTATTTTTTTATATATTTATTACCTTAAAACTTCTTTAGCAGACGTAATTTTCATATGACAATGTCAATATAAGTAAAAAACGCACATTGCATTAATTGCCATCTTCACCCGCATTAAGTAAGTAAACTAACTGTCTCTGCAACAATATAATACATATAAAAAGAATTATTACACCATATACTAAAAAATCAATAAGTTCAATTATTTAAGGTGTTGGAACAGTTTAACACGAAACATAGGGTAAAAGGGGAAAAAATATGAATATACTTAATATTTCTTATTTTGAATAACATTTGAACTCATTTCACTGTAAGACTTGCGCCTTGATATAGGCCTAGGTATCTCTAAAATAATAAACTACTATTCAACCATAATATTTTAATTAAATAAAGTTTAACTATCTACTAGTGACAACTGAAACATTTTAACAATAAATAATTATAATTCTCTGCTTAAATAAGATAATTGTAAATATTCCAAGCAAATAAATACCCCCGTCGCAGCAGACCTGCATACTCAGCGAATTTCCAAACGATCTTAAGATATTGTATTTTCCCCATAAACACCATAGGAATGGGTATGTAGGTTTGCTGACTTGGGATGTAGTTAGAAAATGTTAGTTTTGTTAGGAAATGTAATAGTTACGTTAGGTAAATGTCAAACTGTCTCAATATTCGGCACTTTTTAATTTTCCCCATAAACTTCATGGGGGTGAGTATGTAGGTTTGCCGCCATATGGGTATTGTAAGCAAATATCAGTTACATCCTCCCTAATGAATGTACATACCAAATATTATCAAGTTATGGTGTTCTTTTCATTTTCCCCATAAAAAACCCATAGGGGTGAGTACGTAGGTTTGCCGCCATGTGGTTGTTGTAAGCAAATATCAGTTACATCCTCCCTATTGAATGTACATACCAAAAATTATCAAGTTATGGTGTTCTTTTCATTTTCCCCATAAACCCCATAGGGGTGAGTACGTAGGTTTGCCGCCATGTGGGTGTTGTAAGCAATTTTTAGTTGAATCCTACCAAGTGAATTTACATACCAAATTTTATCAAGTTATTCCAATAAATAAGCAAGATACAGGGTTTCGTTGATTTCCCATAAGATTAACATGGAAAACCTATTTTTGGCTTTTCTCCGTAACCTGTTAAGCCAAGTTAAAAATTCAAATACTAAATTGTTTATTTTTTTAAGCTCTTTAAAATGGTTTTAGTTAAAATTGTTGAATTTTGAAAATTATACTCCAAAAATGCAAAAAACCCATTTTTGACCCTTTGAAACCCCATAAAACCCTGTTCCCATAACCCGATCTTGCTGGTTCGCGAACTCATGAAAATAGACCTAGTCATACACCTTCATACCAAATTTCATCAAAATCGGAGGTCCCCTTCAAAAGTTATCAGTACCACGGACACATAGATATATATATATATAGATATATATATAGATATATAGATATATAGATATATATATATATACATATATATGAAAATGAACGAACATTGTTTTTGGCTTCTGGGGACCTCGAAATGAAAAAGTAACATGGTCCCGGGCTTAGGTCTTACCATGGCTACTACCGTAATAGCGTATTCCCTATAGGGAAATTCGCTAAAATGAAAGAACAGTTTTATACCTATTTAACTCCCTCTTAAATTGCCGCCAGAGAAATTATTTGATTGGCGGGGCTCCGGAATATTTCAATATTGACGTTATTCGGGACTGCTTTCCTCTCTTGAATTATTCATCAAGATCAAGTCCAACAACTTATTTCTAAGATATCAATTAGCTGCTTGACAGATAAAATTATTTTCACCCATCTTCATTGTAACTTTTCTGGTGGTGTCTCTTAAACTTATCAACAATAATTAAGAAAGGGCCAAGTTTTATTTAAAATTTTACTATTCTCTAACAAACTCTAATCTGAAAACAAATAGTGTGGTACGTATAGATTTTAACCTCATGAAAAAGATATATACCAAAAGACAAACTTCGTAACGCTCATTGTACAACTATATTCATGTTTATTATATTAGGAAAATATATTGAAGCAAGTATGCGGAAGTATAAAGCTAAAACAACCTCATGAAAATGTTATATACAAAAAAAAAAAACTTTATAATTCTAATTGTACAACTATATTCACGTTTATTATAAGGAAAAATATAATGAATCAAATATGCGGAAGTATAAAACCTAAAACAACATTCATTATTATTTTAAAATAATTTATAACATTAAATAATTTTGCTTCTAAGAAGACAGAGTAATACGTCTACGAATGCGTTTAGATTATGGCTTATTTAAGAGGTCTTTAAAATTTAATCACGATTTTGTACGATTTTAATTTTTGTGAGGTAATAAAAACAACATGGTATATCTAAATTTTATTTATAAATAAAATCAAAATATTATTAATTTTTTATATTTATTTGTGACTTTTATTTATGTAATCTTAAATATATTTCAAACATTAACTGGAACTATTGTAACCGCTTACAATTTCTAAAACCATTAAACAGCTTGTTAGGTATTGTAAGTCCCACTTTAGCCAAATTATTATTGCAACTAGGTGATTATATATTGATAAGGGATTTAATTTATTTATGCAAATTATAAAGTTGTTATTGTTTGATGATATTGAGTTTTAGATGATATTAGTTGAATGGTCAGTCCTTTATGTTCTAATATGTTCTGAAAGAGTATTGTAATGGCCTAGCTATCTATATAAATAAAAGGATATGCCTGTATCCATGTACATATCTATATTAATAAAATTAGAGTATTGTCTGTACGTTGCTTAGAATTTTGAAATTTTTGGTTATTTTTAATTTTTATGCATCGCAGAATCCAAAATCGGTGTCATCTAAATTTCTTTCCCTCTGTCTGTCTGTCTGTCTCTCTCTCTCTGTCATTCTGTCTGTAACGCTCATGGGTCCTATTTTGTCCTCTTTTCACTGGATAACGACTTTACCTAAGGGACTAAATTTTTTTCATGTCATAGACTAGAGTGGTGTGAAGGTTCATTACAACTTTAATTGAGACCTTAGGGCTTTGCCCCATAGTATGTCAAAATAGCCAAGTTGTGCTAAAATACCAATCTTTAATTTCTTTTTACACGACAAGGGCTTTCGTAAATAATGTGAAAATTTTTATTGTTGTTAAATGTTGCAATTAGAACGATTTTAGCTGCTCTAAAGCATCGTTCGTCAAAAAGGCTCTGCCTTATAGTAAAGAAGTATTTAATGTTAATCTTATGGGAATATTTAATTCTACCTTTTTATCTATGCTCTTTAATCAGCTGGATTAGACAGTTTGTTATTTTTACCACAGATGGCAACACATAAAATTTTTAATACAGACTCATTCATATCTATTCCTTTAACTTTTCACTGGCCTAAATACAGTGAATAAAGTCAACTAATTCTTGGTTCTAAATATGAACATTAAAATAATTTATGGAAATTATTACGAAACGAGTTTTGACCCTTAAACCTTAAAATTTTTCTTATTATCATTACAAACTAATTTTAGTTCCCAATTTAGCTTTCATTGCACTTCTGACAAAAAGAGGTGTATTTCATCAAACACAATATGTAGTTAAAACCAATGAGGTTTATAAATTATTGCTCAATCTGTCAAGAAGTTCGGGTATAGTTGGGGCAATATTAATGTGTAAGAACTTAATGAGTAGGGTTCATATGAAGAAGTGAGAAAGTTGCTAAAACACCACTCGCATTACCTACCACTTAATTTTCATTCAAGGATCATGCTGATTGGTTGAATGGAATCAGATGGTTTAAGAACATATTTGCAAATGTTTGTTATTGTTTTTTTATTTTGTGTTAACAAACAAATATACTTATTTTGTCATTTAGAAGGTAAAAAGAACGCTTCCCGTGGCAATAAGGAAAAATAATCCCACCATCAATGCTTAATTTTTCTCCGTTTTTCGACATAACTTTTTAACATGGGATGTCACTATTTATTCGGTTTTGTATACATTGGCAACACATGAGGTTTTAGGTAAAAAGGTAAAGTCTAAAGACAAAAAAATTGAATTAAGTGAACCTAATAATATATCTACACTGCGGTGCGGTGCCTATACGTTACTGACAGATGTTGCGTTGTTTTTCTTGGTTTGGGAATTAAAATTTTAACTAGTTTTGAATTTAGATTTAATATTGTACATTTCCCTACATATCTTTCATGGGTAGAACAAGATGCAGGGGTGGAATACATTGGATTTAGTATATAGCTATCGTCACATCCAATCAAGGATTCAATATTAGATTTCATAAGAATTTATAATATTTTTATTAAGTCTGAGTTTTTTTAAATTGTGTATGAGTTTATATTCATAGAACCATAAAGTAAATCACCATACGAATATAAATGTTTAATCAAACTGCAACAAAATCATTAATATAAGTAACTTCTAGACTAAATGAGAAATGGATTTAACAAGATTTTGACAAATGTACCTGGTAGCTATTAAGCATAAAACTTGATATCTAGATACGTTAGAATGAACCAACTGGAGGTTATATGTTGAATTTGTGAAATCACTAATATCATTCGTTTAATAAACTGTACACACACCCCGTGCGAAGAACGGTTACACAGCTAGTATTTATATATTTTTGATTAATGGACCCAGAAACCACAGGATCGTTTGCCATGAAACCCTGTAAAATATGGATATTTTCATAGAGAAGGTTTGTAAGCCAATATTATGTTGGCTTTGAGCTCTATATCAAAGTTGTTTATAAACATACCATATGGCAAAAATGTTACTTTGTAATTTATTCTATTAACAGCTGTTCTCATAAAAAATTATGGTATTGGGGAAAGTTTTGTAATAAAAAAAGAAGATATTACAGAATTGTGGTGAGTGCACGCAGCGAACGAGCTCACCTGAAAGGCAACAAATTTCTCAGACTGGCATTGCAAAGCATGCAGGGTAGCAGCTAGTATCTTCTAAATAATTAATAAGTAAAAATTTACTATCAATAAAATTAATGACGAATCTAATGTGTTATGTCATGATATCTAAAACTAAAACTCAGTAGTCGTGCAATTAATTATCTTCAATTAGTTAGTATTTATTTGGTTGAATGGAAATAGATGTTTTAGTCCTCAACAACCTACACGTTTTTGCATTGATGTTTTGCATTGTTTAAGGTAGATTTTCTTCGAATTTTGATGGAAAACAAACCTGAAGATGTATTAGAGCACTGAAAATGAATAGAAATATGGGAACATACTATTGTTATGGTTTGTCCATCAGTAAACAAGCGTAAAATAATTTTAAAATCAGGATAAATAAAATAATTTATAAACTGATAAATGACTATTAATGAGGCAGCAGCTCAGAATGAAGACATCATATTTGTCACTATAGAGTTGTGACGTTGACTTCAAACGGGTCTCGTCGATGTTTATTGTATTAGTTCAACTGTCCAATATCACGTCAACGGTGGAAACAAAATGTTGCTGAATACATTGGTTACATGAAAGATTCAATAACGATTATCAATATACAACCCTTACACAGTATAATTCAAAATAATTTAAAAGAAACTAGTATACGTGTTGCTCAAAATCGAGCAATTTATTTTAATATGATACAAATTTTACTTGCTCTAAACCAATGACATCCAATCAATCCAATATTGTGAATATCTTTAAAGGCCAAAATCTACTCGTATTAACAGCTGATTATTAACAGATGTTTAAAATGCTTTATTCAATCCCAATGTTATTTAAATGGGAAATTTTGAGATTTCAATGGTGGATAGCGCTCTTATTTTCAGTCCGATTCTCATCAGTTTTTGGCGGAAACAACTACAGACCAAGCCCTTTCCAACGACACTAAAAACTTGAAAATCGGTTAAAAATTGTAGGAGGACTTCTCATGACAAAAAAAACCCTTAGCGTATTAAATAAGTATAGATTTTACATGTTGGTACATTCTTCGATTTGCAAATATGATCTGTTGCTAGGCAAGAAAAAGTGAAAATTTGAAATTTTTGTAAAAATGTAAACAATTTTTTATCAATACAATGGATTCGGATTCTCTGGAAAAATCCTCCTTGAAAGCAGGCGTCCACATAGGCATCCGCCTATACCTGTGGGTGCTTGTAGTGATTCCAGTCATGTTCATTGTTGCCTGGCAAGAGGAGGGTAGCGATATCTTCCTCATACCCCGATTTACCTTCATGATAGCTGTGGCCCTAACCACTGTCCGATGTATGAAGCTTTACTTTAAAGCAGGAAACAATATATATGCTTTGTTTGAAGTACGTAAGGCTTAATTCTAGAACTGATTAATTTCTACATCATAAAATTTATGTATAGTATTTCTTACAAACTTATATTATGGTTTAACAAGTAAACACACTTAAGACGTATATAAACCAAGATGTGGATTTTTAAGCGTAAATGTTTGTATAACATTTTATTGAGTACGTCAATTTACTAATGCTCTAAAACTCAAAGAAAATTAATTAGCAGTATTATAGTTATTCTTGGCGATAAAATTTTGGATATTGCATTTTTTGTGCATTCCCTGATCAACCAAACAGGTAAAACAATAATTAAAAATACTTTTAACCATTAAAAAAATAATTTGTACTTTTAACAATATATATATGTGTTAATATCTACATTCGATTAAACAAGATTCTGGAAGGATCGTTATTAATCAGAAGACTTAGGAAGGATCGTATCAAGGAATTTTTGTTAATCCTGGTATACTAGAGTTAAATAAATAATCCATAAAGCGATTAATTCTTGTTACTTTCAGACATGTGTGGTAGTCTTGCTGAGCTACGTTGTCTTTAAAACTGCATGGCTGAACGTGGAGAAACTTACGGACTTAGTTTCGATATTTTACTACTTGGTGAGTTAATTTTAAGAAAGCCAAGTGAATCATTTAAGTAAATCGATCTAGTTTATAAGTTTGATTTAATATAGAAAACGTTTTTCCAAGTATCTTTACTAGTACGTAATGTTTTAGGTAATTTTTTAAAATGCCTAAGTTAAAATAAAAAATTGGTTTGAAAAAAGAATTATCAGCAATCTAATATTAAGTTGCATAAAAAATAACCTGCCGAAACTGGGCAAAAATAAACGTGACTTAGGGATAAATCTACCTTAAACTTCATTTTTGACCTATAATTTTATTACGATCAAACTAAAGCAAATCATAATGTTAAGTGATATGTTTTCTATCTAATGTGTCTGGATTATGAATGAAATCAATTACATTCTGGTAATAGCCGATGTATCGAATTTGATCGAATAGTAACTAAAACTTGAATCTGTAACAGGTAAGCTTAAAGCAGAGCCATCTAAATTATATCAATCTAACACTATCCAAGCTGTTGATGAAGACTACAAACATTTTGTGTGAATAATATTATTCGATAGATGTGATTTGCTGTGAATGTACTGTTGTTATATTTATGGTTTGAACCAAAACAAAATACAAATTAAAAAAAAAAAAACAATCTTAGGAAAATTAATTTTTTTATTTAAAAATACGTTTGTATTTTTTATTAAGAGTTATTTTTAAAAATTTGTATAAACCTTAGGTTTTCTTATACAATGAATTCATGAATCAGATTTTGCAACTTAATCTTTTATGGATTGAATTCCTTGAGAAGTCTGGTTTTATTTCACAGCATTGGCTTGTATTTCATAAAATTTCTTTCTTATAACCGTAAAATTGTATTTCATACAATTTTACAAAAAAACTTTTTAATGTTTAACAATGTGAACGAAAGCTAAGAACAGGAAATGTTATTAAACGTAACAAGACGTCTTCTACAGAGGATTTACTGTTGTTAACTGTAATTAATAATTTAATAACATCTGTTAATATGTTTTATGTAGGCTATTTTAAAATATAATTAATATGTATTTTACAGATTTCTTTTATTAGAGGTAAAAAGGACTTTCCGGACCAAAAAAGTGTGGAAATCACGAAATGGTGTCTAATAATGGCTCTTGCCTCAATCGTCCTCGCTTCGGTTACATTCATCAGTATTTATTTTGAGTACTTTACTGTTTTATATTTTCTTAGCTTTAAATTAATTATATGCATTTGAACACATATAACTACCTCCTTGGAAATGTTTTCCATAACTTAGTAATGAAAAAAATTATCGAGGGGTCACTGCTAATTTTTAGCAGTTAACAATGTCAAACACTAATTTAAAAGCCGTACGTTTCACTCGGCAATTTTTATTGTTTGAGATTTGTGTCCGAATAATATGGTGAAATCATAAAAAACAATCAACTCTTTTTGAAGGAAATAGACAGTGTAAATATTATGCTGTAACTTTGATTAACCAATTTATTGGTGTAATAAGCGAAAAGAATTATATTAATTTTCTAAAATACTTGAATGCACAAAAACAACCAACACGTTTTAAAACAAATTTTATTCCACAATATAGACTATCTTAACATTTGTACGTTCAGATGGACAAATTCTAAAAGTTTGAGATGCTCTATAAATAACGAAAGAACACAGTTTAAGGCTCTGGAGAAAAATTATATTTTAGCTTATTGAAACCATCAGTGATATTGTTGGCCATTGCAATAACATTGAGAATCTCTATCGTTATTACAAATCTGGGCTTATGGCAATAATATATGTACAGAGAATATTAGGAATGGAATCGACTGTGGGCATAAATAATAAGTGTGGTTACTACTAAAGAACGCTAATAAATTATATGACGGCGGGTTAACTTAAAATTTCAACTTTTAATGTCTTAATTGTGTCAATTTCAAGACTTAATGACTGCAACTAAACACTTGTATATTCTATACGAGCATAAATAAATGTAGTCATTAAGTTCAAATTGTTTAAATCAAAACTAAATTAACATGTCTTACTTATGTTTGCACCACCGAACCTTATATTCAGCGTTTACTATTAGGTTGAAGTTAAAAATATAAAAATATTAATCAACAAATATGTTCAGTTTTAAGGCATAGGCTAATACATATTAGCCACACCATGCCATTACTACCACATACCACCACCACATACCTTGTTATGTACCATTACTATGTACATTTTTATACACCATATAACAACATGTAATTACTTAAAATAACATAGTAACTTATAACACATATTGTGACGAGAATTTTTCATTTTAAATTTTCTTTTTATTTACAGTGCTCGAAAGTTTGTTAAATTCTGGAAAATCATAAGAGTGGCATTCATCAACCCCGAGAGCCACTATCCAGAGTGTTGGACCCTTGAGTACATCAACGCCCCCGGCGGTCCAGGTCGCAACCCTGTCATCGGCCCTTCGTCCTCCACCTGTGACCAAGATGCGCTGCAGTTCGACAAGCCCGCTATCTCACTGAACCCCTCCAGGGTATCCTCCAGTTGCTCTTCCACAGCCAGCAGAACTACGTTGAGTCTGATGGGATCCGTTTTAAACTTCTTGAAAGATGATAGAAGTTGATTTGCTTTTTAATAAAACAAAATACAAAATAAGCGTGTTTTAGTTTAACAGTGAGGATTGGCATTTATAACTATGGATAAATAAAAGAACCTAAACAAAAGCACGACGACAACAAACCTTGACAAATCTTTGGTTAGAATTTGGCGACTGTGTCAGGAGTCTAGAATCGTTCATTTTAAAAATTTTCAAAATTTTATCCTGATGCACTCATGGAATTAACTGATTGAAAAGGTATGAGCTTGAGACTAGCGCATCCCACAAAATGTGGAATGATTGATAATGTCAAAGCTTGACGCCGACACACCAGAAAAATATGGACTGATTGCAAAGGTCCATTCTTTATGTCTTACGCACAAGGCAAAACTAAAACTTGTCTTCTCTTCTCCCCTTTGGTATTGACAGTAACTTTTAACTTTCCTGACGTGCTAGGCCACACTCCCCATTATCCATTGTTAATTTACAATGTTTTTTTTTTTAATAATTTATAGTATACAATATTGATAAACTTTTACATCTAACGTATTTTGGGAAGACAATACATTTCTATTTGAAGCCAAACTGAATGCATTTCTAGTTGAAGTCAAATGTATTTTGCAGTTTTGCAGAGCCACAAACACAAAAAAATACTAAGATAATACTCTCCTACCAAATCAAGGGGTTAATTCCACCACATCAAAGTTGTTTCGAAATTTATTCATGTATAATAGAAGACGCGGTTTTTTGTGCAATGAACTCCTACAGTTTTACAATTAATTGATTTTGATGACTTTTATGTCATTGCATAGGAGCTTAGCGTAAAGCTGTTTCTAAAGTAAATTAATAAATATCAATCCAAACGTAAGTGACCTACGAGCCCTTAAAGTTGAATATTTCTGCTTTTTATTACATTGGCAAGGAAATTAGTTGATTTCCTACTTAAACAGCTATAATTAGTAAACACAGTACACTATGAATAGCAAGAGCATATATATCTTTTTAGAACATAGAGGTTGTTTTAACTAGGGAGAATACACTCGTTAACGAATTGCACTAAAAAGTGTTAAAAGTTAAAAATATAAAAAGTTGGTCGATTTCGATCAACGTGTACACTAGTAAATAACAAATCTCATTAAGGCTAAGCCCGGATCAATGTACTTATTAAATGAAGATATACTGACTATTGTTTATATTTTTTCTTACAGGTATGGGTACTTCAAAAAACCAAATAGTATATTTAAGGATTTCTTAGTTAAAGATGCTAAACTAAATTTGGTCTCCTTCAAATAATCAGTTACTAATGTTTGTGGTTGGCAAAAACCACAGTACAACAAATCTAAAGTAATGCTAGCTAATATGAGCCTGATAAATCAGCTTAGACCGTTTGAACCATTTTCTTAAACAACAATAAATAACTCCTTTGTCTACAACGTTATATCCAGAAAGCCACAAACTAAATAATATGTGTCATGTGACAGACCTTGCCAATAGGTCCATAACTTCTGAAGGAGATTACAGTCTTGAAACATTAAAATCTTCTAACTTTGACACCTTACGCACCATCCAAACAAGTAAATTTAGAAAATGGACCAAGTTTGACAAGTTGGAAATTTTTAAAATTGGCCAGATTTGACGTTATCTGATTTGACATCTTTCATTTTTGGTTTAGAATTGAACCGCACCCCCGCGGAAGCGCACCCGACCTTTGGAAACGTGCTTGCTCAAGGCGCTCCACGGGAGGGGCTCACCAACGCTCTCAGGAGTTCAGAACAAAAAACAAAACAAACTTGTGGAACCAGAAATTTAATTTTACCCAAAGTTAATACAGCAAAATAAACAACAGCAAAAACAGAGCAAAATCGGGAACATCAAAGGTCCACAGTGATAAATTTGATAACAGAAGAATTTTTACCAGAAGTCAATGTCACCAAGGTTGGCCAACCAGAATATCGATATTCAAAATTCAAAAACAACGGTAATTAAAAAAATTCCCCCTTCTGAAACTTTAACCTTAAAATTGGCATTGATAAATTAAATAAATAATTAAATAACAACAAATAAATTTCAATAAATAAACATAACAATTTACAAACACAAAATACACAAAAGAATTGGCGTGCCGAATTTTGAGGTTGACAAAAATAATTCCACCCGGAGACCTGTGGCGCAGGGCGGGCTCCTAATGGGATACTAACCTAACATAGAGACTACAAATAAATAAATAAATACTGTCACACATAAATAGCAAAAATATCACAGTTCATTGGTGGAGTGGCATATCACAGTAGTTCGTTTATGGCGTCATGGCACTGGAAAGAAGAGCGTCGGCCTGCAGCTCCGGCAAGTGGGGACCAAGGCCATGTATGTCCCCTAGGTGGGCAGGCGGACGGACCAGGCCGGAACCATCATCTGCATGGCATTGTCGGTGGGACCAAGTCCCCAGCTGGACCCTGGTAAACCCCAAAATTTGCCAATATTTTTTCCATTTAAGACACATTCAGTAGGCAATTAGTGTCAACAGTGCAAAAGGTAGAATTGCCACAAAAAATATCCACTGTTCCAGTTTGGACAATTTGCCACTACTAACCACAAATGCTGACTTTTCAGATTTAATCCATTTTACAAATTTTCTTGAAAATTGTGACAGAAAAACATTTTAAATGTGACAGACAGTTTTACTTTGACTAGAGAAATTACACCAAAAAGAAATGAGGTAGGCAATAGGCCTACTCAGAAAATCACTAAAACAGGGGGTGTGAGTACAGCAAAATACTTAAGACATGAAAAACAGTTAAACTACACCTTAATATTAATTCTACAGCTAAATTGAACAGGTTGAAAACATTTGACTAGGTTTAAAGCATAAAATAAATCCATTTTTAACATCACAACAAAATTTCAGTTTTGGCGGACATTGCCCTTCTATTTGGCTTATATCTCAAAAAGTTACTGACCGAATTTAAAAATTTTACCTTTAAAAGTTGTGCCAAAAGTGAGGCTTCAAAATAAAATATAAATCAGAACTTAACCCCAAGGCTACTTTATTGTGGACCTAAGATTACCTGACACTTTACCCCAAACTGGTGTGCTACCAACAGTAAAAACTAGGCCTAATCCATTAATTATGAACCAAAATTGATAAAACTTTACATAGGCCTAGCTTAGGGCCTTAGGCCACTTTGAGAACACAAAAACCCTAGTAAACTAAACAGAAAAATAAGTTATAAAAGAAAAACCTTGGCAGCATCACCATTTAGGCTATGAGCCTATTTTGACTCTACCACTTACAATAACCCCATCAGACCACTGGGTGGCCAATATAAAGTTGCACTGAGCACAAAAAAACAATATATAATGCAAAACAAACACTGAAACAACTTAATTATTACAGGAACTTGAAAAACATGTGTTCAGCCCACTAACAAAAATTGAACTCTAAGAGCAAAAGCGTGGATGGCCCAAAATGCAGTCTCAAAAGGAGAACAAAATTGATTGCTTTGCTTGAAACAATGAAACAAAATTTACAGAACACTGGTTCTGGCCTAAAAGAATATTTTTCAGAAGACTGGTCATTTTTGCAACGTGGTCGTCTGACCGAATCCAGTTGCATCGAACATATTTCTGAATTAAACTGGAAAATTCTCGTGACTCACCCAAAATGATGCGTTGGGAGGTTTAAATCACCGCATTACAGCACAAAAATCACTGGTAGAAAAGGTCTAAATTGATAAAATTTCTTTTGAGAGACAGTGCGACAAAATTGTACGTCTTGCGGTTACGTTCACCAACGGCACCTATGATCTTTTTCAGGACGTTGCGTTACAGCTGGTGAAAAGAAGAAAAACAACGCCGAATATTCCAGAATGACAGCATACAGAAAACACTGGCCAGAAAAAAAAAACAACACTATAACAAATGAGACGTGACATCACACATGGTGGGCAAAACGTCACGGCTCAGAATGACTTTTAAAAGGGGTCAAGTTTGTCATAGACCAATTAGACCAAAGTACCAAATACATAACAAAATAAATACTACGGAAAATGGATGTTTATCTAGTGATAAAAGTACTTAGAAGTTTTTTTTTTTTTTTTTTTTTTTTTTTTTTTTTTTTTTTTTTTTTTTTGAGGGAGAGGCGGAAAAATGCATTACGCACACAGGTGGCCAGCCTGTAGTGTGGGGCTCCCCTAAAAAACGGGTTTACCCACTAAAAAACCTCCTCTACTCTTTAGGAATCTAACCTGGAATTGTTTATCACATTACGTCAGGCTAGGCCTAAATTTGGCTTACGCCCGTGGGGCTCGCTCCTTATCCAGCCGCTCGATCAAGGGATCTGGGCCACTTCGCGGTCAAGATCGGTTTTTTTTCCAGGAGGATGCCCCGGACGAACTGTGACAAACAATCCCAGTTGCCCTCATCCTTTAAAATCTTTTGGCAGACCGAGTCCACCGAAAATGCACCAAAGATTTGTGTGGCCTCCAGGCGGGGCCCTTCCCAACGGGGACAGCGGAAGAATGTGTGTTCCGCATCGTCGGGAACACCCGGGCAATAAATGCAGTCCGGTGAACCGGTCTTTCCCATCCGGTTCAGGTACGACCGAAAATAGCCGTGACCTGTCAAAAATTGGGTCAGGTAGTAGTCCACCTCCCCATGCCGCCGTTCCACCCATGGTTGGACCTGCTTGATAAGTCGCGCAGTCCATCGTCCTCGGGTGTCGTGCTCCCAGCTGTATTGCCACTGCTGGAAGGTTCGGGAGCGCTCTTCTGTTCTTGCCGTGTCCTTGCCGATCTCGCCTTGTCTCTGATAAATCGCTTTCCTCTCCCCTGCCAAGAGCTTGACAGGGATGACTCCGGCGACCACCAGGACGGCAGGCTCGGACACTGTCCGGTAGGCGGAACACACCCTGAGCGCAGCTTGACGCTGAACCCGGGCGAGTCGCAACCTGTAGCACTCCTTATCTAGAGCGCCTGCCCACACCTCTGCCCCGTAAAGGAGCACGGACTGGACCGCGGACATCAACAGACGTCTTCTGCTGGATCGGGGACCCCCGACATTGGCCATCAGCCTACTAAGGTAAATGACTACCTTAGCGGCCTTGTCCGCCGTACGGAAGATCTGATCCCTCCAGCTTAACTTGGTGTCCACCATAACCCCAAGGTATTTGGCGGCACGAGTTGATGTGACCACCTCCCTTCCCACTCGGAGTGGGACGACATTGTCGATCCTCTTTTTCGTGAGGATCACAATCTCCGTCTTACTGAGAGCAAGCGAGAGACCGTCATCTGGCATCCAGGTGTTGACCACACGCATGACTCGGTTCAACTTTAGTTGGGCCAGCTCAACGTTGCGTGCAGCAATGAGAGCTGCGACGTCATCGGCGTACCCAACCAAAGTGGTTTCCTCAGGCATCTCGGACCTCAGGAGGCTGTCATAGGCAACGTTCCAGAGATCCGGGCCGAGTATTGAACCTTGTGCGGCACCAGAAGTGACTTCCATCGTCCGCATTCCGTCCCTCGTGTCATAAATCAGGCTTCGAGAGCGTAGATAATCCTCGATGAGCCGCAACAGATATGCAGGAATACGAAAGGTGTAGAGAAGCGCATCCAACATATCGACCCACCTCGCCTAGTTGAAGGCATTCTTGACATCAAGCGTAACAAGAAGCACTACTCGGCGGGAGAAATGGTTGTGGCTCTCGGCTCTCTCCACAGCTTTCTGAACTTCGGTGACAGCGTCGATCGTTGATCGTCCCTTTCTGAAGCCGTACTGAAGGGGGCATAAGTCCCCGGCAGCTTCCACGGCAGAAGTCAGGCGGGAACGGATCAGCTTCTCGAACAGCTTCCCAGCCGTGTCCAACATGCAGAGAGGCCTGTGGGACGACGGCAGCTCGGGATCACCTTTGCCCTTGCTGATCAGTACAAGCCTGGCTGTTTTCCAGGGAGCCGGAAACACCCCTTCTACCAAACAGGCGTTGTACATTCTTAACAACAAGTCAGCGTTGATTGAAAATACTTTCTTTAAAGCCTCACTGGGAATCCCATCCGGGCCAGGAGCCTTGTTGCTCTTCAGGGAGAGAACGGAGGTTTCCAGCTTCTCGAAAGTGAAAAGTGGAACGTCCTTTACCCGTCCGAAGTCAACCGGCGGTCGCTGTGGATGTTCAGGAAACAACGCAGAGACGATCCTCCCCATGGTGGCGCCCTCCATGATGGAAGGTGGAGAGCGGGCGCCGAGTTTCTGTGTTACAAGTTTGTAACCCAGGCCCCACGGGTCGGAGTCAACGTCGTCACGAAGTCTCCTCCAGCTAGAAGTATAGTGATAAATTTACTTTTAACGGTTTTATTTTTTATTTTATCATTTCTTAGGCACATAATTGCTGTACATTTAAAAGTGATATAGTGGCAACACGTTGATATGAATTTAAAATACTCCTCAACGTGATAGCTTCAGATTATAAGACAAGAAATTAAAAATGAAATCAACCAGTTTAATAACAATTCAAAGCAATACCCATAAAAATTCACGGTAACTAGGGGGTGTCCTTTACGAAGGGGAGGAATTCATTGTTCGATTTGAGCTTATTTTTCTTTAATTTTATAAAGCAGTTTGAGCCAATTTCAGAGTAATATTCAATGCGCTACTCTTTGTATTGGTGTTAATTTTTTTGTGTTATGAATGTTAAAAAAAAAAAAAATAAAATTTCTCTCTCTCTCTCTCTCTCTCTCTCTCTCTCTCTCTCTCTCTCTCTCGATTTTTATAACAATTCAGCCAAATAAAAAATACTTAGGAATAAAAATGTCTTTAATTTATGTTTTAAGAACATTTCACTCACAAAACTGTCGTTTGTGCATAAATAAAATTATTTCCAATATAACGGACAAATAATAAAAATTAATAATAAACAAACAATACAAAAACTATGAAAATTCTATGTTTGTATCGTGAAAAAAAATCTTAAAACATAATTTTAAAATATTTTTATACGTAAGTATTTCTTATTTGACTAAATGGTTTGGGCAACTAGACTAGAGTTTGCCCCATGTTATTCTGGGACTAAAAATTACCTTCAATTGGCTGTAGCTCCCTAACCGTTAAGATTAGGGAAAAATTTCATAGAAAAAGAATCTCAAAAACAAGCGGAAAGTAAAAAAAATAACACACAAATTGGGGGTACGTATTTAAAAATTGTTTGTCCCCCAAAACCCCTTTTGAGGGTGGGATGTTTAATTTTATGAAATCCAAAAAAATACTTTTCCTTTGGCCATTGGAACTTTCCCAGAAGTTAATCTAATTATTTTCATCCGTTAAAAATATAATAAGGGTGGGAGTTTTGGGACACACGGTGTAAGTTTGTTATGTATAAGAGTACTAAATTATGTATGTAATGAGTGTTTTTATATTATACCTCCCCAAAACTTATTTTTCACATCACACAACATTTGGGTACACAAGGTTTAAACTTTTAAAATAGAATATATTGTTAAAATAACACTAAAATGGTTTAATTCCTGTTGTTAGAAATAGCGGTTGAAACAAATATAAAATAAAATTGCGGAATTGACAATTAATTACTTGCCGAGAGGGTTGACAGAGCTACTAATACCTTGTACAGCAGTCTTGGTGTATTGCGGTGTTCCTCTGCGATGTCGGGCCATGGTCGAGGGCTGAGCGGGCGGTACATCAGGCGGCGGCGTCGGCGTCGTCATGTGGGTAGAAGCAGCTTCTGTCTGTCATCTCGTAGGCGGTGGCGGATAAATCGGGAATCACAATGACTGACTCGATTGTTACAAATTACTGAATATATTGATACATTAAATAAACAAAGTGATTTAAACTTAACAACAGATACGTGAAAGGAAACTTTTTAAATTGTCCATTGAGTAGAGTCGGCGCGGTCAACTCGATGCGTCACCGGCCGTGGCTGGAGTCGGAGTGACCAGTGGAAGTGGAGGGGGCGTCTTCATGACGTCGGCGGTGGCGATAAGAGTATTAGTAGCTCTTTAATTAAAATAAAATGGTAAAGTACCAAACATTCCCCCCACCCAAAATGTACATTTTGTAAAATGCGAAAAAATTATAAAACAAATCATCAAATGAAAAATCTTAAGAAACTATGTGAAAACATATGAAAATATTTGAAAACATATGAAACCATATGAAACATGTCTGCGGTTTGTCTAGAAAAAAGTTAAATTATTATAACTAAAACAACATCAAACGTTTCAATTCATGGGCAAAGAAACTAATTTATTTACAGGGCGAGTAAAAATACCTTGGGGAGTTTTTATCTCCACTACTCTTACTACATTATCTTTTCCTGTCAAAATCCTAACTATTCTACCTAAGGGCCAAGATAAGGGAGGCATATTAGAACTATAGATTAAACAGAGGTCTCCTTCTTTGACATCCGTTGACTTGGTGTTCCATTTGGGGCGTTGTATTTGAGAGTGGAGGTAATCCTTGGACCAACATTTCCAGAATATTTGAGAGGCTTTGCTAATTAGCTTCCACCTTGTGAGAAGATGAGGCGGTGCGCTGGAAACATCTTCTTCAGGTCTAGATAATAGACATCCACCGATGAGGAAATGGCCTGGTGTGAGACAATCGAAACCGTCATCAGGAGATGAGGAGAGTGGACACAATGGTCTGGAATTCAATACAGCTTCGATTCGACAGAGAAATGTTTGAAATTCTTCGGCTGTGAAGGGATGTGTATCAAGAATTCTCTTCAAATGGTGTTTTGTAGACTTTACTCCGGCTTCCCATAATCCACCAAAATTTGCTGCGTAGGGAGGGTTAAAATTCCATGTGATTTCTTGTTTTGCCAAATGTTCTGAAAACTGTTTGTTCGAGTTTTTAAGCACTTCATATACTTTATGGAGTTCTCTAGCGGCACCAATAAAATTTCTTCCTTGATCTGAGTATATATTTTGTGGTAGACCTCTTCTTGCAATAAATCTATCAATAGATGCCAAACAGGATTCCGTTGTCATGGAATGAACCAATTCTAAGTGAATCGCTTTCACCGACATGCAGACAAATAGGGCAATATAACACTTCGATAGCCTTGCATTTCTTCTAATGCTTTCCTTAACAAGGAATGGGCCAGCAAAATCCAATCCTACATTAATAAAACATCTGCCTTGCTGAAACCGTGATGGTGGAATATCGGCCATGTAAGGTTGTAACGGTTTCGCCTTTAACTTGTAGCATGGCAAGCATTTAAATATGCGTTTCCGTATTAAGTTGCGAGCACCAGGGATCCAGTAACGGCGCTGGAGCAATGACTGTACTAGTTTGGGGCCACCATGTAAAGAATAAATGTGATAATGGTCACATAAAAGTGTTGCCAAATGACTCTTGGGAGGTATTAGATAAGGATGTTTGGCTGATTCTGGTAAAGGAGCATACCTTAATCGTCCCCCCACCATGAGGGTGTCCTGAGAAAGAAAAGGGGATAGAGTCCTTAGTGCAGGTGAGCATTCTTTACCTTCTTTAATTAAATTAATTTCTGTAGAATAGTGGTGTTGTTGCACTATTCTTATACACAACTTTAAGGCTTCATTTCGTTCTGTGGCAGAGAGTCGTCCGCTGCGCTTATCACATCTTTGTCGAACGTTATTGATAAATCGTAAGACATATCCCATAACATTTTGTAGCTTGCCTAAGGTCGAGTAGTGGCTCATACGATCATAAAAATAATTTTTTATAACACTGAGGGATAAAACTAAATTTTCGGTGTTTTCGAGTTTTGGTTCAGGTCGCTCTGGTGTTATGTTGCGATGAATCGGCCACGTGGATTCATGTTCAATCAAGAAGGGAGGTCCATGCCACCATAGGTCAAGACTAATCAGTTTTGATGGCATTAAATTTCTTGTCCCACAATCAGCTGGGTTTAAGTCTCCCGGGATGTGATACCAAGAATCAGTCGAGGTGTTTTCAAGTATTTTGCATACTCGGTTGGATATAAAAGTTTCAAGAACATGTGGAGGAGAATTTATCCAACCTAACACATTCATAGAATCTGAGAACAGATAAGTTTGTGTGATTTTGAGATTACGTATTAGACTTTCATTGGCTTTAATTAAGCGTGAAAGTAACAAAGCTGCGCTTAATTCTAGGCGTGGGATAGTTAGCGGTTTTAGCGGGGCAACCTTTGTTTTTGACTGGATTAAATTACATTCAAATTTGTCTTCATTGAATTTAACTCTTAAATAAAGAGTGGCGCACATACCAATTTTTGAGGCGTCTGAGAATCCTATAAACTGAGCGAAAACATAAGTGCTTAGGATGTTACGTGGAATGAATAATTGTGATAGTAAAGGAATTTCTTGGGTGATTTTATTCCACTTACATTCCAATTCTGAGGGAAGAGGTTCGTCCCAATCAAGTTTATTAACCCAGATCTCTTGTAGTAAATGTTTTAAAGTAAACACTACAGGACTGATGTAACCATTTACATCATAAATTCTAGCAACTTGAGAAAGAACGTTGCGTTTGGTTGGAGTTCGATCGATAGGGGTGATGGCATATCGAAAACAATCAGTTGAAGGATCCCATTCAATTCCTAGGACCTTTATGGATTTTGATGTTCCAAGAGAGTGTGGGGTTTCCCTGTGATTTTCTGGTATTGACTGTAATACTTCTTCACTAGAACTTGCCCACTTATGAAGTTCAAAGCCGCCAGCTTTTAACATCCCAGTTAATTCACTATACAGTTCGAGGGCCTCATTGACTGATGCAGCGCCACACACAAGATCATCAATGTATATGTTATCTTTGAGCGCATTTGCGGCTTTAGGAAATTTGGAACCTTCGTCTGTCACCAACTGTTGTATGGTTCTTTGTGCGATGAAAGGACTGCATGAAACTCCAAAAGTCAATCTTCGTAGTTCCCATTCTTGAATTGGACCAGATGGGTCAGAGCGCCAAAAGATGTGTTGGTATTTGCAGTCTTCATCGGATAATCGAATTGCTCTGTACATCTGTTTTATGTCACAAGTCAATGCGATGCGGTGTAGGCGGAAATTAGTAATTATTTTTCCAATGTCTGTTTGAAGTTTAGGTCCGGTCATAAGGGACTTATTAAGTGACTGGTTTGTACTACTTAGCTCAGATGCATTGAACACTATTCTTAGCGGAGAGGAAGTGGAAGATTTCTTAATTACACCGTGGTGAGTTAGTACATAAGAGACTGATTCAGATGCTAACGCTATATGTTCTTGGTTGACATAATCTTGTAAACATTGTTTGTAATGCTCTGCAAGTTCTGTGTTATTAGAGAATCGAGTTTCAAGGGAGTGGTATTTGCGCAGGGCTACGTCTCGAGTAGAACCTAAATCAGGAGGTTTGCCATCCTTGAAGGGCAATGAGGCTACATAGCGACCAGTTTCATCTCGATAAATCGTGTATTTAAAATGATCTTCACAAGCTTGGTCCTCTAAGCTAAGAGGTTTAGGAAAGTTAATTTCTTCTAGTTCCCAAAACTTTTGTAGTAGCTGATCGGTTTTCATTGAAACAAAGAGCGAGTTTGATTGCTTAGCTGGTAATGCAGTGGAAACATTTCCTAATAAGACCCAACCAAAAATAGTGTGGAGAGCGGAAGGTTGGCCTTTAAGTAGCGGGAATTTGTTAGTCATTATATCCGTAAAGGCTTGAGCGCCGAGGAGCATATCTACTTTTGCGGGGCAGTTGAAATCTGGATCAGCCAGCAATAAATGGGAGAATTCCTTTTTAATGGATTCCGGAAGCGGTGTAGCAGGGAGATCAGAAGCGATTTGCGGTATAACAATAGCATCAAGTTTGAGACAGTCATTATGCTCATAGCGGGAAGCAATATTGCATGATACAATATTTTTAGCGGTAACATTAGCGGAGTGGCCTATGCCCATAATATCAACTGAGCATTTCTCGAGAGGTAAGTTCAAACTTTGTGCCAAAGATCTGGTAATGAAATTGACTTCACTACCACCATCAATAACAAGCCTACAGTTTTGCCAGTTACCAAAAGCGTCTTGGATTAAAACTTGAGCGGTGCTTAAAATTACCATATTGTGGTTGGTTTTGCGGTTCAAACTACATGTTAAACTCTTGGCGGGTTTATCTGATATTGCGGGAGACACTGGGTTAGCGGTTGCGACATTAACATTCACCTTTGAGACTGAGACGTTGTTAGATGTAGGATTTGCGGGCTTATCATCATGAAGAAGAGAGTGGTGTTTTTTACTCTTACAGTGCCTGCAACTTGATGTAGATGCGCATACTGTGAGCATATGTGTACCCAGACAAGCGAAACACCTTTTGAAGGAGCGCACTGTATTAAATCTGTCACTAGGTGACAAAGCTAAGAACTGTTCACAACGAAAGAGTTGATGGTTGCTGTCTTTACACATAGGACACTTAAGAGAGGATGATGACTGCTGAGTAGGCTGTACAATTTCTGACTTCGGCTGAGTTATCATTAAAACTTTCCGATGAGAAGGTGTAAGCTGTTTTGTGGTAGCGGCAGACTTTGATGAATCATTGGTAAGCTCATATATTGAACATTGAGCTCGGAGAAACTTCAATAAATCATCAATAGTAGGGAATTTGACCGATTTAATGTCTAACTCAAATGCCTTTCTAGTGTTTGTATCTAACAACCTTAAAGCTAGTTGTAAAAATACAAAACCTGACAAATCAACAATGGGTAGAGACTTTAACGCTTGGACATTGATATTAAACAAATCAGAAATGAGTCTTAAGCTATTTAAGCTAGCATGCTTAATTGGCTGCTGATCAAGGATTTTATTCAAATAATGCGTCGCTAAAATTCTAGGATTAGTGTAGCGTTCAACTAATGTGTCATAGGCTAACTGATAATGTTCTGGATCAAAAGGTATACCTTCAATTAAATTCAAAGCGGGACCTTCAAGTAAGCTCTTTAGATAACTAAACTTTTCAATAGGAGCTATTGAGGAATTATGTATTAAGTTATCATACAAAGACTTGAAAGACGGAAATTGATCTAACTGACTACCAAACTTATTTATGTCAATTTTAGGCAGTTTAGGTTTCACAACAGATTCAGCTTTAGCTTGAGATTCAGGAACTACATTCTGTGGAGCAATAATCAAATCAAAGGCTGACTTAATCTCATAATACATAATATCAAACTGTTTGCTAGGGGCTGCAGTGTCTATCACTTCACTAGGCTCATCTAACTTTTCGTTATATTCATCAATTTCCTGAGAAATGTCTTCAAAATCTTTATACAATTGAGGTAATTCTGAACATCTAGCTGTGAAAACATTTTTCTTACCGGGTAACTCTTTAATTAAATCATAACACAATTGTAATCTTACAAAAACCCTTTCTCGTCTCTTAACATTTTTATTAAGTTTTTTCTTAATGTCAGCCATTTTCAAACAATATTAATAAAACTATAATATTTTTACACTAAAGAAAATAATACCACAAATATCAGATATAAAAAACGAACATAGCAAAATCAAAACATTGAAATGTAAACAGAAAGTCAACAATGACGTTTGGGCAACAATATCAAGGTCGATCTATTGTCAAGCGAAGCAGCTGATCGATAAAAGACCGGGAAGTCCGAAAATATCACTAGCGTCTGGAGAGATCGGACTACATAACAATAGAATAAAACCCGTTATCGCTGCTAGACAAGATAGAAAGCGCCGATAAGCGGCAGACTGCAGATTTAATCCTGCTTAAAAACTTGTTTATCTGTTTTGCTTTAACATAAAATATTGCTTATTACAGACATGTTTCATATTATAAACCCAATAAAAATTAAATAAAAAGCGTTAAATGGACTGTATTAAAGCGGATAATGACAACTTTTATAGGTTTTACTTATAATCCGGCTCGAAGGACCAAATGTTAGAAATAGCGGTTGAAACAAATATAAAATAAAATTGCGGAATTGACAATTAATTACTTGCCGAGAGGGTTGACAGAGCTACTAATACCTTGTACAGCAGTCTTGGTGTATTGCGGTGTTCCTCTGCGATGTCGGGCCATGGTCGAGGGCTGAGCGGGCGGTACATCAGGCGGCGGCGTCGGCGTCGTCATGTGGGTAGAAGCAGCTTCTGTCTGTCATCTCGTAGGCGGTGGCGGATAAATCGGGAATCACAATGACTGACTCGATTGTTACAAATTACTGAATATATTGATACATTAAATAAACAAAGTGATTTAAACTTAACAACAGATACGTGAAAGGAAACATTTTAAATTGTCCATTGAGTAGAGTCGGCGCGGTCAACTCGATGCGTCACCGGCCGTGGCTGGAGTCGGAGTGACCAGTGGAAGTGGAGGGGGCGTCTTCATGACGTCGGCGGTGGCGATAAGAGTATTAGTAGCTCTTTAATTAAAATAAAATGGTAAAGTACCAAACACCTGTAGAAGAGTAAATAATTGCCTAGTTATTCATACTTATTATAAAGGAACATTTTAATAACAGTAGTTTGTTACTATATAATATTGTTTGGAATCTCTGTATATACTCAAAAACATTAATAAAATTGTTATTTTTAAAGTAATTTTTTTTTTATTGTGAGAGGATTTATATGCATTGTGGAACTTTTAAACTTTTTTTAAGTAGTCAGACCGTCAAACACACTTTTTCCCCAAAAACCGTTTGAAAATTTTGATGTTTGTAATAATTTATTATTATTATACGTAGATTTTCCAATTTGATATAAGAAATTGTATATCACGTGTATGTTCCCACAAAAATAATGTACAAATAATTGTCTTCTCTGGTTGTAAGAAACCATGGACTAAATTAACAGCTTTGAAGGTATATTAATAAATGCTGGAATATTATCACAAACCTAAGTACCAAGAATGGACGGATCTTTTATGAAGTATCTCACCAAATATTAAAAAATTCACAATATAATTTTGTTGTCAATATAAATCTTATTTAAATTTATTATTGTTGTATAATCGTATTTAAAAATACCAGAAAATATCAATAAATAATAATCAGGGAGCTGTTATATTTATGCAAGAGTCACACATATTATTGCAATTTCCCATCGTTTTAAGATTTTTAATAGTTTTAAATTATTAATCATTCGCCTATTTAACAGTTTAACACAACATGTGTAAAGTCTTCTGTGGGAATTAGAACATTTATATGAACTCATGTAAATACGCTTAGTCAATACGATGACGAGTTACAATCATCAAGAAAAGTCGCTGTTGTAAGTTTTTAGATAAAGGACGTTCACTAAAATCTTAATCACTGAAAAAGAATGTGACTTCTTCATATTTATTAGCCCAATAAGGGAAATAAGTTTTCTTTATTGGGGTGGCGATAGCGGAATTGAAATTCGATGGTGCTTGGTTGAACAAAGTTGGTGCCATTAAGAGTGGAGTTGGAAGGAGCTGATAAAGCGTCATTAGCGCATGTAAATGTTGAACATTCCCATTCATGAGGCCCCGTCATCGGCCTTTGGTGCTGGCGATGGATGAAACTTGTCTGATTGTAGTTAACAGTCATTACATCACAAAAGTAGGCGGGAAGTCAAAAGTCGAAACCGACTTTAGTAAACGATGTATCGTTATTTAAATAATTAAATTGTTCGGTATCGTATTTTATGTCAAAGAAAAACTACCTATTTAAAATATTGAACTTGTTCAGTTTGATTTGTCATTATTTTTATTAATTTAAAGCTTTTAGTTAATGTTAATTTAATAACTAGGGATTATTTTAATGTGGTTTTATTGCAAATGATTATGAATCAGCAATTCAGGTGTAAGCTTACAACATGGTATAGTTCTGACATAACAATTCTATATGTTCTTTCAATATAATAGTATTTTTAATCACTAATACGGAATGTGGTTTTTTCTGTGTACAATAGTGTTCTGTGAGCCTCAGAAATAGCATTAGGCACAGAAGAAAACTTTCCCGCAGAGTGATAAATAACGCTGAAAAAATATAAAAGTTTAAGAAAAAAAACTAACTAAAATTTTATTATCTGTTCACGTTTAGTAGTTTTATTTAAAATAGTCTTAAAACAGCTGATATTTGAGTGGAATGAATGAAATGTCAACATCTTGTTTTTAAAATTCAGTCTGCAAGTTGTTTTTAGTATGGCTTTTGCTTACGAAAGAACAGATTTTGAAGTTAGCGAACGAAAAAATAACAGAATGATGTTTTTCTGTGAACTTGTAAATGAATACAGAAACACCAAACTTGGTGGACTAATTACAGGACAGGAAGTGGCTGTTCTGTGAGTAGCATGATGAAAAATTATTCTGTTCATGTCGAAACCAACAGTTAAGACATAAACACTATGAAGTTACTATAATGATGCAGCTTAGATTTTTTCAAGTTTTCTAAGCAAGGGGCGTTTGTAACTTTTTGATACTAGGTAATTATTTAGTTGAGCGGTGCCAGGCTCTAACTTTTTCCTACCTTCATTAAACCTTCTAAATGTTGTGTTTTATAACAAATAAGTTAGAGTAAGATCATGCAAAAAAACAAATTTTATGAATAAAATGTGTTGGTTTAACATGTACTGTATTGAAATTTGTTTGTGGAATGTGTAGAAAAACACAAACATACATAATATTATTCTGCACAAGCTCTTCTTATTAGAAATAAATGAATAAATTTTAAAATAAAGTCTTCAGATTTCTAATAATATTAAATTTTATTGGCGTTAATTTAAAACGCCAATAAAATTTAATATTATTAGAAATCTGAAGACTTTATTTTTAAATTTATTTATACATAATATTGTTTATAATATGAATTTCAATACATGGAATTACGATATAAAAACCATGAACTGTATACAACTGGTGTGTAAGATAAGTAGGCTGGTTATGCGATAAGGCGAAAAGCGGCCGCTGCTGTCTTCGCTCCCGGTGCGTTGTCTGGCCGGCCGGCCGATCAGCTGTTGTACGTACAGTACTAGCAGCGTCGGGGCGCGCCGCCGCCGCCGCGCCGGCCAGACATTGCGTGAGCAGTGACTCATCAGTGGCGTCTTTTAGTGCGGTGCGGTCAGTGCAAAAATAACAGGACGGGAACAATAAAACATTTGCTACATTCCCACCTTGCCGAGTTTAAACGGAAATGTTGAGATTTCGAAAAATGGGTCCATCATTTGTGGACAGAGATCGCCAATCTGTACCGGACCAGGCGAGACACCGGACCTGATACCGAAGAGCCTGACGTGGAAACAGAGTCTACTTCCATCTTTCTACGATTAAGGTAATTTCGTCAGTACTTCGTTAAGCGACTTGATTCTGTTTGTGGCGTTCTTTAATTTTCATCGTTAAAAGTATAATAGGTCATCTTTAGTTAGGTTTAATTATTTTATTTAAAGTTTGTTCCAGCAAAACAAACATGCTTTTGCAGACTTTGATAACGATTATATTTCATTGTAAAACTACATTTAGAAAGTTTAATCAAAGCAGGAAAAAGTTAGAGCCTGGCGACGCTCAACTAAATAATTACCACTTGTACCATTGTCTTCATATACTAAAAAACAACTGGGACATGTAAAGATTTGAACCCCAGGGTTACGAGTCGAGCAATATGACCTCTCGTCTAACGATAAACATTCAGATAACGCTATGTGATTTTCTAATATTCGATGTGTCTTCTAATCCCCCTTCCCCACATCAAACCCTGGCACCGCGATCACGCAAGTTTAATTTGAGTAAAATCGTAATAAGATTTAATCCTCTCTTATAGCCTAAGTCATCCAAGTGCGATATATTCTTTGTCTTATTTTCACTAAAACTGCTATTAATAACTTAATTATATCACTCATAATTTAGAATTATTTTTAAACGTAATGGTGGTTTTCACTGTCATTTACAAAAATTACAACTATGGCCGTGGAACAACAAAAACAATGTTTTGGAGGGCAGCGAGGCCAAGTTCGAGCCAACCCGGAAATACTCGCCACAATGGCAAGTGAACTAATAGAAACTTTCCTTTGTATAGACACACGTATTGTTACGTACTGCCGGCCCAACTTTATTGTTTGGTCTGCCAGCAGTATTCTTGGTGTTTGTGGGAATTTTAGTCTTTGATGTTGAAATAGTTAAAAATACGCAATTGGAAGACATGACTCTAGCGTCAACACAAGTACAATAAACATTTTTGCGTCATTTTTGCAAAAAAACAATTCCTTAAAACTTAATTCACCCAATGACCACGTAGGCCTGATATTTTGGAATGCTAATTAAATTAGCTTACAGTTTTTGGAGTTAAGTAAAACTTGTTTTTAGGGGTCATAATGGTCGTTCATTCTTGTAAAGCCATTTACATATAGTGTTATTATAGCATTTACTTTACTGCAAAAATATTTTAAATGCAAAGCAAAATAGAACAAAGGATACACCAAGTTTAAATTTTATGTATCATAAACATTTTAATTTTTGTGACATTTTCTTCAAGTTATATATATTTTTAAATTTTGTATGCTCTTGACAAATTATTTCTTAATTTTTAAAATCCTCCAGGATAATTAATATAAATAATCTTGTTCTCGATCAGAAAAAAAACAAATTTTTAATACTTGAACGGCGAAGTCTGTAGCTCTTTAAACAACGTTACACTAGTAATTTGCATGACAATAGAGAGTGCGAACTAATGGAAATTCCACCATTGTCTTGACATGTATTGTTACATTCTGCCGTCCACTCTTTATTGTTTCGTAAACAATACTTCTCTGGTTAATAAATATTGCATTTCCTGTCTCGGACACCCAGCTAACGTCTAAACTAAAATAGTATTCACAGACAGACCGTTAGAATCATCTCTCACACAATAATGATTTTATATTTATTTTCTAGTTGTCTTTAACTTCTTTATGTTGTATTTCTGTTATTTTTATAATACAATCAAAGTAATAACAACAATTAATTATGGAACTGCGTGGTATGGTTATACGAAAACAATCGCATCGTTCTCAAACACTCTGATAAACACATAACTAATATTTTACTTTCCTAATAATAGAGACTTAACTGATCTATTAACTGAACAACTGGATGTCTAAAACTATTTTTTACAACTATAATAAATATTATTATTATTTAAAATCATTATTATGATAATGCTAGTAAGTATCACATACCGTATTTGAATACCGTAGTTAGAAACTACCTCAGAAAAATATAGTACAGCCATATTTTCTTTCCATTTATATATATTTTTTTTAATCGTAAGATAAATCATATCCATACTGTTTGAAACAGGAAAAATAAACAATGAATAAAGGATTACACTATTTTATTGATGATATTTACCAAAGTGATACTTTGTTGATCACTTTGCCTATGATTGATGTTTGGTGAACTTCGAAAAAGAATTTAACTCTGAAACATCACGGAAATGCTTTATATGAGTTTACACACACTACCTTAAATTATCAACAAACAACCCACTTGGAATTTCTGCTACTTCAATTCCGCAGTGTTAAAATCAACAGGAGGGCGCATGAATCAAATAGCGCATGAATATGAAGCAGGGTTTGGTTAATATAACAGACAGGGAGGAATTACTTGAAACATACCGGAAAGACAATTAGTGATAAAGCGATTACCTTGAGGGTGATTTGTGGTGAAGGGCTCTAGTGGGGGGGGGGGGGGTTCTAAATGCAAACATTGACATCTGGGGTTTGTGAGTCCGCACCCTTCTGGCCATCCTCATCTCTTTATCCATGAAACCTTTCTCTGTTCTTCTATTTTTGTAAGGATCGGTCAGACGAAAATGCGCTCTCGCCTTTAGTACAGTATTAAGTAAAACAAATATGGATTTAATTATTAAATTAATATTTTAGTGTAGTACCTCTGCGTAACTCATCATGCTTTCCATCATATATCGTCAAAATTTTTTTAACAGCCCAGTGACGTTTGTCTTAGGCATCCAAGATACAAGATATTTTTCAGTAGTCTTCCTTTAACCGAGCAAGAGACGACAACAGTGCTCACAACGGTGACCTTATTTTAATAATTAAAACTGGGTGTATATTATACTTAAATAGAAATGTTTTTTATAACTTAAGAAAAAAATAGTTTTGTAAATAACATTGTTGTTTTTTTGTTTTTGTTTGTTTTTTGTTTTTTTTATAAAAAAAATAAAAAAAATACCAAGACCAGAAAAGAAGGCCTTCTTTTACCACGATTTCCTGGTTAATTAAATAAGGTGTTCAATGACGAAATTTCACCATGTTAAGACTTAACATGATATTTAAACTCTTCCAATACATGAAAAGTTAGTTCCCGATTGTTTTCTTTCCACAAGATCTTGCAGTATGTTAATTGTGAAGTGATGCTGGCACTTTATTACGGAAGTTTTTATCCACATACGCCACATACCATACATATGTATGTAGGATTTTTTGTTACAGTAAAAAAGTAAATTAAATTAAAGTAAATTATAAATGTGAATAGTTTTCCCACCAAAATAAATAAAAAGGGAATATAAAATATTTTATTTATTTTATTTGTAGATTTTATTAAAAACAGAACAAATACTTAATTTTTTCAACAAATAATTATCTGATTATACATTTGGAGTTCAAAATGTTAATATCCCGAAAGATTAAACTAGGTTATCTGGCCTATTACGTAATAATTCAGCATTTTCAATTCATTTCAAAAGCATTGTCGTTGAAACAATGCAACAATACACACTAACACGTACGTATGTTGTAGGTGTTGTATATGGACTGTATGTAAAATGCATTTTACAATAAATAATTCTCTTTATACCAGACATTTATCATTGTTTATTTTGCAGTGTATTTTTAGTCTTTAGCGAATTATGGAATACTAACTATCAGGTATTTATTCTTATATGGATTAAGTCGTTCTCAGGTTTATTCAGATGTGGATGGTTTTGTATTTTTTTTTTTCTAGTTTGAGTGAGGGATTTTTCATGAGGTAAAAATCTATCTCTTGCCATATACATAACATGATGCATTTAGATCATTAGTTGTCTAAGTGTAGAAGTACACTTTTGTAAAGAAAGCCGGATAAGCATATAATTTGCCTTTAAAGGGAGCTCAGTAATGAAGCAATTCAACTTTTTATTTATGGCTTAAGTAAAATGATCCCTGAACATACTTGTTGTAAGTATTGTTATGCAGAATCATTGAAAAAATAGGCTGCATTGCCAGAAATGCTGAGGCGTCAATAACCTTGATTATCACAAATCACAGTCTCAATGAGTTTATTTTAAAAGATATATTTATTTTATTTACACTGCACTTAGAATAAAGAATGATAAAACCTAGTAGTACAGATGCTCCTCATATCACTTAAAACAATGTGAGATTTGACCCATAAGGGTGAGATGTGAATTAAGTACAAACATTCGAGTATTGTTTTTACATTTAAAAAAATATTAAGAAGAAAAGAAGAATATTAAATGACTATATAAGCTATTTTAAAATTCTTTTAATACAATCTTTATTTTTTTGAAGATTGTTCTATTTATCAACCATGATCAGCAACAACCTAATAATTTCAAATATATTGAGAAAAATGAGTATAAGGAGTTGAGCTCAAAGTGGTGCGAGGTCTGAGAGTATATTTATGAGCCACGAGGAGGTGGCCCCTCCCCCTCTCCCACACCCCCTCCCCTCTACCACAACAGGACCACCCTCTCACTGTAATGTCCACTTCTCCCTCGGGAGGGCCACCCCTTTTGACCTGCAGCTGAAGGCACCCTTATATATATTCATATCTGAACGCCCTACTTCACTCCTCGTAACCTTCGATTTAGGTTTTAGTCCAGAGTTTCCTCAAGAAAAAACTATTTATAATGTTAAAGTTGAAGAAGCAAAAGTAATCGAAGATGTGTTTGTGAAGGCCTACCCCATGTACAAGATAACTATCTAATTCTTGTGAATAACTTACTGTTCTACAGAAGTGTTGTCCTCATAAGTAAACAAAATGTAATTTATCTCATTAAAGGATGTGAGTTATTCTCTAAATCAGGGTTTAAAAGTTAATTGCTTTAAAGGATACTCAACTTTTAACGAATAAAAACATATTATTATTATTCTTTTACGACTAGCAGAAAAAAACTACAGATGTAGCCTTATCTAACGATACCAGAAACTTGAAATTGGTTGAAAATTGTAGGCGAAGTTATCTTACTAACAAATAGAACCTTAGCGTATCAAAATAAGTATAACTTTCTTGTGTAGAACCTCTTTTACGAATATTTAAGATTTTGAATGTATATGACAGTGTTGCCATCAGTCATGAACTTGTTTATGAATATTGTTATAAGCCACATATAATTTGAACTGTTTGGGTTTAAGAAAAAAGTTGTTTCATTCCTTTACTGTTTCATCTCTTATAGTGCTATTTAAACTACAGGATTTATTCTATTTCAATTACTTTCTTTAAAATGTAAAATTACGGCCAATTATGAACACCAATAATTTTTAATACAAAATTTAATTAGTACATTGAGGGTTTTTACAAATTGTTAATTAAGGAACCAATCAGTAATAATCATAATTATAAATAGAAATACATGAGAAGTTCTGAATCCATGGAATATATTTCTCCAGATCGCTTGATGGGGAAATATGAGGTAACAGTTTTTGTGTTTTGCGATTCCAGAATAATTTTAAGTTCCATACTTGAATCATTAAACCACATTTGAATAATTTTTAAAACTATCTCTGTCTAAGTAAACATTGTCTACTATAACATGTAGCGAAGTAGTTATTGTTTGTTATGTTAGTCAACTATTTAGTGGAAACGACCAAGTATTTTTCATGGCTTACATTTCAGGCTTTTTAAAATTTAGGAAAGTTTTTACAAGCATTGTTTGTATTTATTCTAGTAAAAACATAAGGATATTTAATGTCAATTATGTAAAGTAAAAAATAAGATAGTATAATTAAATTCTGAAACAACTTTTATTCGCATTATGCTAAACATGGATGTATTGTTATGATGTAATACATAAAAAAGAACAATTAGTTTATCTTAGCCAGAAGGGGATACTGTAAATATAAGTTACAATATTTAAAACGAAATATAATTAAATCATACAACCCCATCAGGTTTGTAAAATAATTTATCAAAACTCTAATTTAAAAAATCTTTTATAAATATTGAAATTCCGGTACGTTAAGTATAGACTATACCGGGTTTACGACATCAAATAATTATTCAAAAATGTACGATTCATATTTATTTTCCTGAAATCAGATAATTGGGAGGGAAGAGGATACGCATTAGACCTAAATTTCCTGAGCGCAGGAGGAAGTCCTGACCAGTAAATGAATATAAATCAGGGGACTTCAGCCGCAGGTCGACGGCACATTACTGCTGGACAATGGGGCAGCCAAAATGACTGCACTCCCCGTGATCTACGGCGCACTTGGACTCTGAAAGCATCCAAATACATTTGTAATGATTTATACCTCACCGGTCCTCCCTTCCCTTCCATCTCGTATAAAAGACTCTGATAAAGTGCTATTTTTGTAAGTCACAAAAATCGAAATAATCTTTATATTATACTTCTTTCTTCAATTCTTTAGATTTATTGTGGATTATTAGGTCGCGAAGTTAAGTTTGTGGTATGAAAAGAAATATCTTGAAACTTTGTGATTGCAGAATCTTGTATTAACTGGTGTTGTCAAAAATGCTGATTGAGAAAAGAGAAAACAGATTAAATATACAGGGCTTACAGGGGTAAGTCACATGTAGGAAAAAAATCAAGGAAACAGAGATAATTTTAAAGTGTTAAAGACTAACTTTTCATCTTTTTGATGTTAATAATCTATACTTATTTCATACGCTAAGGGTTTTTTTGTGTTGAGAACTCCTCCTACAATTTTCAACCAATCTTCAAGTTTTTGGTGTCTTTAGATAGGGCTTGTTCTCTCTGTAGTTGTTTCCGCCAAAAACTGATTAGAATTGGGCAGAAAATAAAGGCGCTATCTACCATTGAAATCTCAAAATTTCCCATTAAAATAACATTGGGATTAAATGAAGCATTTTTCAGATATTTACATTATTGCATCGGTCGGATGTCATTGATTTAGTTTTATCTCACATTTATAGTAAAATTTTTTCTGTAATAAAATAAATCTTTCGATTTCGAGCAACACGTATTCTAGTACTTATTTAATACGATAAGGCTTTTTTGTGTTGAGAACTCCTCCTACAATTTCCATCCGATTTTCAAGTTTTTGGTGTCGCTTAATAGGGCTTGGTTTACAGTTGTTTCCGCAAAAAATTGATGAAAATTGGACTTAAAATAAGGGTGCTATACTAATTTAACAAATAAAAATTAATTTAAAATTTTCCAATTAGAATAACATTGGGACTGGGTTAAGCATTTCAAACATCTGTTAATGTACAGCTGCAAATACTTAGGCTTGGTGATTACTGATACTCACATTATTGGATTGGTCGGATTTCATTGATATAAAACTATAAAGGTAACTTTTGTATTGCATCAAAATAAATTGCTCGATTCTGAAAAACAAGTAGACTAGTTATTATGAAATACAATAGCAGTAAAGCGACATTAAGTACGATCATTTTCCAAGTAAGCTAAACATTTGGTTGCGGTATATATAAAACGGGTATGAATTCTAAATGTTAGAGTTTGGTGATTCCAATTAAGCTAAACAACGGTCTCACTTAATGTTAATACCATGCATTAGCATGTTAAATAGGCCATACTCATCAGCGTCGGAGGCCTAATGATCCACAACATGCTAAGGCCTATTCTGACTCCTTTGTTTTCTTAATGATTTTGACGAAGCCTACCAAATGCCTCTCTAACTGATCCTTTCTACGTCAAACAGTTTGGAGTCCTCAGAATATAAGGGGGTAATATTATTGCATTTTAAGTTTTTGTTTACTTATTCATTTTTTATCATAACAATTAAATCATTTAAATCAAATCTGTGAATTGATTACTAGCACGCCTTAAAATCATTACTTGCACTCATATAACTCTGTTGAGTTTCTGAAGACTTACGATAAAAATATATTTAAAATATCGTAAAAGTAATATAACCAATAGCAAAAAAGGAAAAAAAGAGTACTGTTATGTTTATGACCGATTTGATTTATGCTCCCAATGCATCTTCATCGACAAATAAATGTATAAATATATACTAAATAAAGAAAGAAATCAATAACAGACCTCGTAATAAATTATAGAGCATTAAACTGGGCCTTTAAAAATTATAAATCAAATATTTTTAAGCTTAATTTTACTTAAATTTTATTGCAAGTATATTTTTTACTTAGATCGATTAAAAGTGTGTTTTGAAAAGTTTTCCTTAACTTAATTAATAAATATTTTTGAATACAAATATTATTTTAATTATTGTAAAACAACATGTAGTAAAAATCGTAGATAACACGCTCAGTATGAATTTTAAATGGTGATCACTTTGATTACCAATAGAAATGTAAGCCTAGTTTACACGTAATTGCAGTTTATGAGCGTTATAAGTCACATTTATCGTGACAGCCATACTGAGGGGCTGGATTAAGCAGCATTGTAAAAACCTCAAAAGATAAATTAGCAGGAGGAATAAAAACAGGTGGTCAGAAAGGAGAGAAGAGTCAGATATTTACATTTCACCCGCCGCTACCGCCACCCCAGTCGACCTCAGTATAATCCCTTTATCTGTAATTGTCCTTCCTGCGAATATGATGAATGTACATTGTGCTCCACATACTCATTTGGGCTGCACGTCTGGGTCGTCCTAGTTACATTGAGATAAATAATCTTCAACATTTTACAGATAAGTAAAAAAATCTCATAAAAATGATTCCCTATTTTTCTGGTTACGGCTTCACGCGTGAACGGCTGGAGCGAATTCGCTAATTATTTTTGTTGTTGTGTTTGCTATCGTCAGAAAAAGATTATTATGAAAGAGCAAAACAAAAATATCTCAATGGCCTCCTCTTCACGTCTTCAAAGTTACCATTTTATTCTCACGGAAGCAACATTTTTTGTAATTGAACATATGATTACATTTATTAATATTTATTATACAAACAGATGTTGACATTTAGTGTTGAGGGGAGATCGGTAATAAGAAATCTAGGGGATATTATAGACTTGCAACGAGTGAGCGCAGCGAACGAGCTCGCCTGAATAGCAAGTACTTACTCTGGTTGGCATTGCAAAGCATGCCGGGTAAGATAGTACTAATAATAAAAAAATCAATAAACCATTTGAAATTTACAGTTATCAGTTGGTGGAAAATTACATCAAACAATTGGGAAATTATTGTTAGTATTAAAAATCGTAATATATTTTGTTTTCATCATCATGATTTCTAGTAAAGTTCAAATTGAAATAAAAGTGGTGTTAACTCTCTTTTCACTATCTATACAATGTACGTTTATCAAAACACCATAATAATGCTTTAAAATTATATGTACCCAAAATTTTGTTTTCAACTATGCTTAATAAACAATTTTTTAAATCGTAGTAAATGTCAACTGTCAACTCTCGAAGTTCGCTTTAGGCTTTAAATAAATGAGACAATGATATCATGAAATGCAAAATTATTAAATTTACTTTATCATCTAATAATTTTACCCAGAATATCTTCTGTTTGACAATAATTAGCAATTGGACCTAAAGATTTATACACATGTTATAAGCTAATATCACTAAAAATAAAATACAGTACCTCTTACGTCGATTATTCCCACTTCTAGAATATATTTTATTTGAAAGTAATCTAAGATTTCAATTAAGTTTGTTTATTCTTCAGACTTTCGTCTTGAACCCTAACTTTCCTATGCTGGCAACCACTGAACCAAGTTTCTTGGTTCCTTGATACACGAGCCAGTGCCAATGAGACTGGAGGTTTTTAAACAACAATAAGCTTACATCCTTTTGTTTGAGTTGTTGTTCGTTAGTGAAGAACACTGTTGTCCACACTACAATGAAAGGGTTTCAAACTTCTGTTTTCCGGACTGGCTTGGCTTCTATCAAGATTAAAGAAGAAAGAAAGACTCGCTATTTGTTAAAGGTTTGCTCTAGTCTCACAAAAAATATGCAGTAAGTACCAAAAACATGGCATTTTATAGATTTTCAAAATGAAAAAGTTAAGATAAGAATGGTTTTTCCACTTTATACTAAACAGTAACTGTTTTGTAGTAAGTTACATAATTTAAAATGTTGCCTACCCTATAAAAACCATTTCAGCATATTCTTTAGATTTAGTCATACCTATTCACACTAGCTAGAAATTCTTTTCCACTTGATAAAAATGAAAAAAAAAAACAGTTAAATATAAATTATAATATCGTGTTATTTAGTAAATAGGCCTATTAACTATATATCAGACTTGTCTAAGCTAATGGATAATACAAGTATGGAGATATTCTATATTATATTGATAACGGCATATATGTATGAAAAACTCATTGTACCTACTAATTGATACAAATAATTAATTTTCCCACATGATTTACTTCGGCATATTTGAGAAGAAGCGTTGTATTGAACAAGGGTGTATAATTCAAAGTCAGTTATTTATGAAGTCACTTTATCACGGGACACGGTCGACGGACCTTTGTGTTGGTTGGGCGGCCAGTGCGATGCTGTTGCTAGTGTGGCGACGTTGTGGCCTCAAAATCTATTGTCCTGCTAACAACACTAAAATGCTGTTTGCACCAAGTTTAGACAGTCAGCCGAACTCTAGAAAACTTTTATCTTCATATTGTTCATATACTTTGGGCAAGACTCTGATAGATCAACTTAACGTTCATTTAAATTCTACATATCAAGGGGTTTGCACTATTTAATAGATAATTTTTAGGAGGAGAAGGTGTTATTAATAAATTAAATTAAGTCTTAAGTGTAAATTTTCCTTTTTAGTTTACTATTTAGTTTAATGTGATAAAAACAGTACGAAAGACACCAATATATACAATATTATTATGTATAGGCTAAGTTTAAACCACAACGTACAAGTATTGGAGTGTTACAATATTACACAGTACAAAAAGCACTATTGAAACTAGTTATTTATAAAGTCACTTTGTCTCAGACTTGACCACAGACTATTGTGTTGTTTGTGTGTTTTTTGTGTCTCGAGGTCGCTTGCTAGCCATACGTATTTTTATATTTTACAGGTTGTCTAATAAAGTCTGTGTTTTAGACTTTTGTTTGTTTGTGGAATAAATAATTCAAACACAAGTATCAATTATATAAAGGTAGGAACTAAAGCTAGTTAATATTTATTTGTGTTCTATATTATAAAAAACTATTACACACATGTAACACCGCATATTAAAATTTACATGTTTTGATAATAATACAAAAATTTTACAAATTATCATATTGCTTCACGAAAATAATTATATTTAAATTAATAAACATTCTTTATTTTTAATTTATTTACGCCAAACGGATTGGGATTTTTAAGATATTTCCTTTAGCCTCAATATATGCTTCAAAATAAAAAAACTCAAACAAAAAATACACTTCAAGGTCAATCCTTTGAATTTGAAAGATTCCAAGACTATTAGAGATTTAAAACACTTAAACTCAATTAGTAGTGAATATTTAACTTGAGAGTGTTACAGTTTCTTTACCGTACTGAATAAAATTTTTTTAACTGACTTAGATGGAACTTTACTCACTCATAAGGATTTTAGATGAAAATGCAGATAAAATACTTTTACTAAAACTCAAATCAAAGATTACATCAATTTATTAAAGCGAACTTAATGAAAATTCATGGCACTTTAGAAATTTTTTAAACCTTAGTTGAAATAAAATTTTATTTTCAAACTATTTAATTTACACCATTATTTGATTTATTTTTAGTTAGTTATCTTAGCATTTTTTACACATAGAGTTTGTCACTTCATCTTAGTTCTGTTATGATGAAGATTACAGAATTATGAGGCATGTTATTAAAAAAATGGAAACTTAGCAACTGATGGTACGAATTTGTAAGTTTTCTTTCTATTCATCAGCCATTCATTCTAGTCAGTTCCATAAAATTACATTTTTGTATCTTATTACAAAAATGTGTTTTTTTGTCTCTATTAGGAACGGAAAAGATCACTTTTTTACTCAACAGTGTAGCTGAGAATTGACAACTGTATTTATCTATTAAAACTCACCAAATTGATGAAGGCCTGAGAATTATGAGGACAGAATTATGAGGCATGTTATTAAAAAAAATGGAAACTTAGCAACTGATGGTACGAATTTGTAAGTTTTCTTTCTATTCATCAGCCATTCATTCTAGTCAGTTCCATAAAATTACATTTTTGTATCTTATTACAAAAATGTGTTTTTTTGTCTCTATTAGGAACGGAAAAGATCACTTTTTTACTCAACAGTGTAGCTGAGAATTGACAACTGTATTTATCTATTAAAACTCACCAAATTGATGAAGGCCTATAGATGTCAATATTTTCTTTTTCTTGAGACCGGTTTCAAATCAATTACGATTCATCATCAGTCTTAGCGCACATTAGTGGTTGTCAACAGTTAACAATTTTTACAGTTCACATTTAAAATAACTTTACAAACAAACTTGACAGGTTTTGTACAGTACAGACCAAATATGACATTTGCGGAAGTCAACATGGGAATGTTAAATGTAAATTTGTTAAATGTTATATGAGCTTCGTTTCGTGTTTGTTTATTTATTTTAAATGTGAACTGTAAAAAATTTTAACTGTTGACAACCACTAATGTGCGCTAAGACTGATGATGAATCGTAATTGATATCAAACCGGTCTCAAGAAAAAGAAAATATTGACATCTATAGGCCTTCATCAATTTGGTGAGTTTTAATAGACATTTTTTTACATTGAGATGTTGCAATGTGTCAATGTTGTTGCAATGTGTTGCAATGTTGCAATGTGTGTGTGTGTGTGTAAATAAGTTATTAATTGATGTTCCAATAAAAATGACTAGTTATTCCAGAACCCACCTCTTAAGGATTGTAATAAAGGAACCAATTAGTAATAATCATATTTATTTATTAATAGAAATGCTTGAGGAGTTTTGAATCCATGGAATATATTTCTCCAGATCGTGTAACGGCAAAATACGAGGTAACAGTTTTTCTGTTTTGAGATTCCATGATAATTTAGAGTCTCGTATTTAAATAATCAAACCACAGTTGAATAAACATAAAAACTCAATCTGTCTATTTATAATTTTTAATAAAACTGTAATTAAACATTGTTTACTATAACATCCAGCTAAGTAGTTATTGTATGTTATGTTAGTCAACTATTTGGTGGAAACGAACAAGTATTTTTCATGGCTTACATTTCCAGGATTCTTAAAACTTGAGAATTTTTAAAAGAATTTTTGTATTTATTCTAGTAAAAATATAAGGATATTTAATGTCCATTATGAAAAAAGATAGTATGATTAAATTCTGAAATAAGTTTTAAACACATTATGCTACACAAATGCTACGTAAAAAAGAACAATTAATTAGTTTATCTTAGCTTAAAAGGGAATGTTGTACCTATAATTTACAATATTTAAAATGAATTATCGAGATAAAGTGTTTCCAAGACACCTATAATTAACATTGTTCTTATGGAATAAATCAAGACGGCGGAAGGACTGCAGACTTTTAAATCATTTAACCTCATGAGTATTGTACAATAATTTAGCAAAATTTTAAGTTAAATATACTTAAATCTTTTATAACTACTGAATGATATCCCCCAAAATATCGATAACTGGATTGATATTTTAAAAACAAAAAGCAATTCACATTTGTTGCTTATTATCGACTTTCTGAAAAATAATAATAATAATTGTCTATACTGGGCGCCCAAACCATCCTTACACCCCTTCTAAAATTGACAGAATTAATTTTCAACAAAAACCAATTTGTGCCATTGTAGATGAACCAGTTACGCTCTATCGAGTGACACTAATAAAAAAAAAGAAGTACCACAAAAGAATTACACAAGTTTTTTAGGTGTACCAGAAGTAACCTATCCAGATCAGAGGTATCTAATTTTAAATACTAACCCTAAATTTTTATGACATTTTTGGACTATACACGTATATTTAAGTTAGTTTTACATTATAATTTTGTACCCATAATCCTAACGGATATAATAGCAGATAATAGGAGGAGAGGAGATAATAGCAGTTGAAATTGAGCTTTTCCACTTAAGAATAACATGAGAAAAATTTGACATCCATTACCTCTGCACATTTTAAGTTAAGTAGACCTGTCCAAGCATGAAAATGTTTTATATTCTCATTTAAAATAATAATCCATCATAAAATATCAATTTTTACGTAGTTTTACTTTTCCATACATTCAACAATCTCCACCATTTGGTAAACTTTTTTTTTGAAACAAAATAATTTATGACATAACTTATAATTTATGATGAAAATTTTTAAAAGGAGACTCTAAGACATTTATGTACCGGAATATGTTTATAAAATGTTCACAAATGAAAAAGGATGTGAAATTTTTCACATGTTAGTCATAGAAAAAAAATTAAACTTCAACTGCCATCATCTCCTAATCCGTTGGGGTTAAGAGGACAGTTTATGTATTAAAGTTGTTTTAAAATTACCTGTAGAATCAAAAAATGTCATAAAAAGTTGGGGTTTGTTTTTAAAATTAGCAACTTTCGGTTTGGAAAGGTAACTTCTGGCAGACCCTCTGCATTGAAATTACTATCAAACAATAGAAAGTATCGGTTTTACCTATAATGGCACAAATGGGTTTTTTTTTTAAATTATTTCTCTATATTTTAAAAAGGGTATACAGGTGGTCTGCGTCACGCGGTATAAAAATATGTTTAAATAATTTAGTTTTTTATTTTTGTGTTTATAATTGTAATATAGTAACAATAAAATTTATTTATAAAAGGCCTACTATTTAATGGGTTTTTTGAGTAATTATAAATTACAACGATGAGGACTATACAAAGATACTTTATCTAAATAATTCCATCCGTTTTGCTAATAGGTGTTTACTAAGAAACAGTTTTAAAAATATAGTTTTTTATGTTCTTTAGGGCTCCGCCTTACATGATTTTAAAATGACGGTAAGGCCTACGGGGTTGAAATTTGGCATGGTTGTTCTTTTTTGCTCAATGGTTCTCATTAAAAAAAATGTTTTGCAAAATTCCTTCAGAGCTCAACACACAGTAATTTGTTGTTAAGGAAGAAGATATTGTTGCTCTTTTAAAGATTTTATTACCTAAAAAATAAATTCAGTCACGGGCGAAGCCGTGACGGGAAACGGCTAGTATAGATATAAAATTGCCTCGTATAAATCGGCCCAAATGTCGGTAGAATAATAAAATTATTAATTTAATGTGGTACTTTTATTTCATGTTTATAAGTTTGTATCAAGAAAAATTTATTATTTTAATTATAAAAGCATTCCCTTAAAAACTCAAAATACAACACAGCACTCATTGTATTGTCTTAGCATTTTTATTCTTTGTTTATAAATAACAACACAACCCCCTTACATTACAAACCGCCTTTCTAATACTCATAAATTTATCATTATAGTGTCATTGATTCAAAATTTACATTACAATTTATTTAAGGACTACATTTAGGCTGATACAGCTGTAAAATTGATAAATAAACAATAAAGTAACCATTAAATAATAAATAAGCAACCAGTGATTATTATAAAAATACAGTAACAATTAAGGAATCTAAAAATTTGAGCTAGGATCACTGAAGTATTGACGATCAACTCATGGTTTACCAGTATACCGCTGTTACCCCTAGCGGTTGAGAGGTGGTTTACACCCCCCGTTGGCTTATACCCCCCGATGGTTTATACCCCGAGCCAGTGGTGGCACCGGCCATGCTGCGGATGCCGCACACGTATCCGCCAGCAGATAAGACGTATTGCTGCCACCGGAGAAATTGAATCGTCCTTAACCGGCGGTAATCCTCTTTTACTGATTTATTTGACAGTGGTTTATTCCTCGGCGTATTGGCTATACCGGAAAATACACTTTCCGGTTTACGTCTTCCGTAACATGAAAATCCCTTTAGTTTGGAAGTTTCCATGAGTAGGGCCTACACTGTTATACATCTTTTCATCTTCTATAGCAACCTGAAAATGAAACAGTTAATATAGAATATTGTTAAATTTCAACCATTTGTTCAAGTATTGAACCATCGTATTTACTAACAATTTTTTACAAAACAAAGTTTTATGTTTATGGATACAGTATTGCATTTTAAGTATTTATTATACAAAAATAAACTTTTACTATGAATAACACAATCAGCTAAATCAGACTCTAAAGAACTTTAGGTGTCTTTACAAATCAACTTTACAGAAGGAATAGTTTAGTTTAAATGACTTATTAGGCCTATCTCCCTTTCCTTTTTTTGATTGTAATTTTTTCAGCTATGAATTTACCGAGCAAATTGATTCGATAAATTCATTAGTCCTATAGAGTAACTAATGGTGCATGTTATTGTTGAAGCACTTTAAAAATATAAGTTCCCAGGATTCTAGAAACTGTATGTAAGTAACATTCATCTTAAGCGTAAAATTTTCAACAGTTTAAAAAAATTAAGAACCATTCAGTTTAGTTGAATATAAATTTACCGAATTTATTGGAGATTCTGCTATCTAAAACTAATTCTTAACTTTTGATCTGTTCGGCGACCTTTAAAAATTTAACATCCTTAATCTAAAATAAAAACAACCCTATACATATATATATATATATATATATATATATATATATATATATATATATATAAAGTAACATATATATATATACGTCAAAAAACAACAAAAACTTGTATATGTGTCAATATAGACTTACTTTCTTTAGATGGAAGGTTTGCACTTGGCTAATACATTTAGGTACTTTTTAATCAGAAAACACTGAAAATTCAATAAATTGTATTGTGGGCATAGATATGCATTCGGACATAAAAAATATGAGCAGCCCTTAGCGAAACAATGAACTTTCCACGACAAAAATTTCGAAGATCTGTATCAAGTAACACCTATACGACAATTAAATGGAAACTCTAGCATACAGCGCCTAAGAAATATTGAACAGGCACATCAGTTGGTCTTGAAATCAAAATTTCCCCCAGGACTGAATTTAAGATAACTACCAGACCATGACAGTAAAATAAGTTGTTTTTGTGGATGATCATATGACAAGCCAATGCCAATTTTGTTTTTATTTACATTTTATTTTTTATTTTTACAATGTTATAATTTTTGTTATTAGTTTTCATACACTTATGATTTTTGTACATGACTACGCTTAATGCGAAATATAGTAAAATTTATTGAATTTTCAGTGTTTTCTGATTATATATATATATATATATATATATATATCTATATATATATATATATATATATATATATATATATATATATATATATATATATATATATATATATATATATATATATATATATATATATAGAGCTGTTTTAAACATATTCATCACCTAGAGCCAGGTCGATTAAAATTATAAAATTATAAATGTTTTTACTTTTAATTTAATGTTATTATGAACAGTTTAGGCTTACATTCTACCTCCTAATAGACACCTCCATATTAATATTTATTGTTATTTGTTATTATTATTGTTTTTGTTATTTTTAACTGTTTAAATAAATGTATCTAAGCAAGTAAGTATATAAACCCACGGATAACTTAATGATCGAATAATAGTTAATTTTATATGAACATTATATTAACCACAAAAGCATCATAAACATAAAGTTTTAAGTAATATAAACATTAAATTTTAAATTATCTTCTAACATTTACTAGAACCATCCAGCTAAGTTCTCAAATATATGTTTTCTATTTGAGGTTTTAAATAGTGGAAACTTAAAAGGAAGCAACAATATACAAAACCTATGTTGAGCTTTCAGTACTGATAAATAAGTAGTATTGGTTGATTCGATAACCTTTGTTTTGGAAAATGAAAGAATAGAAAAATGCCTTTACGGCTGTAAAATAACATACCAAAATGTCCATGAAAAAAATGTCCACTTTATATTACGTCCACTCTATATCATGTAGCTCTCGATTGATGTCCACACGATAAAACGTCCATGGACAAAACTTGCAAAAACAGTACTGTCATGACTTAAATTTCGCTATCAAACTATCATCAGCAATCAAAAGCTATCATCACTCACCACGCACACATTTGGAAGCTTACCGTGCAAAAAAGAAAAAAAAACAAAAAAAAAAAAACAAAAAAAAAAACAAAAAACAAAACGGCATAACCTAATAGGCAATTAGCTTATTAGGTTATATTTATGTTAGCAAATTATTGGAAGACATGTTGGTGTTTGCCATCCGAATAAAAAACCATACATGCTAAATTTATGACGTGTTCAATGAAGACAATCCTATTCCCTTGGTTCGTATATTCCCTATTTGATCATGAACCAAATTATAAACATTTAAAATCTTTTTAAATTTATTGAATATTTATAAAAACATTTGCTATACTGGTGTCTTTAAAAAAAATAGGAGTAGGCCTACACTTGTTCCACGCGTATGGGGATGAACGGCAACTTATGCCAGATAATCCTTGTTCCACGTTATTAATAAATAAATAAATGACACTTCTATCAAATTACACATTTATAGTGCATGCTTCCTCTATGTTTGGCAAGAAACAAAAATAACACCGTTTAACGTAGCCTAAAGCACCGTTATTTATTGCCGACAATGCATTTCTTATGGTAAATTAAATTACGTCTCATTACATTATTACTTTACAGAATAACTTCAGAAACGAACTTGACCTGAAAAATCAAGCCTAAAATCTACTGTTAAAGTTTGAAGTCGATCTGAGGCTTTTTTTTCGGACGTTATCGTCGAACAAAAAATAGGCGTTAGTCACTAGTGAGGTTGTTAACAGTCGTGTATGGGGATTCACTCCTCTTCGATCCGTTCATCCAATTATTTCATATACCTAACTTTATGTTCAAACATTGCGGACCTTCAAATGGTTAGACATCAAAGACAAATGGACGTAAAGAAGTTGGACAAAAAGTAGTGGCTACACAAGCGATTACAAAAATTGGCATTTTTCCGTGGACATCATAACCATAGAAAGTGTATGAAAAATAACATTTTGGACAGACATATTAACAGTTTTGGATCAAAAACGCTGCCAATGTTTGATTGCAAGTGAAACGTTGAGCCGCGAGGTACTATATTGAATGATTGGATGCCGCACACGTAGCTGAAGGCTGATAAGACGTATTGCTGCCAGTGGAGGAATTGAATCGACCTTAACCGCCGGTAATCCTCCCTTACTGATTTATTTGACACAAGTTTATTCCTTGGCATATTAGCCTCACAGGAAATACACTCTTGTGCTCAAGTATCTCTTCACAAGAAACACTTATTTTCTACCATGAACTAAAGTGGTTCTACATGCTATCTGTTTGGTTCTCGTTGTTTTGTTTAAAGAAATGTCTGTTTTAATATTTTTTATCGTCCTGAAAATTCTAAAAAAAATGTATGGTATTATTTTTATACTGCAACACAATATTGAAATATTGCTTAATGCATTTTTATAATATTGTATATTTTTTATACATTTTTTTGTTTAATTTGAAAGATTGTGTCATAACTTATTACTTTAAAAAGAGATCTGTATAAATAGCAGTTCATGTTAACTAAATTGGAAATAACATTGGTAGTTGATAATTTTTTGAACTTGGACGTTGTTTGGTTCAAACTAGACAAGGCCCATCACACTAATTTTCCACCAATTATTCCCAATCATCTTCTCCTTTTAATCCCTTGCTTTATCTTATAATATTTTATTCCCCTCTCATTCTTTATTTCTTTCTTTCACTTCATATATATATATTGATTCTCAATAAAGTTATCTCCACCCTGCATTCATAATTCAATTTAAAATGTTTCAATCATCTCTTTTTATTTTTCACATGTTTTTATTTAACTCAAATCTAATTGTTCAAAAAACCAACTTAGAAGCAAGACAATATTTAATATGGGAAAAAAATAATTTTAATTGTAATTGTACTTGAAGAAAAAGTGAGCGAGTATTTCAAGAATTATGACAAGGACTTTATCTATATAGAAGAACATGAAAATAATACAAAACGGACTCATACCCATTGAAAAGTGTAATGAAAAGGTTGGTGCTACATGTCTTACCTAAAACTTTGTTTTGCAAATTAAACTTAATTATAATTCCTTGAACGTTGCAATGTTGTAATTTTTTCCATATTTTAATGTTTTATTAATTTTTTGTGTGTTTCAATTCAACAAATAACTTGGTTTGCCAGATCCCTTCTAATTCTGGCTGGTCCACTGATCGAAGGAAACTTTTTTTTTACTTTTAGTTTAAAACCCCACAGACGTAATAAAAAATAATGTTATTTAAGTGACTTAATAATTTACTAAAACCTCTCGGTATAGATTTTAATGGCTATTATGTGAAAAACCAATAGTATCAATATTGAGTAAAACTAGGAATATATCAGAATAATAGACCCAGTCACATTGCCTAAATTAATTAAGTATATTTACCCCTAAGGAAAATGTCCTTTGTCTCACAAAACATTTGACATTTATTGTTTAACATAGGCGACATTGATTACCTACTAGACGAAAAAAATGTTCATGATTGAAATACCAATAGTGCAAGTAAAACAAAGATAATTGGCTTACAACACAAACATTTCTAGGGCAATTAATAATACCCGTATTAAACTGTGATGCACATTGTATGTAATAACAAGAAACTTTCTCATTAAAATATATAATGGGTTCAATAAAAATGGGATTTAAACAGCCCTCCGAACCCTTAGAAATCCCTCTTTTGCAAATTTCCCCATAGAGAATACACTATTACGGTAGTAGCCATGGTAAGACCTACACCCGGGACCGTGTTACTTTTTCATTTTGAAGTCTCTAGAAGCCAAAAACACCATTCGTTCACATAAATGTATACATGATAAACATAAACTGATATCTGCTTACCCATCCGGCGGCAAAAATACATACTCAACCACATGGGGTTCATGTTGAAAATTAAGAAGTGCCGAATATTGATACAATTTAATTTTTAACTTATAAATATAAAATTTTCTTACAACAAAAAGTTTTTAACAACAAAAAATGGCAGAAAACCTACTCATTCCAATGGTGTTCATGGTAGAAATAGAAAAATAAAATTCCTTATGAAATTCACTGAGTACGCAGGTCTGCTGTGGCGGCGATATTTTTTTAATGCAGCAACCCTATAGTCTTGAATCATTGAACAATCCTAAATAGTGTAGTTAATCCCTTATGTGGCTGGGAAATATAAAAAAAAATGGACAGCCAATTTTTGCTAAAATGTTCAATGTCATGCCCTGACCTCTATCAGAAAAGTCCCTGAATTCCCCGGTGGGCAAAATTCCTAAAAATTATGGGATGGCTCACGTGGAGTCAGAAATGAATTTTTTGTCGGCCAATAGTTTTATGTATATAAAATTAAAGCTCTTAAGTAATAGAATTTAATGCAGTAAACCTCATCTCAAAAGTTGCCTGAGTCGAAAATGGCAGGGGATTTCAGGGGACTTCTCGGAGGAAGGTCAGGGAATGCCATAGTACACATTAAAAATTGACTTTCCGAAAATTATTTTATTTTTCCTGACTAATTTTACTACACCAAACGTTGTAACCTTGACGTTGACGTGCCGGTTGGCCGTCCATGGCGGCCGCCGTGATGTCTCCGGCGCCCCGGTATAATGAGGGGCGCCGTCACATTGGGGCGCCCGGCACGTACACGGTAACGAACTGCAACTCGATTTCTCTGTCTGTCCGTCCGCCTCCTCAGAGTTCTCCAATTTGTCGCTAACGTTCAATCAGCCGTCGTAAAACTAGGAGACGTGATAAAAGTTTAAAATTTAATTTACATTACTTCCCAGATCGGGATTGAATTTATTATCGAGCACTCAGGTCTCGTACAAACTAAATAAAAAGGTCCATATTTGACCTCTGGCAGAAAACAGCATTTCTAGTGACTGCAATTCAAGATAGCATGGTTATTTATCAAATAATTATTCTTTTACGATGTGTAAAAAAACATAATACATTATGTTAAATTTTTTATGTGTTTATCAAGGTAAACAATTTTAATGATATAGATAATTTTTCCTTTAGTAAAATTCATAAAAAATTATTCAAAATCATATTTTTTTAAAGCCTTAGAATGAAAATATTTGGTAAAAATAAAGAAAATAAAAAAACTAATTCAAACAGTTATATTCTTTTCATAGCTCCCCTTAATAATTAATAATAAAACCTAAAAATTATGTTGATAATATATTGTTTGATTAAAAATTCAAAAACTATAATGTTATTAGCACATTCTGGTAGTAACGAACTTACACATTCATTACAACACTATAATATTATTAACTCATTCCATCAAAGACTCAATGTGAATGAAACTTTGCCTACAAAGTTTCTATATCTTCTATAAACACAACTGATTACCCGTTCTTCAGACGGAGAGCGTGTACTTTGTTTTTACGAATCATACAACGTAAATCATTCGCAAATGCAATATTAGTTAGCTTCAGTAAATTTTTCCACTGTATCTATATCGTTTTATGGTCATCAGTTAGCATCAGCTAGCAGGTACATATGTCAAACTCTGTTATTGTTTTGATTTTTTTCTAAACCAACATATGCCACATGTAGTTTTCGTCACAAAATCGCACAAAAAACCTAAAAATGCTGACATGGTTTTATGACGGTCCGGGGCTAAGTCCTGTGAGATATTAAAAAAACTAATGGTAAAAACACTTTATATATACAGTTTCATGGGAAACAATTCAGATATTTCCTGAACCAGTCAAATATATTTTTTATGTGATTTTGAACTATTAACCAGTTCACTTAATTTTTACGGAGGTAATGTTTTCAATAACAATATTTTTTATTATTTCGGACGCCGTGTATCCCTGGTGATAAATCAAAGCTTGCCGTTTGGCGGCGGCCGGAACTATCGCTTGGCGCTGCTCGTCAATATATCTCCGTGATGTACCGTGTATTATACACCGCCCCGCGGTAACTCCGCACAGCCAGCGAGGGCGGAGAAAATGTGAGCTGCGTGATTAACTTTGTGTTTCCAACAAGTGTATCCGCCGAGAAAAAATAGCTAGAACCTTTCAGACTTAGGCCTACACTGTTTTTTATTCAATGATATAATACCCCCCGTCGCAGCAGACCTGCATACTCAGCGAATTTCCAAATTAGTAATATTAATTTAAACTAGAGGAACGTGTAAACAAAATTTCATTACGTGCTCATAAATGGGGAAATAAATGTCTATTCTCCTTACGATAAATATAGGGAAAGAGTATGCAGGTATGATGCCATGGTGAACACTAAAAGTAGGTTTTAGCATAAAAAATGTATTTAGACCATATGAAGCCATATAGGCCTACTAAGTTTCATCTAAATCTGTCCATAAATAAAAGCGTTTGCCTGTTTTCCATATGATTAACATGGGAAAAGAGTATGCAGGTTTGCTGCCTTGATAAACACAAAAACCATGATTTTTTTATCATTAATGGATGAACCTCAACCAAATGATACTAAATACCAAGTTTCATCCAAAAATATTGGTTAATAAGTAAAATATTAACACATCCTTATTCTTCATAAGATTAACATTGGAGCCCCAAAATATAATGGATTGTCTTTAGACTTTTTAATATCTCGGTAACCAATGGAGATAGAACAAAGCTTCGTGATACTAAATTGTGTTTTTTTAGCTAAATCCAGTGGTGAAAATAAAAGTTAAAAATTTTTAAAAATTACATATGAAAAATACAAAAAAACCCATTTTTGGGATACGAAACCCCCCAAAACCACCCCTTCCGGTAGGTCGATATGTCTGGTTTCCGAACTCATCCGAATAAACGTATGATTACACATCTCTACAAAATTTGGTGTCGATCGGACCGTTTTTACGAGAGTTATCGTGTCTAGGGACACATACATATATACATGTATATATATACATATATACATGTATATATATACATATATACATGTATATATATATATAAATTTTAATGACTATTATTTTTGGTCTCTGGGCACCTCAAAACGAAAAAGTAACATGGTCCCGGGCTTAGGTCTTACCATGAGACCTACGGTAATAGCTTATCGGAAATTCGCTAGAAACACTATAGGTCAAAAATAAATACATAAAATTTTGCCATTATCACAAAGGCACATTTGAAATGTACGAAAATATGATTATCCAATATTAAATGAGTAAATTTCTGGTATGACTACTTATAGTTCACTTTTGGTGTGTAACTCTATCAAATACAAAGAATAAACGTCATACAAATTTTAAAAATAAATCAGATAATACGATGTGAATATTTTTTGCTTACATGCTATTTATTTATACACCAACATTTTTAATTTTAAGGGTAATGTTTTTAAAATAGTAAGCGTTATTTATAGGGCTTATAAAGTATAGGACTTATATATAACCTACAGGAAGGTGTTATAAACTCATGTATTACTAAACAAAACAGAAGTTATATTTAAGCAGCCGACCTATGAGAGTTTGTGTAATGGTAATAATCAGCTCAGGGTTTAAAAATCTGTCATGGGCAGTCATTGTTATAGTGGGAGAAGGTCATTTATATTCATTTACTCGTCCAGCTTTTGTGAACAAAAATGAAAGGTGCTTACTAAAAGTGTAATGATACCATACCCCCCTCCCCAATAAGGCGGTAACCCCTCTACAAGTCTTCTATGAACAAGTAAGTTGTATCATGAACCGCTATTATGTTTTTATAAGCATAAATATAATGCAAAGAATCTTCTTTATACACAACGGATTATTGTCAAGGAAAATGTGTGTATACGGTCAAAACACTTATTAAATTTTAAATTTCGTAATATGAAATAACTTGTTTTTATCACATCCCACTCCACTCTGACTCCATTTAGGATTACACATGTTTTGGTCTTTACTAGACCATAGCCATATACTGTATCTTCATGGACCTGTTGTTCTTAAAAAATACAATTATCTAGTAAAGACCGAAACCTTGGTCATTATAAATGGAGTGAGAGTAGTTAGCAACGGAAACAAGGTATGCCATTTATCTATAACTGGTGGTAATTCAAAATATATTAAGGTGATAATTTTATATCACTAAAATGTTTATTCACAACCTTACAGCTGTAATAGGCTTAAAGTCTACAACAATAAAATAAAATAAAAATGATATTCAAAGTTTCCAAATCGAAACCTGGGAAGAGTTCAAGGTTTCCAATCAAACCTATCACAAAATCAAGTACTAAATAATTTTATAAAACCTAATAAAATCATGATAAAATTCATTTAGTTTTTTACGTATACAGAAATTAAAATAGTACCAGGTTCTAGTTTGTAGTATGAATAAAAAATAAAATAAGTTACTTTAAAAGGTAAAATTTTTAAATTGAGAAAGTAGTGAAGAAAGATTGAATTTTTTATGATATAGAATAGAATACACATTTATTGTCTCAATTACAATAACACGTCTGAAAAAAACTGAAAACTAAAATAAACTTCCCAACATAAAATTATTCTATCTGAGGAAACAAAAAAGGGCCTCACTAAGCATGTTTTGACTTTTTTGCAATTTTATCTTATTTCAAATTTCAATCATAAGTATGACACAGTAAGAAAAAAATTAAATAATGACGAAATATACTTAGAATCTTATGTTTGCAGTTTGGGCCATTTAATTGGTTAGTTACCAAGAAGTGGAAATTATATAATTATTTACCATTCCTAAGATAAGCAGCTTTAATATCTGGTTATGACATATTTACAACGCAAAATAAAACAAAAGTAAATAAAAGAAAAACGAAACGAGAATTTTTGCAAGGATAATCTTACTTGGAGGGAATACATCTTTGTCTTTGCACAGTCCACAAATGCATCTCCTTTAGTTTCATTTTAACTCGCTGAAAAGAAATATAAGACCCTATCTTAATATTCATAACAACCCGCCTTTCTGACACTCATAAATTTATGTCCTCGCGTAAGCATTAAGATAAAATACAGTAAGGATAGCTTAAACTTTAATTTACAGTTCTGGTATCTAAAACAAAAACAGATATTTTTTATGACCAGACCAACATTATAATATTGTGTGCTCAATGTTCGTAAATAAGTTATAATGGTTAGCTGTCTTACTTAATTTCTTATTAGAACAATAAATAATTTTTCTAACGATTTTTGTTTGTTTAAGTCTTAGATACTAAAAGCATTTTTACGTTTAATCAGTTTACTGATACTACACTATGAAATTGTATATTTCATAAAAGATTGTATATTTAATACGGTTAAAAACTTTATATTTACTGAACACCAATAATTGTAGTTTAATTTAAAATGAAAAATTAAAAAGTGTTTTATGGTTGTGTTTAAAATAAAACTAAACAATATCTTATGTTTGCCACGTTACATTTAGTTACTGCAATTCGAGCCATAATATTGTTTTGCTCACACCTAAAAGTAATAAAAAAAAGTACTAAGAGATAAATTTACCTATAATTTACCAATATATTTGATACTTAAAATTAACATTCTCATCAGTCTATGGTTCTTAAAGTAACAAATACTATACTCTAAAATTTTCAATTAACTTCCAACAATTTAAAACTAATGGACGGGAAATAACACTTGGTTGAAAAATTTGTTATTTTGAACTTTCTAAACGCCATTCAAAACACTTCAAAGACATTAAAATGACTGTTAATCGTTTTTCTTCTTTAAAAATAAAAATCGTGTTTTCTGCCAAAAAAAGAAAGTCGGGCAAGAAAAATTCACAGAAAAGGGAAGAAAACTGGAATACAGGGACAATATATCAGCGGTGATCAGTCCTTGTTGGTGTTGTTAGCTGAGGTAATTTCCCCGAAGAGCGCTCACTCACTCGTCACCCGTCATGCCCGAAATAACCCAACCTTCCGCACCCCTTTAGGGCCCTTAATTCGGTAATATAAGACCCTGCAGAATGAAACTGTCCTAAACACCTCACCTAAACATACATATAAATTAATCACCTCTTATGAAAAATAAAGTAGTGTTATTCCACAACTCTTAAAATGTATACTTAACCCCCCAAAAATACTTGATAACTTACTCCTACAACACGACAAAATTTTACGACATTAAGTGAAGCTTTTGTGCTTTAAAATTATAAGATCCCTTGGAAAACACTAAATTTTATGTTTTCGCAATCCCTTGTTTCGGTTGGTGTTTTTGGATACTTATTGGTGAAGAGTATGTTTTCTTGTTGATTAGGGTCATTCATACCTGTTTTTTAGGAAAAATAAATAATGGTATTAGTATTGAAAATCTTAAAAGTAAGGATTGAGTTACTCTGCGACGTCGTCACTGAAAGTAATATTTTCTCATATTTTTTAATTTTAAGGTATAAGGGACCCAATATATATAAATTATTACCAAGTTTAAAGAAAACCTCTTGAAAAATTCTCAAAAGTAATATGATTAACGTAGAAGATTGCGCTAGTAGCCCAAAGGTGAAGAGGACTCTCAATCTTGTACTTCTTACTTGGCAAACACAACACTTATTTCAAATTTTTTAAGAGACAACTAAATCAGAGCTATGCAGAATGCTAAGTTATTGAAGTTTTTTTTGTACAAGTTTAATCAACAAAAATAGTTGTTAACCTCTCAGATTAACCGCAGTTAGAAATAAAAAAAGAAGGTAAAACTGTAAATAACTTCAAGATATAGTGTCTAACAGAACTCTTTTTTAATAATTCTCAATATTTAAAACGATAGAAAGCAATGAAAATTACAAAGGAATTGAGTTTTGCTTAGCCAATAGTATTACCTATGTCATGCAAAGTGAATATACAGTAGTCGACAATTTCTTACAAGCCCTCTTATCCCTTACACAGATGTAAAACACAGGCCATGCAGTTGTGTACACATATAAATGTGATAAAATGTAGTGGTCACTTCTTTATTGTTATAAACAACCAAATATTAATCGGTAAGCTGGTATTAACCTCGGTTTACACGTGAGAGTTTTTCACTCTCAGAGAGTTTCGTACTCTCAGGAGGTACTCCCAGAGGTGTTCACACAACCAGCAAAATTTCCAGGATAGTTAATACCAGACAGTTTTCTGCGACAACTATCAACAACTGTCTGAGACTTTTATGAGAGCAACTAACTAACTCTCCACGAGAGTGAAAAACTTTAATAAGCTTGGGATCCATATTATAATCTAAAGCATTGCACATGACTATTGTAAAAAATTATAATGAACTATTGGTGTACAATTACAGGAATTATCACCCTGTGAGGAAGTAGTTATAGGGTTTACCCATACTTACTCATAATTACCCATGCTACATGTATCAATTGTGACGTTTCTTGAAGATTTTTCTTGATACGCAATTTTTATCTAGGATAAAATGTTTTGAAATGCTTCCACTTTTCCATAGTTTCAATGTATTTATTGAAAAAGTTACTTAACTTTATAATAAAAATAAAAATCTCAAATCAGTCTTGCCAAGTGAATAATAAAATGCAAAATAAATGTTCGTCCAACAAAAATATTTATTACAGGAGGTAAAAGTAACAATAACATAATCAATTATAATAATTCTAGTTTTATATTAATGATTTATTACTTAAATAACTTATGATTATAAAAATAAATGTGATATTGCCATGAATAATACTGCTTTCGCTTGCTTTCAGTGAACTATACCTTTGCAATTTTCAATAGTATGTACAATAGCCTATATGATATAGTGCATAATTTTGTATTAAATATAAACAACTATACTATGCCTAACAACTATAAATGCTAATTAATTAGAATATTCTTCCAAATCTGAATAAGAAAATTATGCACACAATAAAATTATGAGCTTTGTCAATAAACAAGTTAAAAAATCTTGTCTATGGTTTTCTGGTTAAATTTGCAATAAAAGTTTCTTCAATTTTCTTGAGTGCGAAGTCTCATTACAGTAGTCTGGCAACACATTTGTCTTGCTTGCTTTCATTTTAAAGTTAGTTAAGGAACAAAAAAACGGTTTAATAATATTATACTGTGCTATTGTAATTTAAAAAAGCAACAGATTAAAAAGTCACAGTAAATATCTACGCAATACAGGGCAAGATTTTAATACAACGTAACAAATTATTAATTTTAGATACGTAAATCTGTTGACATTTATATTTAACTAGAACGTGGAAACATATGTTGTGCTCATATTTCAAGGAAAACTAAAAACAGAAACTGAATTATCAAGATACAATACAGGGACAATATATCAGAGATGATCAGCCCTTGTTAGCGTTGTTTGTGAGGTAATTTCCCCGAAGAGCTCGGCCTGCTTGACACCCGTCATCCCAGAAATAGCTTTAGACTAGCAATTTTCATTGAAACTTAAGTAGCAATTATCGTATTTTCAAAAAGACTTAATGTATTTTGCAAAGGGTGTACACGACTTGAATGTAGAATATTTTATAAAATTCTTTTAAATTAATAATAAGGACAATATAAACCCAACTATTATGTCTTGTTTGTTACTACTAATTCTTATATAATTAGTTATTAATTTTTTGTCACTTTTTCTCCTTAGGGTAGAAGGGGTGAGGGCTGATATGGTTTCCATATAAAATCTCATTAACCCCATAAGCTTCCTTTTTCGGGTTTCCTAGTTGTTTTCGTTCTTTTTACAGTAATTTCTTTGATCAACTACATTTTTGTGGCAACGAGTATACTGGTCTTGCTCAAATTTTGTTTTTCAATTTACTAATTCGTTTACTAATGAGCCTAGTTTTGTAGTAAAAAATATACTATTTTTTCTAATTTTTTTTGCTCAACACATATTTGTAGATGTTTATATGCTATAAAAAGTTATTTTCACCCCAATTAGATATAGTTGTTATTTAATTTTTCATTTAAGTTTATATTTAAGTGCTTAAATTCGTCTGTAGGAAGCAGTGAAGAGGACTGATGACTCATTACCACACACGGACGAGAAGTATATATAGGAATTAATTTCATTTGTAACCTTTTTAATACTTAAACTCTGAATTTATTGATGGAGTAAATAAATTTGAATTTGAATAACTCATATATACTTATCTTTTAAATAAATGTATCAATTTAGGTAGTTTGTATTTAAGAGTTTAGTATTATCACTTTAATCGATTGGTTCTCATAAACAAAATATTAGTGTAAATAATTGTTGTAAAAACATTTTAAAAGTAAAATATTTACCACGAAAATGGGAGATAAAAGATATTTGTTTTATTTTACGTGACGTACGTAATTTTTTCATCTTATCTGACAAATTATAAAGACGTAATTCACAAAGTGGCAAAGATAACAACTCATAATGATTGATTCATAGTGAAAACATGTTGTACTATGGAGCATTAAAATAATTGACAATAACTGAAATATGCTTTCGTTAAATCTACAACATAGTACAAATAAAAGTAAATTTTTGTGCTTCCCAGACCATAATTTTGGCCTACAGCGCGGCGGTGCGGCGGGAGGACGAACCACGACAGGAGTAGTGTGTTTTGGTTACTTCTGGACCGGAAGTCGTGCCATCTGCCCGAGCAGCTGCTCGAGCAGATGGCGTCAGATGCTGGGGTGCAGATAACGAGAGCATATGCCCTGAATTTGAAGTAGAATTGGGCATGAATTAAGAGTTAATTTAAAACTGAAATTTAACAGTTATAACTGGGGCTTGGAAAGTATGTCAAGGTCATCCAGAGTAAGTTTTAAAAAAGCCTATCCAACTACCACCAGAAATAGTTGAAAGTTGAACTAGTTGGTGATAGTGGGATAGGTTGAAGTAACTTTTGAATTTTATTTGTGAACATACAATTAATGTGCAACAGCAGAGTTTAAACAAGTTGAACTTTTGTGATGAACTACAGAGTTGTAAATGCAAACACCAACGACGATGATAAGGTAAACGCAGAGTCCCCAGATGATGTATTTGAAAAGCTTGAACAAACGTAACATTTCGAATTGGTTTTCCTGTTCCATTTCCAATCGTTTAATTTCCAATTTCAATTTATCCTCTTCCATTCTAGTTATGAAGGGAACTTCATCCATCATATCCATCATGATTGTGTTAGTGTTTGAAATTTTAAAACAAGTGATGTTGATAGTTCAGAAGTCGAAGACGGAATGAGAAGTGAAAGGGAGAAATGTTAGTTAAATAAAGAAGTGGTGGGGGGAAGGATGAATTACAAAGAAGTGGTGGGGGAAAGACGTTGCTCTTCATTATTACCATCAGTAGTGTCAGATGGTGCAGGAGTTAGATTTAGTAAACTGTCTTCGTCCAAACTTTCAACCTTATCACAAATAGGACAATCGTATGTTATTTCCAAATTCATTTTGATGGTTGTAAAATTATCTACAAGTTCTTGTAAAATATTAAAAATGTCTTGTAACTCTTCTTTAGAGTTTATTTCAAAACTAGAATTCATTCGGGCCAATGGAGAGTTGTTCATTATTGGAGAGTCGGTGATGGAATGAGGATCGGCGCATAGGGAGGGGGCTTATATAATGGTGACCTTGAGCAGGCGTCTAGGGAGGGGGGCTGTCTAGGGAGGGGGCTTTTATATGGGGAACCTTGAGCTTATGATTGAATAAAATGTTTAGTTCTTCTTCTTCGTCTTTTAATTCAATTATTTGAACCGAAGTAGTTGTTTCATCCTCTTCACTTGATGAAGAAAACAATTCACCAGGATTTAAATATTGAACTACAATTCTGAACCATCTTATAGGATATTCGTCAATGATAGAAAGTAAGTTTTGAAACAATTCTTCCATCTCCTCCCTGTCAGTTATTATATGTTCAAACTTGATAAATTTGTTTTCCATGTTGTTAGTTAGAGTGTTGGAAGTGGAATGATTTAATATTATATAAAAATTAGAACTAGTGGTGGGGGAAATCTCAAGGTCATCCAAATGAAGTTTTAAAAAAGAGTGTAAAACTGAAATTACACATTTGATGGTTCTACAGGATCGGAATACCAATCTGATCTGTATTTACATCTTTTTATCATATGTGTACAAAAATCATCTTGATGAGAATTGGTGCGTTGACAATGAGCAAGATCTAGAGGGTGAAATTTGAAACATCTTTGAGGACAACATGTATGAAAATATCTTGATTTGTAAAATTTTAAAGTTCGCAATTCCGGTGGTGGTAGTTGTTTTGTTTTGCATTTGCAATAACAAGATCCGAAGAATTCACATTTAGTACAAGCTAACCCATCCACCATCATTGGTCCTAAATCTGTACACTGTTGTTCACAACAGTAACGAGGTTTGTACTTGTATTTTTGCTCTTCCATGTTGACGCTGCGGAGTCCAGTGAAAGAATAAGAGTGTATAGTGTTGAATAGTGAGTTTTATGTACTGTGAAAAGTGGTGGGGGTAATTTCAAGGTCATCCAAATGGAGTTTTAAAAAATTATACCTTACAAGTGTAAGGATTATTAAAATTTAGGAAGTTTGTTTCTCTTTGTTTTCTTCAGCCTTTTTCTCTCTCTCCGCCTTAGCCATAGCAACAAGTTCTTCTGTTGATAATGGATGTACTTCAGGAAATTTTAAAATTAATTTAGCTTGATATCCTTCTTTAGTTAATATATCTAAATCTTGGGTCATTTGTTCAATGGTGTTGTAGTCTTTTCCATAGATTTTTCCATCAAGTTGAATCATCATTCTGTACAACATTTTCTTAAATAGGTCTTGTCGTGGTGAGAGCTGAGAAGCAAATGATTATTTATACAAGTATCACATCCTTTTTATTAACTCATATTGATCATGTGATTCTTTAGTTGTAGTTTTGTCTGTCAAAAGTTATTCAACATTGGTAATACTTCTGGAACTTGACGTTATGTTGACCAGCTGGCGATGAAGAAGTTGTAGGTTGTGTAGAAAAAAATATTTCATCATCGCAATATTTTGTTTTAGTGAACATCCTTGTATTAGTAGCACTAACATCAACAGTTAAGTGATAACCACCGGTAAGTAAAACTCGCATTTCGTTAGTTAAATCTTCAAGTTGTTCAAAAGTAGTTATGGTGTTGGTATCATAAGATGCACACTTAACCTTTAGGGACATGTTGCAGTTTTATATTCAGGGATTAAGAGCAAGATGTGTACGGTATGAAAGGTAGCAGTAGACTGATGAATTTTGCAAGTACATTTCCCCTTTTATAATTATACAAAATTGGGTCAAGGTCATCCTGTGGAATTTTTAAAAAAAGCAACATATTGTAATGTACAAAGACATTACAATATGTTGCTTTTTTTATTTTTATTTTTTGTTTTGTTTTATATCATATTTATTGAAAAAACAAATACAAAGAAATATTTACAATGTTATGTACAAATTAATCAGTAGTAGGTGTTACATGAATTGTAAGTTCAGTAGAGTTGTTTCCACTGGGTCCATGTGATACCAAATAGAGTGCGCCGGGTTGAATTATACGAAGATCTTCATTTTGAAGTAGTTGTACGAAGCGCTTTGGTAAGAAGATCTGAAATTTTGCTTCATCACCAATTGTATAAGGTGCCTCGCTCAAAGTGCAATTTATAGCATCACCTACTGAAGTTTCCATTTTCTTAATAGTATGAATGATGTAGTGTTTTTCTTCTTTTAGTTCAGAACATTTCTTTGTAGGTAGAATTGATGATTTAGAATGAGCGTTGAACTGATCAACTAAACTTTGAAGTAAGTTCTGTGATGCCATATTGATGTTGTTGTTAATCTTCTTGTTAATAAGAATGTCCGTCGGAGATGTTGTCTCTTCGGAGGTTTGAGTAATACTCATGCTGTGTTATGGTAGCGCTCTCACTTTTATAATCGACACTACCCCCACCACTGACACTACCCCCACCAGTTTGTTGAAGGAAATTATTCAAGCGGTAGGCATTCTTTAAAGCGCACTGCGACCTTCGATGTTTAAAACTTTTTGATGAAATACAAAGTTCGTTGAAGTAGCATTGGAAATCTTTATCAATTACTGCATTAATCACTTCGTTGCTTGTAAATGATTGTATCCAATTTGCTTTTTCCAATCCCCTTGTGTAGATAATTTTAAACTCTTTGCAACAATGATTCATAATGTGCGGCATCATGTTATAATTAATGAAACCTTCATCCCATCTTAAGTTGTGAAAATGTTTGTTCAACCATTTGTTTGTAACTTTCGCTTTAGTTGTTAGTCTATTAAATGGTACTGGAGGTTTGAACAAATAATGATAAACTACTGATGTGTTCATGTCTAAGATTACTAATTCTTTAATAATAAAATTACCATCATTTCCTCGGAAAGCTTGAAATTCAATTATACCTCTTTTAACTTCCATTATATGTGGCGCATTAGAAAACGAAACCCGTTTATTCATGATGAAGTCTTACTAACAACTGACTTAAAAATTGAATGAGCCGATGTTTATAACAGACAGGATTGTTCTTCTTCTTTCACTTCTTGTGCCACTTCATCAATATTAAAATTGGTGTGATAGTTGTTTAATTGTCTCCACATTTCAACTTCTTGAGGTATTCTATTAAAGATTGAAGTATCCACGGGACCGTATAAAATTGGAACAAAAGGTTTTTTGTCCAATGTATCAATTAGATAGTCTTTAATTATTGCACTTGAAAATATTAGTTGTTTCAAATATCTGGTGACGGGACCGGTAGTACAACTTAAAGTGTAAAATTCTTCTTTAGTGAAATATAATTTAACATTATGTGTAGTTAAATCTCTGAAGCGAACAATTTGTCCTCCATGATGTTTTACTATATCAACTTCAATATTTGATTCCAATAAACTTAATCTTGTTCTTCTTCCAAATGTGTTGTTACTTAAATAGCACTCCAAAAGATGTAAATGTTTCATGAGAGATTCCCAAGTAGTTTCACTGAAAGTAACCATTTTGTTTCCATGATTTAAAATAACAATTGGTGAATAATCCATTGATTTTAAAATTCCAACTGATATACTTTTTGTCATGCATGAAGAAATTGGGTAGATAATCCGAAGAAATACTTCTGTTAAAATATTGGTTGTAATGTTAACTTCAACCTTCTTCCTTTTTACTTCTTTTTCAGCTTTTTCTTCTTCTCTCTTCTTATGTTTGTTGAATTTTAGGAACTCGTCCATTTCTCGTTCAACTTGTTTTTCTATATCTGAACTATTATCATCCATTAGAGGTGTATTTTCTTCTCCGTTAGTAGAATTCATCTTGCGAATGATGTTTCCCATACGACGGTTGAAGATAGAATGAAGTTTCTACTAATTATTTTCTCGCTTTTATATTTTTCGTAAATCCTTGAAATTTATACAATTACATAATTGTTTGTTTTCAACTTGTCTTTCACAAATGAAATTCTAACCTCAAAAATTAAAGCAGATAATTCTAACCTCAAAAATTTGCAGTTGTTGTACAATTCTTCTTAAAGTACATTCTTCACAATTCCGGTCAGCGGTGTGTAAGTAACTATTTTATCATGTAGAATTAGACAGTATGCCGAAGTTCCATCCGCTACTGGTTCTTCAAATTCCATTTCAGTTTTTATATCCACACTTGATGATTTTACCGATTCATTTTGTTTTGAACAATCGATTACAATTATTGGAGCCTTGGAATAATACTGGTCAGGTGATAATAGTGGTGTATTAGTCTTTCCATAATATGATGATTGAAATCTTGCATACATATCATATAAAATGGAAAAACGTTTATTGCTGAACATGACATTCAAATTGTCATAGGGAAAGAATTGAGAGTTTAGGAAAACTTTACAATTCTTTATTTTACAGTGATCAAATTGACCAGCATTTGCAGTGATAACATCTTTTCGCTTAGTTTGAAAACCGAGTATTATGTACCTTGCTCGTTCCAAGTAAGTTGATGTCTTGACGGTCCATGTTTGTCTTTCTGTCTGAGGTAGTGTAGGGTATTCATGAAATTCCCAACTTCGGAATGGCATCACAATATCACGGTCAGATTTTAACTTTCTCAATAATAGGATTCTATGTTCATCGGCCAATCTTACATGAGGTACTCTCCAAACAACTTTATCCAACTGTAGTTGCCATTCCAGTTTATCTTCCGTAGTTGCAGGGTCTGCAAGTATTAAGTCCTTATTAGTTGAAGATCTGAGTAATACTAATTCTTGTTTGACATTTATTATTACCCGTTTGTAATCTTCAGCGAATCCCAAAAGCAATCGTAAAGGTACATGAAAATCAAAGTGACCATTGGAAGCTGGTGTTATAGTGTCTTTATCGGGGGCAACCCATCCGGCAGTGACTATTGAATTCTTCTCATGCGGTGTTAATGATGTTAATCCTTTCAATGTCGTTGTTAAACCAACCTTTTTTGTTGAATCAACCGTCACCCCTGATATTTCATATCTTATTTCATCAAAAAGATATGCCATCGGGTTATTTATAAAAGGAACTGTTGAAGCAGTTTTTCCATCCAATTTTAATACCCGTCCTTCGATGTACAAGTACCTTTCACACGGTAAAGTGTAAATATCTTGTTGTTGAATGGGGATCCTTATTTCATCGTTATTGTTTAATTTTGATGAAGTGTAAGGGTTGTGCGTGTGATATTCCTTCTCCCATAGTGTTTCGTCGAACGTTGGTCCTTGAGATATATCCAGGATATCCATCGCTGTTAAGTTTCAATCCAATCTTCTGTAGAAAACGAATGTTTTCCGATGTTAACTCTTCCAATGTCGAGGAGCTACTGAGCTCCCGACTCTTCCGTTGCGGTTTAAATGATAATCCCATGTTGACTTTTATGTTGCTGCTCTGATGTGTATCCGTATAGTAATTGTTTCTCCTCTAAAGTCAACACTATGACCGTCTTGATCCAATATGTTCAGTACGATGTCTGAAATGAAACTGGTGTTTAACGGTAGGTATATCAAGTTTTGTGGCTTCTCAACAATTTTAAAACCGGGAGCCACTGTTGGATAAAATGTATGTAAAATATGTTGATTAACTCCATCTCTATACGATCCGTGTATAATGTTGCACGTGACATCAATACTATTTACTTTCAATATTGTTACAGTTGAATCACCCGAATGAGTAGTTCCAGGAGTTAAGATTTTCTTTTTTGTATCTGTAAATCCAAGTAAACTGCCAATCGACTGTTCCAAGCTGACATCAATATAATATTTCGAAGTTATTTCTGCTTTTAAAGTATTATTGTTTCCTTTAACGGTGATATTGTCTTCTCCGAGTTGTTTCTGTAATAATTGGTTTATGTCATCAATTTCATATGCTCCAGTAGGAAATGTAATTATTTTCAATTCTGAGTATTTTCCTGCAGCATCCTTAGTTTCATAATAATGTAGTAAATTGTTTTTTCCTTCTGTAACATTAGGAATTGAATTGTAGGTAGTCAAATCAAGTAATGCCGCTTCCCATAATCTTTCCTTGGATAGACGCAATGCTGGGAACAGCGTACTTTTTAATGTGGATGAATTTCCACTCAGTGACACTGTATACGATGACATCTTAAAGCTGACTGACACTCTTCGCTAGAAACTCCAAACATAAATGCCCACATATTTCAGTATTGTTAGGTTGTTCTCTTTTGTAATTATAAAAAATGTTTTTGGAGTTTCGAAAATAATGTTGCAGTTCTTTTGGCGGTGGTAGATTGCCAAAACTGTCAAAGTAGTAAATGGTTTGTCCGAGTTTTTTATAGCATACCCAATGAGTGCCTGGACCATAGGTGGAATCCAAATTTACTATTCCAGTTTCATTTTTCCATATTTTAGTTGGTAATGCATCTTTCATAAAAACTCCTCGAAAGAATGGTATTTTCAAACATTTTACATAATCATTTAACTGATGATTTGTTAAGGCTTTATTTGGAATTATCAATTGATTCTTCTTATTTAGTACACACGGTATGGTCTTAGGTATAAACCTGCTCCGTTTTTTACCATTTGCCAAACAGAAGTCTTCTTTACACTTGCCTTATGAGTTCTACGACGTCCTTTTTTAATGTTTCCACCTCTTTTGGGAGCGCCTCTCTTTGCAGGTCTTCCTCTGCGACGTCTTCCACCACCTAACTTTGCTTTTGTCTTCATGGCTGTAGTTACTGCCCAAGCTGCTGCTTTTTCTGCAATATTTGCGTCACTTGATTTTACTCTTTGCCAAGCTTTCTCCGCTAGAATTTTATCTGCTATTGATCTATTTGTTGAATCTTTATACTTTGAATATGCTATATCGTGTTCTTTGCAAGCTTGATCTAATTTATTAATTCCAGGATCTCCTCTTGCTAAACGTTTTGCCAACTTAGTTCCAGGTCCACAATATTGATAACCTCCGGGCAGATGTAATTCGTATGGTAAAGCGTCTATCGTTCGATTTACAACAGCACCAACTGGAATCCGTCTGAGCAGGGATAATGCAGCTGATGTTATACCACGTCCTCTCTTGCCGCTGTCTTGACGATGACTGAGCGATACGGTCTTCATTATGTTGTCTTATATAACTGGTGTGTTTACTCTACGAGATACTTTACATAAATGAATAACTTGTGCAAAATCTTTTATATTTAAAGACTTAGTTATTCAAATTAATTATATACTGATTTATGATTCTATTTTTAATCCAAGCTTCTCGTTCATCGGGTTGAATCACCACATGATTCGTTGTACTAGCTATATGATTGTGGGTATCAATAAGTAAATTACCCACTATTCTTATTAAACAATCTAAAGTTACAGCATCTTTTGGATGTTGAGGATCTTGTAACTGCATAATACGTTTATCATTACACGTGTAAGCTGTTGAATCACTTTTTGATGTTTTTATGACTTGTCCAATAGTAGCAGCATCATTTGAATCTTCGCCTGGTAAAATATTAATTATTTTCTTCATCTTTGCATCATATTTGGTCCCAAAGTGTTTATCCCAAGTTATTGTTTGTTTCATTGTAACACAATCATTTGCTTCGTAACCAGGATAAATATCTTTTATTCTTCTATTACGACCATTGTATGTACCTAATGTACCACCAGTAGCAATTAATGTTTGCACCATTAGAGGTACATCTGTATCTTTTATACCAAATCTTCCATTTGTTATTGTTTTACGTCCTGCATCCCATTCATCATTATTTCCTTGCATTAAATTAAACTTTTCATTTCCATGTATAAATTTATCTCCCCGCTTTAACACGGCATCTTCATGTTTTACAAAATTGGATGTTTCCTTTTTTAATTCTTTAGATAATTGTTCTATAGTAACAGCATCTTTTGGTTGAGAACCGAACTTTACATTTGACAACACTTTCCCATGACAATCGATTTCATCATCATCTTGTAAAATACAGTTGTCCTTGATATATTTCAGGTTTACAGCATCGCCGTCTTCCTTTGGGTATCCAATGTCATTTATAATAAATTTATAAAAAGAATATCCATGTTTAGTTTTTTCCGGTATTATAGAATGTAAATATTCTTTATTAACTGAATCTTTATCATTTTTGGGATTTCCCACGTTGGTTATTCTATAATTTCCAGCATCATATGTTTGTCCATCTTTTAAGTTGTTACCCCATTGCAATTTTAAAGTATTTGAAAGTTCAGATGATAAGTACTCTTTAGTAATTGCATCAGAACCTTCAGTTGGTTTACCAACATTAATTAATCTATGTGATTTAACATCGTAAGTATTCTTATGTAATTTTAATGATGTTGAAGTAGCTTCTTTTACTGTCTTCAAATTTGCTCCATCAGTATCTTCTTCTGGATCTTTAACTAGTTTTAAACGTTTATTACTTATGCTATAGTCACCTTCAGGTGTTTGCGGTAATCCACTTCTTTTTCTGTCTTCTCCAACTTGCACTCCTAAAGCGGAGTACCGTCCGAACTTGTCGACGCTCATGTTAGAACTGATACGTCTTATGCTTGCACCTCTTTTATATCCACGGACAATTATACGACTATACCACGATTCCTAAGTTCATCAACTAGAGCCACCCATTCATTATTCAAACCTGTATGACCGGCTTCCATGGCTTCATGCAATAGTCTCATTCTATCAACCAATTTATTGATATCGTTGTAGTAAATCACATTCGTATTGTATAGATTTTTCATCAATCCTTTACCAGATGTTGAAGTATCTCCTTTACTCTTTTTACCATGTTGTTCAAGAAGTGATAAATCCATAAGTGATAAAGATTTTCTTTTCAGTGGTTGTCTCACCGCTGGTGCAGTACGTAATGTTGGCAATTTTCGTGGAGGAAACAACTTTTTTATAACGATGTTATATTTTGTTGCACGTGAACGATTAATCATTGCATCCTTTACATAGTTTCTTTTATGAGCGTTAGTATTTTGGAGAATCTCCTTAAAAACACTTAAATCTTTGGATGAATATCTTAGTGGTATGTTTTTAAAAATTAATTCATATAATCCTTTTGTTCCTTTATATCTATGCTCACCAATAATGATGTAATCGTCTTGTGTTATTTCAAGCTTTGAATCGCCAATCTTCAATTCATTCCCATCAATTCTTGCTCCGTATACGTGTGATCTACTCAAATTCGGGTTTGATTTCATATCATGTAGCATTTTCATTATATATTTTCTTCCAAGAGGTCCATGTTGTAATATATCGCTACTCAATCGAGTTAAATTTGGAATAGATTGTTCAGCTTCAGGTATTGGCTGTTCTTCTTCCTTTTCAACAATTGGTTCTTCTTCTTCTTTTGTTTCTTCTTGCTCACTAGCACTTGTATATGAATCATCATCTTCTTCTTTTTTTAATGCTTGTACTTCTTGTTTAGAAACTGGTAGTAAAACATCTCCTTCATAACGAGGTTTACCAATAGTTTCTGATATCTGTTTTAAAGGTTCCGTAATAGGTTTAAATGTAGTCTCTAGAAATTCTTCTCTTTCACTTAAACCCATCCTCAATGCACGATTCTTCATCCTAATAGAATCACTCAGTGATTTTATTTCTTTCAATAGTTTTTCTTGATTCACCATGTTTACACTGTGAAGTTCAACATGTAACTAGATGTAGCATCGGTAGTTCAACGCATAAATACAAATTTATCCAACCCTATACGATATCTACCATTTTTAATATCTTCTTCCTTCATAATAACGAGAAAGCTATATTTCTCATTCCATGCTTTGCCACACATCTCTTTAAATTTTTCAAATGGCATATCCGCATTTACATGATCATTATATATATGCTTTAAATTTGTTTCATCTTGCTTGAAGATGATCAACATATTTGCATTGTCTCTTATAAGTTGTTTTGGAATTTTACTGTATGTTTGACCAATATAAATGCTATCAATATTATGATGTCTTCCCATAGCAAAATAATTCCTTATTGTGTCATGATTTTCACAAGAAACATCGTCAAATATAAAAATAGAAAATGGTTTTGCTTCATTTGGTTGCATAATTGTTTCACTGGCATTAAACTTGTAAAAATTCACTTCAGGTACACTTGCAAGTACTTTATCCAATAATTGATATTTTGGTTGTTGCAATGATTTTGAAAAAATGTATATATTATTAAAACGCAATCCTTTAGGATTAGTTATAAGGTTAAAAACAACATTAGTTTTTCCACAATTTGAAGGACCAGTTATTAGACATCTTATCGTATTTGGTAGTAATTCACCATGTTTTCCATGATTTAACTTATCATTGTCAACTGTCAATTCATCAATGTTATTGATATTAAATCGATCTTTTTGTTGTACAATCTCCATCTTGTATAAAGGTTAAACACACAATGAGCTATTAAACAACTATACTAAGTCTTTTGAAGGAATCCAAGAGTATTCACTTTTATCAAACCCTAACCACCGGACTTTAACCATATCCTTTTTCCTTTGTAAAATCTTCTCGACAAGATATACATCACCAACTGTTGATTTCAACAATTCGTGTCCGTAGAATCCACCTTGAAGTAATTCACCCTTGTTATCCTTTAATAAATAGGTTTCAGGTATAGTTGGTTGCACTTTATAAATTGTAAATACTTCATTAGTCCAATTTGGTAGATATCTTTTACTAAATACACCTTTGTATTTGCTTAAACGAACTTTATCGTTGACCTTGAACTTCTTTGGTTGCAATTTTTCCAATTTTGGTGTTGTATTATTTTTAATACGTTGTAATACAATTTTGGCATTAGCACTATTTACCTGGATAGGTTTCATTCCAATGGTACGATGATATTTGTTGTTATACTCTTTTATAAGTTGTGGTAATATGTCATACCATACATATGATCCTCTTTTTGAAAATTGTTTATACATCGCACTTTTTAATGTTCTATTGAATCTTTCAATTATTGAAGCTTTAACTTCAGAATTTGTAGAATAATGATTTATTTGATATTTCTTCATCAAAGCTCCAAAGTCTTTATTAAAATATTCTTTTCCATCATCGGTCTGTAGATGTTTAATTTTAAATTTATTTCTTTCTATTGTGGTTTCCATAGCTTTTGTAACACTTTTACCAGTCTTATCCTTCAATGGTAAAGCGTCAGCTATTTTAGTAAAACAGTCTATAATTGTTAAAATATATTTAAATCCTTTATTTAATTTACTGTGCGGTATCATTTCAATGAGATCAGCTTGATAAAGATCATTCATTCCTTTAATGATTGTACTTCTTCTTGGAAATCTTCTTCTTGCTGGTTTATGTAGTTCATTTACAATCTTGTCCTTCACACTTTCCATCTTCAGATGTTTCTTGTACACTGCTTGTAAAAATACTGACCCATAGAATAGTTAATTCTCATTTATATAGTTTGAATATAGGTCAAGGCCATTTCATATTAGTGTAAAAAAGAGGGAACATGGCATTGGCTTGCCATGTCCCCTCTTCTTTACGGAAAGGAAAAAGGAAGAAGGTAGAGGACGAAGAATAGGTTTACTGGTCGATAGGGTTCAGGGAGTAGTGGCCGAATGGTAAAGTATTAATTTTATCTTCTAAAATATGGCGCTTGTCATCTTTGTAGCTTAATGCCCACTTTGTTTGTTTGACACTAAAAAGTTGATGATTATAACTTCTAATAGTGTTGAACGTTGCAGTTGTTTCAACATTTTCAAACAAACATCTTTTATAATGTTCAAACTGTACATTCTTCTTCAGGAAAGAAGTTTTTATTCCTTTGGCTTTTTTTGTGACTTGATGTTCATTCCTTTCATTTATGTACAGTTGAAATGAATACAGTTTGGACATTAATGCTACAATTTCCATCATCGGCACACCATTTGTTTCATCTTTAAATTTTCCCATACTTTCTTGTTTTTGTCGTAGTCGTAATTTGGATGATCCTTAGGATAATCGGAAAAGTCGAAATCATCTTTATATATAAAGGTGCGTAGATCTTCATACATGTCATTTGTTTTAATCCAGTAAATGAGTGCATCCGTATCCATATATGCAATACCAATGTTCTCTCTTCCATAATAGTTAACCATCTTCTTATAATGAAACTCATACATATGTGTTTTTGAAATATCCAAGATTGACATTCCAAGATACAAAGGACGATCCATTTCAACTGACTTCTTGTTCATGGAAATAACAACTAGATTTTCATTAATAATTACAGATGAACCAAAGTTTGGTTGTTGCACTAATTTCTGTAATTTTACTGGATCAGTTACCAATTTGATATCCTTATGTTTCCTTTTGTTTTCCAAAGTCTTGCCAAATATTGCGTTGTTCATTAATTTGAAAAATCTTTTTGAAAACTTGATGTAGCGACGGCTCTTCTTCTTGTGTTGTTGTCGATGTAAGGTTTTAACCAACAAGATTGAGAAAATTGTAGTACTCGATTAATTTTTGTAATTCTCAGTCCTAAGTCTAAAGCCTGTTGTATCATCCAGTAGTGTCCAACATATCGAGACTTGTCGGTTAAAGTCATCAATAATTTTGGCCATCTTCCAGTAGGGGAAATTTCAGTCTTCGGAAGAAGTGGTAAATCATAATGTTGATCATGAAGATGTTCAGGATATTCAAAATCCACATCAAAAATGTAACCAGTTTCACCATGCTTCGGTATATCCATTATGTTTCCAATCGATTCTGGATCTATCCATTTAAAATTATCATATGGAAGGGGATTTGACATTGCCCATCCGTATAAGTTATTTGCATCAAAATAACCCAGGAATGTTGTTGGTTTTGATGCATCATAATCGGGCAGATACTTGTTGTTCGCCTTAAAATGTCGTGTAACGCTTTGCGTCAATCCCCCTCGAACTCCTGACTCTAACATTAAAACCATATCTATATCAGTAAGAAGTTGTATTTTACAATTTGTTTCTTTCAACATGGCTTGCCATGCTAATCCAGGTGAAGTGTACGAATGAAGAGGGTCCAATCCATAAGCTGCAAAACACGTATTTCTAAATTCTTCCATTATATCACATAATAAAGTTACATCTAATTTAACATAAAAATCTGAATATTCTCCTAATGTTCTAAATCCTAATTCGTTCCATACTTTACATGCATGATCATAGTCCTCTTGAGATATGTCCATGTCGTAAAGTTTACTTTTAAATTCTTCTTTAGCCGGAAGTGATGTTTCATTAAATTTTTCTAAACTGTCTATGTAATCATATGGAAACACACCTTTCCGAAGTACCAAATCCAGTTTGTCGTTATTTACAATTTTCTTTGTTTCGATTAAATCTTGTTTCCTTAAATTTTCTGAAAGTTTGGACAAACTCGACGGCATAAATCTGTAGGAGTCTAAGAATCTTAATTTCATGTTTCCAACTTCTTTGGAAAAACTGATGAACTTCTCTGAAGTTTCAGCTAATACATCAATTTTACCATCGTCTCTTCCTAATTCAGGTATTATGAAATGAGCATCGTACCCACTGAGGTTATGCAGAACCACAGGAATAAATAGTGGTAAACGATAGCTCAAGTTGCATTTATTACAAGCAGCACCCCTGTAATAACCAGTGAGGTGATCGTGATCTTTAACTTTATAATTCTCAATAGTAAAATCATTTTTGCACAAGAAACATCGAGTTGCATTTTCATGTTGAATTTCTTCTTCTTCCTCCATCATTTTCATTGGTACAATATTTGTATATAATCTTTGTACATTTCCAGCTATTAAATATAAGTGATCAAGAAATATTTTTTCTACATTTTCACCACGATATACTAGAGGTTCTGAAGTTAATCCATATCTGTTTAAATGTTCTTCTGATAATGTCGATTTTACCATTAAACAAAAACTGTTTGGTTTGTGCATTTGATACTTGACACTTTTTCTAGCTTCACAATTTTCATCTTCAACAGGAACAAGTGTTGATTCAAAGTCCGCATACACAACGAAAGGGATACGGTATTGATAATGAACCTTTTCAAATTTAACGAATGCTCTGTTTTCCGCAGGTAAATTAATCTTTGCTTCATAATTATTGTTACATAGTCTTTTGTGCTCTTGTAACCATTCTCTTCCTTCTCTTCCTTCTCGTTGAAAATTAAAACATCTCTTGCAAATTATTTTTTTGTTTCGATTTTTTGAAAGTTGCTTGTTAACAAGACGATCAAATTGCTTTATGTACACATAGTGAGACACATCTCCTCGCGTTAGTAGTAGTAAATCCGTATGATCTGGTAGCTCTTCTTTTGCAATACGTAAAGGATACACTTTGTTTGAACTATCTAATGCAAAAACATTGATAGACGTACCGGGATTTTTCTTCTCAAATTTTGATATATCTTTCAGTGATACAGGATAAGTGATTCCTTGAAAATTGTATCTAAATCTTTGATTTTCATATTCTTGGTCAGGTCTATTCGCATTATGTGGTACAAATTTAGTTGTCATTGCATAACGAAAACATTCATTGTCTTCATTTTTAACATTAATACAAGATTTTGTATCTTCAATTCTTTTTGGCAGAGGAATGTAACTTGATCCCATTAGTCCATATCCATGTTTGTGAACTCTTATATCTAATACTTCAATACTTGTAAGACTCCATCCGGATCCTCTTCCTTCGTGTTCCTGAATTTTTGTTAATATTTCTTCTATACAGTTCTCTACTATTGAATCAATGTTTGAACTTTCCATAATGGTTCGGTTTTTTGTTATGAATCCTCTTGGTGATAATTCTTCTTGTACATTTATAAACATAGCTTCTAGTAGTAAACCAAATTTAAGAAAGTTCAATCTTTTTAATTCTTCTTTTAAAGTTTTACTTACAATTGGTTTTGCTTCTCTAATAAATTCTTCTAGCTTCAAGTTTTCATTTTGAATCTTATGATGCATTACTACTTTACCAGGTAATGCAAATACTTGTAGATTTGGTAAAGTAGTTGAAGATGTTGCTGTTATTTCATATTGTTCTTCTTGTTCTTCTTGTTCTTCTTGTTCTTCTTGTTCTTCTTGTTCTTCTTGTTCTTCTTGTTGTTCTTGTTGTTCTTGTTTTTCTTCTGGGTTGTTGTGAATTAGTTCTTTATGACAGTCTAATAGAATTTCATCGTGAAACGATTCCGAACATTTATCGCAACGATACATGTTGAGATGTTTACTCTTCGAAATTTCACCAAGAAATGAAGTGGGCTCTCACGTTCCTCCTATTATAATGGTTCCCCCACCACTATTTCATCCTCTTCACTATCCTAGAAAATCAAACATTTTCAACAAAATATTAACCTTCTACAAACTAATTGTTCATTCGTGTTCTTTATTCCCATTGGAGTTTTAGTATATACTTCTTTATATTCAAACTTTAACAAACTTTCTTTTAACATCTGTTAGGACAGATGTTATGGGACAGATGTTAAAAGAACAAATGTTGGAGAGGAAATGGCTAGAGCACAGGCACTTGGTTAAACTAAATTTGCGCATAAATTAACTAGAGTTGAACTGAAAATTCGCATAAATTAAAAGTTAGTTCAAAACTAAAATTCGACAGTGTTAAAAAACTCTAACAGTTGAATAAAAATAAACATTAATTCAAAACTGAAATTCAACAGTGTTAACCAAATTCTAACAGTCAAACAAATAGGTCAAGGTAATCCAATTTAACGCGAAAACGAGGAATAGAGCACTAAGTGGCATGTTAGTCCATTACCACAAAGTGATCTATTCCTCGCTCTCTATTCTACATCTACTTTTTTCAGTTTACTTATTTATATTAAAATGTTCAAATTTTACTATGTAGAATGTCCATTCTTTCTCTTCAACTCTTCGATTTTTTTTAGCAATTGTAACAAATATTCGTTAGTTTTCACCAAAGTCTTTAGTTTGCTACATCCAATTTCAATGGAAGGTATTATAAGTTGTAATTTTATAAGTTCAATCTTTTCTTTCTTGCGAATTTCTTTCTTTATTATATTATTCCTTATTTTTGCTGAAGATTTAAACTCCATGTTGTTTCTGCTAAAGCCACAATAATAATAAAAGTCTCTTGAAACAACCTGCATTTATACACATTCCCCCACCACTTTATAATCCCCACTCCTTTCCCCTTCTTCTTTATATGTGGAAGGAAGTATTATAATTAGATTCCTAATATTTCTTTTCCTTCTTCACTACGTGGGGGAAGGGTAATTTGTTATTACACTAGTTGTGCAAGAAAATAGCCGCCAGTGTCCACACCTTGTTCGTAGCACTCCATCATAGATTGTGCCCACTGCAACATGCGGTCTCTGTCATTTGGTGTGACAAGGAAAGAATGACTATCACCATACAATATAAAAGAGTCAATTCGTACATAACATCCTGAGTCCAACCATTTATTAGCTTCAGCCATAAACTTTTCTATTGTATCAAATGGAAATTGTGGATCAATTGCTATGACTTTACGTTCTTCACTAAGTTCAACAGTATAATCATCATCGTCCTCATCATCTTCACTTTCACTGTCGTTACTTAAAGTGTCTTCAGATTGTTCAAAAACATCAGAAATTTCAGAAAAATTAAAATTTTCATTCAGATGAGGAGGCATTTTCAAGCAAGAAATATTGTAAACAGCAGAGACGAAACGACAAGAGCGGCGTGTAGAAGAAAAATGAAGGGGTGACCAACGCTCGCTCCGCTTTTATAATAGTATGCAAATGAGGGATAAGTGCTGACCATGACCAGTCATCGACCCAAAGGAATGGGGGAAGTACTTTTCTTACTACTTGGATGGAAGTAGGTTAGTAGGTCACGAGACTTAGAGTGTTAAAAAATAATGGGGGAGAAACACAACGCTATAACGCGTTGTGTTTCTCCCCCAGTATTTTTTAAGCAATAATTTGGAAAAAGCTATGTGAATTTACTTGCTACGCCCCCACCTTGTAATACCATCCAGTTTGTGTCTGAGGAGATAGTCTTTAGAGTCTAACTCATAAACTGATTTCTCTTTGCGCAAGGATTCAATCACTTTAATATTATATCTTACGCCGTTACAAGTTGCCAAAATGTGTTTGTTGTCAATAACACTTTCAAAAAAATAGACACAACCTCTCTTAAGCCTATTTCCTTTCACACCAATAATTTTGGATTGGTATTCAACAGTGGGGGTTTCTGTCACTTGTGGTTCAGAAATGTGTTTTACGACATGTACACGGCAAAAACTTTCGTTTTTTACACATTTCCTCCCACAAGGTGATCCTTTCTTAATTCCCCTAGTAAGCATTTCAGGGCAAGTAGTGGGACGGTTAAATGCCCTACGACGCTCTTCTTGTAATAATTGAAATTGCTCTGAAGGAGCGGGTTTAGGAGTAGGTTTAGAAGCTGGTTTAGGAGCTGATTTAGGAGCTGGTTTAGGAGCTGATTTAGGAGATGATTTAGTAGCAGGTTGAGAGGAATCAGTTTTGTGATAGGTATGATCTTCAGGTGTACTAAGTGGTGGGGTAGGAGGCAATGGTGATAGTGGGATAATAGGTGTGCTAAGACGATGAACAATGGTTTCAACGGAAGGGGTATTAGGATGGTGGTGAACTGGCTTCTGCGGTGGCGGCATAGTAGTTGATGGTGGTGCGGAGTCCTTTGAAGGCGAAGGCGGTGAAAAAATACTATTAAGTCTAGAAGTGTTGGTTGGCGGAAGAATAGCTCCAGAAGTTGAAGGTTGAGATGCAAGTCGATTCTTGTAGCAATCAGGAAGGTTTTTGAGGCGAAGAGTTTTTTTAGGTGCAGGAACAGCCGTAGTAGAAATAGAAGTCGAAGTAGAAGTTAAAGTAGAAGTTGTAGTTGGCAGAGATAACATGGTTGTGGCTCCAAGTTCGCAGCGTAACGTCTGTAATCAGAATGAAATGTTAGCCGCAGTCGGTGCGTCTTTTATAACAATATGCAAATGAGAGGGGTAGCAGCTGGCCGAGACTGATTATTGACCTGGTAGGTGGGGGAAAAGGGGAAAGAGAAGGTATTTATTTAAAATAATTCGCATAACTTTTGACTAAAATAAGATAACCAAATTCTTCTTTTACCAAAATGTTTGTCTTACATAGACCTTTTCAATGATGTATCGCTTGTCCAAATCCGTCAATCCATTATCAAGTTATAGCCATTTTAATTTTTCAGGTCATGACCGGTCGTTCACCCGTAGTGGGGGAAGGAGTGGGGGTAGGAGTGGGGGAAGGGGGGGGGGGAATCGACTCCATTTTTTCGGGGGGGGGGGAGGGGGAGGGGGGGGAGGGGGGGGGAATCGACTCCATTTTTTCGGGGGGGGGAGGGGGAGGGGGGGGAGGGGGGGGAGGGGGGGGGTCATTGACCCTTCCGAAAGTGGGTCAAGGTCATTCAAGATTTATAATGATACAAGGTGATGGGAACAGTAATACTGTTCCCACCACCCTGTTTGCCTAGCGGTTCCCACTCCCAACCCACTAGTTACGTTCTGCAAGGGAGGTCCCTGGGCCGTCCGCATCAAAGCGTAACGTCCCGTCCGCATCAAAGCGTAACCATTAATTTCAGGGAAACTGGAACAGCAGGGAGGCCCTGGTCCGTCCGCATCAAAGCGTAACGTCCCGTCCGCATCAAAGCGTAACCATTAATTTCAGGGAAACTGGAACAGCTAATGCAGAAACGCAACTCTAACACCCACCCAAACTAATCCCACCCATCATATTCCTAAACAAAATGCAAAAAACCTAGTCCGCAATTTGCGGATGTCCCACCCCTTCTAAGTGAAGTTCAACTGAACTTCTGAATTTACAGTTAATCTACCCCCTAACATCTAGCTGAAAGGCAAAACAACAACATAAATTATTAATATCAACACTTAAAACTAACAACACATCATTATTAAAAACCAAATAATTCAACACAACCAAATACCATCATTATTCTTAAAATTAATACACCTTAATGCTAAACACCTCTTAAAATTAATACACCTTAATGCTAAACCCAACTTATAACTAACATCGCAATGCGCAAATTATTTCTTAAATTAAATACAACTTAAAACTAAACACACACACACACACACACACACACATACTACATTGCATTAAAAAACGCAACGTAGTAGAAGAAGTTCAAATATACATAGGCCTACTATATATTTGAAACCTCTTGCTGAGTCGCCAACAACCTTTCGCTATGAAAGTTTGTTGACGACTGACGCTAAGATCAGGCTCGTATTGCTCCTCGGATTCTCGAGTAGTGGGGGAAGTTGTTTCACTCCAGTACAGTGTTCAATCCAATCCAGTTCGCAGCAGTGTAAAAGGAAGGCAAAGGAGTGGGGAGTGGCGCATGCGCAACAACACAAAACCAAGGTTTGAGGTTAGAATTATCCATGTGCAGTAGCGCTAAAGTGAGTAATACAGGACTAGGCGCATGCGCATAGCATGGACTGATTCCGGTCCGGAGAACTCGTTGTATGCGCAGCAGGTTTGAGGTTAGAATTATCCATGGCAGCTGCCATGTTTGGTCTGGTTTCACCACATAGAGTCAGCAACCGGTGGTGACCGGTCATTGGCCTAGAAGGAGTAGGGAAAGGTGGTGACCGGCCATTGACCCAGAGGAGTAGGGGAAGGAGTGGGGGAAGGGGGGGGGGCTCCATTTTTTCGGGGGGGGGGAGGGGGAGGGGGGGAGGGGGGGGGGAGGGGGGGGGTCATTGACCTTTCCGGTCGGTCATTGACCCCAAGGAGTAGGGATAGACACAGAACCCTACTTCTCTTGCTACTCAGGTGAAAGTCGGTCAACCAGTCATTTGCTTGCCATCTGCCGCCATCTGGCTGGAGTTATTGCCTCTATAAAGGTGGGTAGTTTATCGCGCTACAAACATTCATTGCCTCGCATCCGCTCGGTCATCATCTCTCGTTAGTTTTATGTTATGACTACTTCACTTACTAGGTTTGAGGTTAGAATTATCCATGGAATAGCCTTCGTAAATTCTAACCTATAAAATTACTACTCTGGCGTTCTGTTTCAATTTCTTTTACACTTCATTTTATATCTCAGTCTTCTTTTAACTTCTGAACTTAACACATCGGTTATAATGACTGCACAATGTTTAAAATTAAAGCTTTTGCGAACACAACACATATTACAAAGTACTTCTAAACCTTCAATTTCAAAGTGTAGAACTAATTTAAATAGAGTTAGGAAGAAGTACAGTTTTAACCCATTATACTCTTCAAAGACTTCGCAGGTTAATGTTGATGATAGTATTATTTACAACATTTTGCATTCTATGTTACAATTCAACAACTTTGAACTTGTTACACCTATCGACTGTGTTCAACAAGTTTTTTTATTTTACCCCTACTATTCCTCATATAAGCGCTGTCACCACAATTCCTACTTCATGCTCCTCTATTCTCTTCAGCTGAGCTAAGATTTGAGGTTAGAATTATCCATGGCGGCCGCCATGTCTAGTTCAGTTTCACCACATAGAGTCGGCGACCGGTTATTGGTCTAAAGGAGTGGGGGAAGGGGTGGTGGGGGAAGGTTGCCGTTTTATAAGCCCTCTCCCTAGGCGGCGCTTCTCATTCGATCGCCAACTTTCAAACGATAAACACCTCTCCCATGGCACGAATCAATTATCCCGCTATCACCAACTACTTCAACTTAAAACTATTTCTGGTGATAGTTGGATAGAATTTTTTAAAACTTACTCTGGGTAACCTTGACATATTTTCCAGATTCCAATTATAAGTTTGAATTTCAATTTTAAACTAACTCTTAATTTTTGTTCAACTGTTAGAGTTTCGTTAACACCGACGAATTTCAATTTTCAACTAACTTTTAATTTTATGCACAAATTCACTTCACCCTAACGCCAACACTATCGCCATCTCCACCCCGACCTATATGGCATAAAATATAACTACAGCATCTCATATATACACTCTAACCCCCACCGGAAGCTATGTGACATAGCAGCTGGCGCCAGCTGCTCGAGCAGCTGCTCGGGCAGATGGCACGACTTCCGGTCCAGAAGTAACCAAAACACACTACTGACAGGGGTTCCATTAACCGCCGCATCTCGCTACGCATTTGTCTTGCTTACTTTCATTTAAACTTGGTTAAAGAGCAATGCCACAATCATCTTAATATTCATTAAGACTTGTCTCCTCGGCTGCAATATTTATCGAAAGGGAGATAAGAGGGGTGGAATATTTAAACAAAAGCTTTAAGCCATAATAATATATTAAGTATCATTTGTAAACTTATATCCATCCATTCGTTCTTTTTTAGTATCATACAATAACCATAAACAAAGTTTATTTCTTCCTTTTTATAATTTTTTATCTTAAAAATTTTTACTTTCATTATCTTAAATAGTAAGATAAAAATTACTTAAATAATATTTAAACTCGCATGTTTTAATTTAACTATTCTGTATATTGGCAATGATACTTACTTCACCAAATAGTTAAAACAACTAAAATAAAATAATGTTTACCTTCTAATAATTTACGAACTTTCAAGTACATGTAGTACTTTCTTGTGAATAATTATAATTATCTCTTAAATTCGTTTTAGGTGTATATTTTAATGTTGTAGTCGACAATACGACAACAATGTATATTTAAAACCACATGTTTTTTATGACAAATCAGTGGTGCATTTAACTTTTATTTTATTCTTATTCCTTGTCATTCAGTTTGAACAGTTATGAATCGGACAATAATTATGTAACTAAGATGTCACGTGTAATAGTACAGGAATAATACGATTGCTATAAAAATTTGGACTAAATTGCACATTGAGTAATTTAACCTAATTAATTTAGTTATTCAAATGGTATTAATCACGTATAGTTAGTTTGTTTTAAACTATTTATAAGCTAACATTTATTTAATTCCACGATGGCGAGAAATCACACCCAACAAAACTTAACATCCTTTAGTAAACATTACACCTAAGGACTGTAGAAAAACTTTGGCACTTAGATACTAATGAACCCCATGGTTAAGAGTCATCTTCACCCTTGTAAAACACTGAAAACATGCCTCGGTATTCCCAAGGTTTCGGACGGTGTTTTTGGATATGTATTGGTAAAATTTATGTTTTATTGTAGATCTAAAAATAATGCTAAATATAATAAAATAATGCTAAAATTTATGCTAGCTTAGATCTAGTTCCCTCATACCTGATATGTGAGTAAATATCAATGGTATAAGTATGAAAAAATCTTAAAATGAAGGAAAATCGAGTTATTTTGCGACAGTATAAAAAATATCACTCACAGAGAGTAATATTTGTTAAATTTTAAAAATGTTGTGGTATGAGGGACTTAATACAAGTATTCAACTTAACAATTACCAAGTTTAAAGGGAATCGGTTGAAAAACGGTGTCCAAAACAGGGGAATAAAATACAATTTTTTGCATGATAGCCGTATGGTTAACATTGCCGACTGCGCAACAATGGGCTACTGGTCCACAGGTGAAGATGAGTCTTAATAAACTGATCTAAAAAAAAACTAGGAGACATCTTTCCCAGTTCTAGTGGTATCTTGTTACTCTTTGTATTGAAGTACGTACAAAATCGAGTAAATAGATAAATAATGAAAATAAAATACGGATCAAGTAAAGTTGTTCAACATATTATAAAATTAAATTATTTAAACATGTGATTACTTGGTAATTTAATTTCTAAGTTCTTAATTTTCAATAAAAATTTAAGACATTAAGGGCAAATTTCTCCAAATAGATTTTTTTATTGCTGTAATAAATAATTCTATCAATACATATAACCTTATTGTAGCTAACAATAGTAATAGTGAAGATGTACAAATAAAATCAATTAAAGCCAAATAATATGTCAATTAAAAATCCAAATAACGTGGGCGAAAGTCATGGAAGTTTCACTTGGTATATTTTCTCGATGAAAAAGAGAGAAATAATTTACTTTGACTGGAGCTGACAAAAACACAACGGACACGATGTCGAAAAGCAGTGGCCATGATTTAGAGAGGAAATGACCGGACTGGGCTGGAAGAAAGGAAGGAGCAAAGACGTGCGGAGGTTTATAAACCGACGGACCTTTGTTTCGGCGATGCCGGGGCAGCCGGCTGACCAGGAAGTAGACGTCTCTTGCCTAATATTTCTTTTAACTGGTTATTATTGATTTTCTCATAGCTTTGAACATAGGTTTTATACTTTTTATTATTTAAATACAATGTTATTTCAGGTATTGAGTAAGAAGACCCCGCATGAAGTGCGCGTAACTGTAGAAAATTAAGGTATTTTACTAGTATGCCATGAAATCAATTATTTGCTTTTAATGCATGTTACATTAAATAGATTTATAGTGCACTTCATAACTACTGTCCCTATATAAAATTATTATAATATTTTGAGTATTAACTTAAGTGTTTTAATAATAAAAGGCTGTGATTAAAAAATAAACTAGATGAAATTTTTGTTTATATATTTTTTAAATCCTACCACCGCATATGGAAATAATCATATTTCTCTACACCTGCGAATCGTACCTAAAAAAGTTCATTTCCGGTTTCCGTTTTATTCCCGCTCTAGATTGGCAATGTTCATTCCAGCACGCTAAATTGAATAGCAATTTAATGTTAAACACTCCCCTGTTAAATAAAGTAGTGTGTGACGTGGAGAGGAAGTCTGGAATATTTTAGATAATAACTCAATAACAGAAGGTAAACTCAACTAATCCATGCACCAATACATTGAAAATTTTAAAAATAGAACCATTTCTTTCTAACATATTTTGTCTTTTGTTTTATTAAACCACATCCCTACTAATAGTAATTTTTCGTTCGTCCTTTCCTTCTTTCAAATCTAAAGTACTGCATTATGGACGGTTTCTTATTCTTTGTACGTTTTATAAAATGAATGATTCCATATCTACAAAAGAGTTTCACCCAAGTACGCGGGGATAAGCAGTCTCTATCGTTTGCTGCAGGAGATTCCCCATTACCGTTTAACAAAGCAGATCGGTCTCCGAGTTAATCCCTCAGGAGGGGAAAGTGAAAACATTTCACGCTGTCTTACCGCGTCTTCCAACTTATTTGATATCTCTTTTTTACAAGAAATGAGTCGTCTGATTTTTTTACCTAAAATAATGATTATCAGTGTCAGTTTGAAGCCCAATCTTTATCACAGTCCCAACGATTATAATTGTTTTGTATTTAAGTTAATCGTATTCCTCTCTTTTCTATATAATTTTTGTTTATTATGATATCTAATATAATGATTATGTTTCATTATATTCAATACTTTCTTTAAGAGAGATTCCTGGAATTGGGTCTTTGAAGGAAGTCCTTTAATGTCATGAAATGTTCTTAAGGTGCTTGTAACAACTTTATAATTCAAAGAATCTACAATTTAAATTGATATAATATTTCAGAATTTTACTAAAATGGTATTAATGAAAATTTAAACACCTACCGTTTCAAGTCAGTTTTGTTATTTTCCATTTTTTATTATGGTATTACGAATCTAATTTTAATTGAAAGTAGTAATTTTTTTTAGAATTAAGGTTATATTGTAATGAAAAAGGCCATTGGTCCTCATAATGGGAAAAAAGCCACGAAGTGTAAACGAATCCTTACTTAGTACCCAACAAGTACTCATAAATTGACTTTTTGCCCAAATGATTGTCTTATTAGGATATACCTTTGTGCCAAATTATTTCCGAGTACTGTTTTATTGCACGTTTCAAAATGGCGGCCATTCGAAATATTTCCTATATGCCCAATTCAATAAAAACCAGTAACTTTACATCAGACCGGTACCAATCTAATGTAGATTTCAATTATACATTTTTTTAATGGATAAAGCATAACAGAGAAAAATAATTTTTATCTAATTTAAGCCCACCTTCCTCCCTTTAAACAATGTAAAGGGAATAATAACATTGATCGTATGGTAAAATGTGATCATGCATTACGAAAATAATTTGTCTGCTATTATAAGCCCAATATTAACAAACAATGTACGGTATCACTTAAATCTAAATTAAATGGGTTGCTTTTTATGGCTCTTGCAATCTTTTGTAAAATCAACGGTTTTTATAGAATGTGCAAATTTTCAAAATTTAAACAATTCTGTTACTCATTTTACATGGATTACAATCATTCGATACGGAAATAAGAAATTTTAACCTATTACTTTTACCTATTACTGCACCCTTTTATTACCTATTACCTATTATTTACACCTTTTACCTATTACTGAACATCCCAAAATAAACTGATTGTGAACTAAAATGCCATGGTAACAGTGCAAAGTGTAAAAAAGTGTAAAAAACGAAATGGCGGCTAGCGGCCTAGCGAATTATTGTAGGACATATGTTCCTATGACATTTTTGTTTATTTTGATCTAAGGAATCGCAACACAGATTTTCGGAAAAGAGTTTCTAAACACCCTGAATATACAAACTTAATTGGTTTGTTTTGGACGAAATTGTATCAAATTTATAATCTATTTGTATATTTTACTTTACATATAAAAAAATGTTAACTGTTTTAGTATATATGACTCTATTATTAAAAATTGATGGATGGCAGTCTGTAATTCACTTGTCAGATTAAATTAATACTGTGACGTAATGTAACATTGCAATATATAGAATATCATTGAAAATGGTATCTCGGAATTTTTACATAAAGAGGTAGAATTATATGATTTTCAAAATAATGAAACCCCTTACAATGTTGAATAATAACAACTTTATGAAGTATACTATCAAGTTTAAATCAAAATAAGAGTAACACCATATTCAATGACATATATTCTTTTTATAATGAAGTGTCCAATTTGTTTTATTTAAGAAATATTTCAATTTCTACCTATATTATAATTTTTTTATAATATGTATTGATGTACATTAAATAGTAATATTGTTCATAAATTGTTTTTATAATACATTTCAAGCCATATCGTTTCTGTTGTTGGAGGGAATGTAAAATTTTCCATTTGTGTTGATATATGTTTATCAGGCAAGAATAACAAAATATAAAAGAAGATGAAATATGGTGGCCATTATGGTGACAAACTTGACAACACCTCCACTCATGAGACGGCTCCTGGATAAGGTCCCTAATTTCCCAAAGGCCTTGAGATCTCTGACCCGGGCTGGAATCCTACAAATTATACAACATTTCCGTTCATAGCCGTTTTTCGCCGTTCAAATTTCATGCATTTTTAGAAAAAAAAATGTTTTTTGTGCCATATTTGTTTGCTTTAATTAAAAATAACTTTTCGACTATAAGTAATATTTATTATTGAACACTTTTTTTATCACATTAATCTGGTTTGATAGGATATAGGCTTGCCAAAAGCTAAGTGAATTATGGTATTTTTAATTCACGATTAAACTTCTTTTCTTGTGGGGGAATAGTGCTGATGTTAAAAGGGTATTTATTTTATAAAAAAAATATTCGTTGTATTTTAGGCTTAAAAATAAAGAATCATGTAAGAACAGTTTTAGTAATCTTAAGATCATGTCAGAGAAAACTTCGTTTATGTCAGAGAAAACCTTGTTTTGTTTAGTAAACAGTTTCAACACCATGGCCACATATTAGAACCAAACAAAATCTTGTAATACCTTTTATTTGCTTACACAATTTTTTTAGAAGCCATAGTTATCAACAATTTATGTTATTTAATAAGTTGCCACTATTTTAAAGAAATTTACCTACTAGAAAGTTTAAAGACTATTACCTTGAATCTGTAATAAATTACTTAGCGTAGAATGATGCGGTCTAAAAAAAAGGCCTTGGACGAGGCCTATTGAAGACAAATGTATTTTATGTACATTGTACTTAATGGTTAGTAAATTTATTGATTCTTGATTCATTATCATGTATGGCCAATGGTAAAAAAAGTAAAACAAAGAAAAAGGAAAATAATATAAATAAACTATAATAGTTACGGTTTCTAATTATCTGTTTTAATTGAACTTATGGATTCCTAACATTGTGAAACCTTAACTTATCACACATCGAATCTAAAAATCATTAAATTTTTTCCTTTATGGTTTAAGCAAAACGATTCGTGTTCAACAAGATTGACTGTGGCGCAAATTCAAAGGTTTGCTAGAACCTCATTTACATTAACTATGCAAATTATAGCTAAAGGCACATTTCTCTTCAAAAATTCACTAAAGAATTGGAATAATTAACTCCACAGCCCAGAGCCCGCTGTTGTTGCCTCAGGACTACTTCCTCAACCCGTCTACTTTTATATCTGCTTAGTAGAAAGATTTATAAGAATAATTGATAGTTTATAAACACTTTGTTAGATAATTCTTGATTGATTTGTACTGCAATATTATAAAAAACTAATTCTAGTATGTAGTATATATGAAATGAATAAAGTACTTTATATTATATTATAGCTGTTTATGGACCTTGATGTTTCGTCTATTACGGTGATTAATCTTATACAAAAACTGTCGTACACGTAATTAAGTAACAATAATGTTACAAACAATGTACAAGTATAACAATACTTGACATACTTAACAATACTTAACAAACAATGTATAAGTAACAATTTTAAATGTTAAGGAGGTAGTTATTTTTTAACAAAACTCATAATAAAGCTGCAGACGTAATAAGCTGACTACTAAATTTACTTATTTCTCAATCACTTTACAATATTCTCTTAGCTAAGCCATTACGATGAAACCATAGTTTTTCTTAGAGCAATATTTGAGAATAATAGAAAATTAAGTACTATAATTTGCAATACTTCTTAAGAAAAAATATAATTATGAGGGTTAGATTTATGTGTTGTCAACTTCATTTATAGTCCCAGGTGTGCCATGTTCAGCATTAGTGGTTTTAATCTACATTTCAATTTTGTTTCCTTCTCTATTTTTAAGCTAAATATATAAAAACTTGTGAGTTTGAAAACAAATAAGGATGCTTCAAGGAACTCGAACGACATGTCAATCTCTCAAGATCCATCAAACACCACGGATGAGGGGGACAAGACAAGGGCCCTCCGTGCAGGTTAAGAGTCCTTCCCAGACCTCTATGATTGTGTTATTAAATTAAATACTGTACATGAAGGAAGAGTAAATCCAGAACCGAAATCAAGGGCTTTGTTTTACGAGGAGTTAGTTTAACCCATTAAGGCCCATGGTCTCCATTTGGGACTTTAGAATTAAGACTGAAGTAAACTGTTATATGGCATCATTAGAATTAATTTTTATTGACATTTTGAATTGAAATTATCTTTCGTATTGAATTGATATTATCTTTCGTATTTCAAAGCCGTAATGGCACACACACAGTTAACTGTAGTAAAAAGTAGCAAAATCAGTGTTGACCAAGGTGCAACTCTTAAAGAATCAACCGATCCCGTCAACTTCCACGCAAGCCTGCCAAAGTTTATTTAACGTGGGCCCTCCCACCAACGTTACCACAGATCGGCTAACCCTTTAAGAGTTGCCAGGTCAGGGTTTGGTCGTGAGCGGATTCGAACCCGCGCCGACGCAGACATCCTGGCCAAGGATGCCTACTATTATGAGGGTTAGATTTATGTGTTGTCAACTTCATTTATAGTCCCAGGTGTGCCATGTTCAGCATTAGTGGTTTTAATCTACATTTCAATTTTGTTTCCTTCTCTATTTTTAAGCTAAATATATAAAAACTTGTGAGTTTGAAAACAAATGAGGATGCTTCAAGGAACTCGAACGACATGTCAATCTCTCAAGATCCATCAAACACCACGGATGAGGGGGACAAGACAAGGGCCCTCCGTGCAGGTTAAGAGTCCTTCCCAGACCTCTATGATTGTGTTATTAAATTAAATACTGTACATGAAGGAAGAGTAAATCCAGAACCGAAATCAAGGGCTTTGTTTTACGAGGAGTTAGTTTAACCCATTAAGGCCCATGGTCTCCATTTGGGACTTTAGAATTAAGACTGAAGTAAACTGTTATATGGCATCATTAGAATTAATTTTTATTGACATTTTGAATTGAAATTATCTTTCGTATTGAATTGATATTATCTTTCGTATTTCAAAGCCGTAATGGCACACACACAGTTAACTGTAGTAAAAAGTAGCAAAATCAGTGTTGACCAAGGTGCAACTCTCAAAGAATCAACAAATCCCGTCAACATCCACGCAAGCCTGCCACCGTTTATTTAACGTGGGCCCTCCCACCAACGTTACCACAGATCGGCTAACCCTTTAAGAGTTTGCAACAGTTCACAAATTATGTTGGTAAATAAACCAATAAATAAACAATCCAACCCGGATCCACATGTAAATATTTATTAGAAAATCCCAGATAGCCTATATATATATTTAAACTTACCTGTCATAGATATTAATTAGGCCTAATTCAATAATTATATTAGATATTCATATTAATCAATTCATCACTCACCTAAGAATAATAATAGCCTTATCCCAGTAAATATTTATTTAAACATAGCCTAATATAATATATTTATAATGTAAACAAAACTACTTCAAACACATACCAAATTTAATAATTTAAATAAACATGGTCATTCTAATTTTATATAGTGTGTGATTCAAAATAGTGAATTAAATTCAGTGAAGTGTCAAGTGTTTCCAAAGCAAGAATCAAAACCTGAAGAATAAACATGTGATCACTACATTGTTGCTGAGCATCAACTACAATTTCTCTCTCTTGCATTTATGGCCTCATTGTGTTAACTTCATTTTAAACAGGGTCCCAACCCCAAGTGTAAAATAAACCCATAAAATAGTATTTGGGTCAATTTAATCCCAAATTTTAGATAGGAAGAAGAGCCAATACCTTTAATAATAATCCCTTTATAATCTGGCCAAAGAAGAAGTGGTTATTGGTGAAGAACAAATATTGGTAATCTCCATCCATCTCAAATAGACTAATTTTATCCAGTGATCCTAGAAGCTCAAAGAAATCAAGTAGAATTTTATCAAGAGACTAAATTTATCCATCAACAAACCTTTTCAATTTTACAAGAAGATTCAATTATAATTAACTTTCAAACTGATATAGCCTACAACTGAACCTAGATTGAATGACCATATTTTATCCATTTTAATCTCTTCAAAGAATAATCAAATCTTAATTTTTACATAACTACAAATCTCAATTAATATCAAGAATTATTATTTTACAGTCAATAAATTGGAAATTTTACAAGAGATTGTCCCCACGATCCAACACCCCCTGAGAGACAGAGTCATCATTTCTACCCACTGTAACTAGGCCGGAGCACAAAGACATTAAAGACTATATCAATCAATTAAATTAAATATTCCCCCCAGTAATTGTAAGCTATTGTTTGTTAGCCCCTTCATTTTTGAATCAGAATTTATTTGTTTGTGATATAGAGTTAAATAAAAATTGTTTGTTAATTGTACCAAGATTATTTATTCAGATACTGTAATTTATAAATAAGAAATAGTTTGTAAGAGAGTGTGGGTGTGTAGCAAAATGGCGACCAACCTTTGGGGCATTCTCTAAAAAATTTCCAATCGTGTTTGAAGTAGTAAGCTAGGCTAGCCTAAGTCAAGTATAACCTAGATAGACATCATAGCCTAGATTAGACATAACCTAAGTTAGACTAAAATAAAACACTGTTAGAAATAAGTCATTTATTTATCCACCATATTATTTTAATTTCCCACTCAATTTTGTACTTGCCATTAATTGCATTCCAATATGACGACCCCATACAACTTACGTCCTAACCCCAAGCCATCCCAGAAATTACGTGAAGTTAGCGGGGATAACGAAAACGAACATGAAACAGATGATAGGGCGGAATTGGAAAACGAACATGAAACCGACAATTCCACTACACTAACAGCTGATTCCATCCCGGAACAAGACATCGACAATCAGACACAACACATGGACACATCAACAACAGAAACAAAGACACCCAGCCATCTTGATATGTCTAACGTCAACGTAGCAACGGCATCATCGTCGTCCGACCCAGCTGATCACGCTGCGCGCGCATCCATAGCCTCGAACCCAATATCTTCACAGCTGACTATGACGTCACCCGGCCGGCAAAACACCGCCCAATCAGAGACCGCCAACAACGGGAGCCAATCGCCGCTGCGTAATGATGACACACCTCCTCCCGCCTCACCTCAAACAGCTGACTTGATCACGCAAATCCAACACGTCATGTTTCTGTCCTTAAAAACGGACATTAAATCTAACATTGATTCGGTAAAATCCGACATGGACATAACTAAATCTGATATTCAATCTAACATTGACTCAGTAAAATCCGACATTGACCTAATTAAATCTGATATTCAATCTAACAGTGATTCGGTGAAATCCGAGATTCATTCAGTAAAATCCGACCTCAAATTGGAAATTAAAAACCACTGTGACATCTTGAATGAGAAAATTGAAACTTTAACCAATGCACAGAATGGATTAAAATCCGAAATAAATGAAATACGGGAAATCCAACACACACAATCCTCTGAAATAAAACAAATTGAAACCAAACTGACCTCTCAAATCACGGAAAATGCTTACAACCTCAAAGTTGATTTTAAAGCCAGTTTAGACAATCACAAGACGGAGGTTAATGATGTAATTAACTCACAACATGATCACATCAAAGACCACATTAACTCCACCTTAGCCTCTCAATTGAACCAAATCCAAGATCAAATGCGAGCAAATAACGACACCCAGCAGAAAAACACGGTTAAAATTATCAAAGAAAGTGCCAAACAAATTCACAACACATTTGACCCCTTAATCAAAGAAAATTCTGCCAAAATCGAACAAAATCAAAAGACGATTCAAGACCTAACCACCACCATAACTGAGCATAGCGAAAAAATTGAAACACTACAAAACGATGTCAATAACAAACAATTTAGTACACCCACTGTATATGTTACATGCAATAATGGACAATTCCAGACAACCCCTTACCCAAATTCTCAGGAAGAGAACACGGACCCCCAGAATTCCTCCGAAAATTACACAAATATTACCTCAAGAGCATGCAGAGACAAACACATAAGACAAATACTAGAGATCACTTAATTGACGTAATCGAGGCTAGTCTTGAAAGAAATGCATCCCGATGGTTTTCGTTAATTAAAGACGACATTAAAGAATGGCAAGACTTTGAAAACGCATTCCTAACAAAATTCTGGAGTCGAGAAATCCAACGTGGAATTAAACAGAGGATGGAGAACGAAAAATACAGACCAGGAGGTATACTGACCCGATCCGAGTATTTCATTGAGAGAGTACTCACACTAAAATCCATGACACCCCCACTATCCGAGGATGAGATAATAAATATCATGAGTGACCACTTCAGCGAACTTATACAAGATGCCCGTATCGTACAGAACGCAAACACAATCTCCGCCTTTGAATCCTTGCTACAGCGGGAAGACATCAAGGACAGCCACCGCAGACCCAAAAAACACCAAACACAACATCATAATCACTCCAGATCCCCCTCCCCACACCATCAAAACAGCCGACCAAACAACAATCAACCACAAAATAATTACCGTCAACCCAGAGACCTGCACAACGCAACTCATAACAATTACCAGCCGAGATACAATCAGAACAACCAATCCGCTAATTATCAGAACCCACAATACCCCAGACGAAATCCACCGCACTGGCAGACTCAAACACGCTATGACAGAAACCCACCTCAAGGACACAGGTACCCCACAAATGAACAAAAACAAATATGTACCACCATCGCCGAGGGAACACAACAAAACCACCGACCACCTGCGTCACCGCCATCCCAATCTGAATCTTTAAACTAGAATGCACTGGGAACAATACTGGCCTGCAAGATACACCTTTAAACAAACCTCCCACTGTCTCTTCAGTGCTAAATAACAAAGTCGGAAACCGTAGGCCAAATAATGATAATAATTACACTATACCGTATCCTTTAGAAACCGATATAGTTTGTTGTGATAGAGAATTTTTATTATCCGAAGAATCAAACCCTAATAATTTTGTAAATGACATTAAACACGTAAACCTCCCAGAAATAAATGTAAAATAAATCAAATACCAATTACAGCATTAATCGACACAGGCTCAAATATAACGTGTATGTCAGAACAATGGTTTCAAGAGAATAAATCTAACTTAGGTCGTTTCGAAGAGTTACCCATTACAAAAATCCACATTAAAACTGCTACAGGAGAGAAGTCCAAGCGCATAAATAGAATAATAATGATACCAATAAATATTGAGAATACTCACACACAACTTCAAGTTTTGCTCGTGCCAAACCTAGTCAGGAGTTTAATAATTGGGAACGACACGTTAGAATTATGGCAGTTTGAAATGAACTTTAAAGATAAGTTAATTAAAATAAATATAAATAATAATAATATAAATTTGAAGTTCGGAGAGGTTGATATTGATGTGTCACGTGTAACTTTGTATTTGAAGAAAGCCTAAGGCAACCAACTAATATTAATGAATACAATGATGATGATTACTATGAATATAATAATAATGATATATATGCGAACGACGATAATCCTGATCCCAGTACGAGTAAAACTACTACAAGCCTCTCCCCTGAAACAGTTCACAAGTCCCTTGAAGATAATCCACTACTAAATGAACAACAACGAAACGAGTTAAGTGACTTAATTCTCAAGTATAACCATACATTTTCGGATGAGCCCGGAGTCTGTAATAAATACGAACATGTCCTTAAAGTAGATAATCCACAGAATTTTAAAAGTTATGCATACCCCGTCCCTTTAGTACACCAAGAGGCAGTCCAGAAGGAAATCGAAAGGATGTTAGAACTAGGAATTATAGAACGCAGCACCAGCACCTTTATCAATCCAATTGTACCAGTCGTGAAGAAGACAGGAGAAATCAGGCTATGTTTAGATGCGCGTAAAGCTAACCAAATCATCATACCAGATTACGAGTGTAACCGCAGCATAAATGAAGTTTTAGCTAAGTGCCGTCACGCCAAATACATAAGCAGCATTGACCTTACCGCCTCATATTGGCAAGTCCTGTTATCAGAAGAATCACGTCAATACACCGCTTTTCAGTTCAGAGGAAAAACATATCACTATAGAGTTACCCCTTTTGGAATTTCCACGTCCCAAGCAGCTTTAGTTCGAGCCCTCGATCAAGTATTCGGTGATTCTATTGAAGATTTCACCATGATTTATATAGACGACATCTGTATTATTTCCCCCGATTTTCAAACACACCTCCAACATTTAGATTACATTCTTGGTAAATTGACAGAAGCAAACATGACAGTTAAATTTTCTAAATCTAAATTTTGCCAAAGTTCTGTTCCTTTCTTGGGCTACACTTTAACTGAAAACGGACTCGAAATGGACAAAAGCCGCATTCAACCAATATTGGATTTCCCAACACCAAAAAACCGCACACAACTAAAATCATTTCTAGGATGCATCAATTATTACAACAAGTTTTTGGACAAGTTTTCCCAAACAATACAACCCCTCCTAAAGTTAACTTCCAAAAAGAACAAATTTATCTGGACCAAGTATGAAGACCAAGTTTTCCAAGATATAAAGAACCTCTTCCTCCAAACAAACGTTTTGTCTCACCCTGACCCTACTCGACCTTTCTATCTACAAACAGACGCTTCAGATTTCGCTATCGGAGGACATTTGTATCAAATAAGGGACAACGGAGATAAGGCCGCCATAACTTTTATGTCCAGAGCTCTTCAACCAGCCGAACAACGTTTCACCACTACAGAGAAGGAACTACTAGCTATTGTTTACTGTTTACAAAAGGTCAGGTACATTGTATTAGGAACTAAATTAAAGATTGTTACTGACAACCATGCACTTACATTCCTTAAAACCTGTAAGCTCCTCAATAACCGATTAGCCAGATGGACACTTGTCATCCAAGAATATAATTTCGAAATTATTCATTGTAAAGGTATAGAAAATCCTACAGCCGACGCCCTCAGCCGTATACCACAACAACAAAACACTATAAACTGTCCTCCCCAAGAATTAACCATAAACTACATACAGAGGATCCAAGACCCACAACTACAACTTGAATTCCAAAATCTTCCACAATTACAATTCGAAGATCCCCGATTAAGAGTCACCATTGGATACCTTTTGAATAATCAGCCTGGCACACCAGAACACAACAAAATATCAAGAAATTACCGAATCCACAACGACACCTTATACCAAAAATTAAAGGAACAATGGAAGATTGTAATCCCAGAAAGTTTAATTGACCGGTTAATTTGGGAATGCCATAAATATTATCTACATTGCGGTGCAAAGAAATGTTACATGTTGTTAGCCGAAACCTTTATTTTCAAAAATATGAATAGAAGAATTCGAGCCACCTTAGCCACTTGCGACTCTTGTCAACGATGCAAAATAAGTACACACCCTCTCCAAGGAACCGCCCAAGGAATAAGGTGTTTCCGGAAGAACGACCAGCTAGCAGTAGATGTTATTGGACCTTTACCCACCAGCGTAGGAAACGTAAAATACGTTTTAATCGTGATTGATATCTACACCAAATATGTCAAGTTATATCCTATTCGGCGTGCAAACGCCAACACCATTATTAACAAACTGTTTGACCACCACTTTAGAGAACATGGCATGCCAAATAAAATTCAAACCGATAATGCAACCCAGTTCAAAAGTAATTTATGGTTGAATAAACTAGAGGAAAATTCCATTACACCTATTTTCAGCCCACTATACTACCCATGTTTCAACCTAGCAAAACGACCCATAAAGGAAGTAAAGAGATGTCTAAGAACCTATTGCGCTTCACAACACAGAAATTGGGCACGATACATAACCGACATAAATGCATTCCTCAATGAAGTACAACATGAAACCACCGGATTCACCCCAAACGAGTTACAGTTCGGCAAAAGGGACAAAAGATTTTGGGAGAAATACATCACCAACCCATTCATCAGCGACATGCCTTTAGAAAGAAAATTATTTTTAGCAAGTGAGAGAATTCAAAGTAAACGAACGAAAAGAGCAAAGAAATTAAACGCAAAGTCACATCCCACCAGTTTCAATCCAGGAGACCTAGTTCTAGTTAAAAGTCACCCCCTTTCGAATGCAGCGTATGGTGAAACAGCAAAATTCTTCGAAGTGTACGAAGGACCTTTCAAAATCCACGAAGTTTTGGGTCATTCTACCTACGTCATAATTACTTTAGATGAGACTCAAACATTTGGCCCATACCATATTTCCGCCCTGAAGAGATACATACTCCCTCAACAACCACACTCCCAAAATTAAGCACAACCTCATCACCAAGAATCAAATAGTTTTAAGTAGTTTAAGTTTCCCACAGTTTAAATGTGTACAGTGCAGAGACCTTATACAGTGCCAACCACTAATAGACGCTCAGTGAAGTGATAAACAATTTAGTGAAATACAAACTGTGTAAAACAGTCAATAATATAGACCAAGTATGATAACAAAGACATTGAGTAATATAATCGTAATTCATTACACAAATCAAGATGTTAGTATTCGTAGTTATAAGTTGTTCTATTAATCATTATTTGTTAGTTAAGTAAAAGTTCATTAATAGCTCTATATGAATGTGTTCGAACATAATTTATTCACTGTTTATCGAAATCCCATACTACATTTCATTTCATATGTCATTTCTGCGGGGATATTGCAACAGTTCACAAATTATGTTGGTAAATAAACCAATAAATAAACAATCCAACCCGGATCCACATGTAAATATTTATTAGAAAATCCCAGATAGCCTATATATATATTTAAACTTACCTGTCATAGATATTAATTAGGCCTAATTCAATAATTATATTAGATATTCATATTAATCAATTCATCACTCACCTGAGAATAATAATAGCCTTATCCCAGTAAATATTTATTTAAACATAGCCTAATATAATATATTTATAATGTAAACAAAACTACTTCAAACACATACCAAATTTAATAATTTAAATAAACATGGTCATTCTAATTTTATATAGTGTGTGATTCAAAATAGTGAATTAAATTCAGTGAAGTGTCAAGTGTTTCCAAAGCAAGAATCAAAACCTGAAGAATAAACATGTGATCACTACATTGTTGCTGAGCATCAACTACAATTTCTCTCTCTTGCATTTATGGCCTCATTGTGTTAACTTCATTTTAAACAGGGTCCCAACCCCAAGTGTAAAATAAACCCATAAAATAGTATTTGGGTCAATTTAATCCCAAATTTTAGATAGGAAGAAGAACCAATACCACTAATAATAATCCCTTTATAATCTGGCCAAAGAAGAAGTGGATATTGGTGAAGAACAAATATTGGTAATCTCCATCCATCTCAAATAGACTAATTTTATCCAGTGATCCTAGAAGCTCAAAGAAATCAAGTAGAATTTTATCAAGAGACTAAATTTATCCATCAAGAAACCTTTTCAATTTTACAAGAAGATTCAATTATAATTAACTTTCAAACTGATATAGCCTACAACTGAACCTAGATTGAATGACCATATTTTATCCATTTTAATCTCTTCAAAGAATAATCAAATCTTAATTTTTACATAACTACAAATCTCAATTAATATCAAGAATTATTATTTTACAGTCAATAAATTGGAAATTTTACAAGAGAATGTCCCCACGATCCAACACCCCCTGAGAGACAGAGTCATCATTTCTACCCACTGTAACTAGGCCGGAGCACAAAGACATTAAAGACTATATCAATCAATTAAATTAAATATTCCCCCCAGTAATTGTAAGCTATTGTTTGTTAGCCCCTTCATTTTTGAATCAGAATTTATTTGTTTGTGATCTAGAGTTAAATAAAAATTGTTTGTTAATTGTACCAAGATTATTTATTCAGATACTGTAATTTATAAATAAGAAATAGTTTGTAAGAGAGTGTGGGTGTGTAGCAAGTTGCCAGGTCAGGGTTTGGTCGTGAGCGGATTCGAACCCGCGCCGACGCAGACATCCTGGCCAAGGATGCCTACTATTATGAGGGTTAGATTTATGTGTTGTCAACTTCATTTATAGTCCCAGGTGTGCCATGTTCAGCATTAGTGGTTTTAATCTACATTTCAATTTTGTTTCCTTCTCTATTTTTAAGCTAAATATATAAAAACTTGTGAGTTTGAAAACAAATAAGGATGCTTCAAGGAACTCGAACGACATGTCAATCTCTCAAGATCCATAAAACACCACGGATGAGGGGGACAAGACAAGGGCCCTCCGTGCAGGTTATAGTCCTTCCCAGACCTCTATGATTGTGTTATTAAATTAAATACTGTACATGAAGGAAGAGTAAATCCAGAACCGAAATCAAGGGCTTTGTTTTACGAGGAGTTAGTTTAACCCATTAAGGCCCATGGTCTCCATTTGGGACTTTAGAATTAAGACTGAAGTAAACTGTTATATGGCATCATTAGAATTAATTTTTATTGACAATTTTGAATTGAAATTATCTTTCGTATTGAATTGATATTATCTTTCGTATTTCAAAGCCGTAATGGCACACACACAGTTAACTGTAGTAAAAAGTAGCAAAATCAGTGTTGACCAAGGTGCAACTCTCAAAGAATCAACCGATCCCGTCAACTTCCACGCAAGCCTGCCAAAGTTTATTTAACGTGGGCCCTCCCACCAACGTTACCACAGATCGGCTAACCCTTTAAGAGTTGCCAGGTCAGGGTTTGGTCGTGAGCGGATTCGAACCCGCGCCGACGCAGACATCCTGGCCAAGGATGCCTACTATTATGAGGGTTAGATTTATGTGTTGTCAACTTCATTTATAGTCCCAGGTGTGCCATGTTCAGCATTAGTGGTTTTAATCTACATTTCAATTTTGTTTCCTTCTCTATTTTTAAGCTAAATATATAAAAACTTGTGAGTTTGAAAACAAATAAGGATGCTTCAAGGAACTCGAACGACATGTCAATCTCTCAAGATCCATAAAACACCACGGATGAGGGGGACAAGACAAGGGCCCTCCGTGCAGGTTAAGAGTCCTTCCCAGACCTCTATGATTGTGTTATTAAATTAAATACTGTACATGAAGGAAGAGTAAATCCAGAACCGAAATCAAGGGCTTTGTTTTACGAGGAGTTAGTTTAACCCATTAAGGCCCATGGTCTCCATTTGGGACTTTAGAATTAAGACTGAAGTAAACTGTTATATGGCATCATTAGAATTAATTTTTATTGACATTTTGAATTGAAATTATCTTTCGTATTGAATTGATATTATCTTTCGTATTTCAAAGCCGTAATGGCACACACACAGTTAACTGTAGTAAAAAGTAGCAAAATCAGTGTTGACCAAGGTGCAACTCTCAAAGAATCAACAAATCCCGTCAACTTCCACGCAAGCCTGCCACCGTTTATTTAACGTGGGCCCTCCCACCAACGTTACCACAGATCGGCTAACCCTTTAAAAGTTGCCAGGTCAGGGTTTGGTCGTGAGCGGATTCGAACCCGCGCCGACGCAGACATCCTGGCCAAGGATGCCTACGCCTTAGCCATCTGAGCTATCACGACCGGCAGCCTAGACACGAGAATTAGGGTTATGAACAATGCGCGCCCCTAGCGGGGCAGACTGTGGGCCGTTGGTATGCGAGTTCGCTACGAGAGCGCAGCACTAAATCAAATCAAATCAAAATCTAAGCCACCGCACTAAATTTAAAAGAAATAATTTGGCATTAAATGGGTTAACAAAAGAGAAAAATCATAAAGTGTCGAAGCATAAAAGGAAATGTTTATAAAAAAAAATAGTGCAATGCATAGTTTTATTGATTTTAGGAGAATAAAGATGAAACAACCTGATCAAAGTCTATTTATTTTATTTTTTTTCGAGGGGAAATGCTTTAATGTGCAGTTTATTCAAATAAAAAGTTTAAGTGTATGTTTAGTTGACAATAAATGCAGTTTTTACACAGATAAACATTATCAACTTCATTATCAACTGTAGTACTTACAGAAATTGACTCTTCCTCACAAACGTTTCGTTTTTATTCGTCCTGAAATGCAAAGCTAATATATCTCTATTACATCTTATAATAAATATACTTTACGTCCATATCAGCAAAACAGTAAATGTTACAGGACCAAATTTTCGCTGCATCCAGATACATAACGGTTTAATCTGAATCAGTTCTAACACAGTAACCAGTGGCCAATATGTCCCAAGATGACTGCTGTAGTGCCAGGTGAGCTACATCCCATAAGAGCAATGGTGTCAGTTTCTGCGACATCCGTGGATGTCACCACAGAGTTTTTGTTGGTTAAAAAACCAACATTTTACTCTTTGTTACCTGCAAGTTTTGCCAACGCTGCAAGAAACGACAATGGTTCTCGTTTTGAGTTGGAGATGTTTTGTCTCAACTATTACTAAAGTAAGGAATTTCAAAGCAAACTAGGGTTCAATTTATGTTTTTAGATTTAACTTGATTGATAATTGTTAATTTGGCCATTACCTAATGGTTTGTTATTAACTAATAATCCAATTGTAAAATAGAGTAATATGGTGTCGTTACGATAAATATCGTACCCGTGGCAAGACTGCTTCATTCTCTTTTTCAATCAGCTGTGTAATGGTAAATATTATAACGTAACGTTTAGTTTTGACGCTTCATATCCGGAACACAAAAAATAGCTATTTAGCTGACCTTAGCTGAGCCTTAAGCTTTTTCCTCTACATACCTTGAATGTGGCCCGGTGGCAAGTGGGGGGTTGCAGTTTGTGTTTCGCCCGTGGGCCGGTAGAGGGCGTGTGGGAGGCTGATGCAATTATGTCCCCTCGGTGTCGAGAGCTCCGCGAGCCTTCTTCTGACTTATATTAAACTACTCTCCCTCTCATCCAGCGATATATTGCCCATTGTCAAGGCTTTTGTTGTCAGGCTGATTACTTCTCCGTAGAGTGCAAGTATGGATTCATATGAGTTTGTTTACAGACATGATTATCAATATAAAAGAAAATTTAAATTAATGTGTTCAAATTAAGCAAGCCGTTCAGTTATTTTCTATGACTACGGGATATAAACTTAATAACACACAAAAGGATTAATATTAGTGTAAACTAAGAGTGGAATTACCATTTAAATAACTAACTAAAAAAATGTATACTTACACAGCAACTGGCTGGGTATCTGAGTGGTTACAGTGCTCGCCTTTGAATCCCAAGGTTGCCGGTTCGATCCTTGCCACTTGTCATTGGGCTACTAATTATGATGTTTTCTAACAATTGGTCGGTGTTACATAGTAACAAGACTGGGGTTTGGACCGTTCCCCGTCAAAACGTAAAAAATGCCACCGGCTAGACATAAAAATTAAAAAATATACAAAATAAAACAACACAAAAACTTTTTTAACACTAAATAAATATAAAATAAATAATGTCTTAAATAAGAATCAAGAAAAAATTAAAGTTTTAGGCGTTACTTTTTTAATTAACCCTAGAAGCGGCCATTGCCGGATATCCGGCAATTTCATTTTTGCGAAAATCGTCAATCGCCGGATACCGGCAATATAGGTCAATTTTTGTTCAACTACTCATTACACATGGAAAACGATCAATAAATGTAATAATATTGATACCATTTTAAAGAGGATATTCCAAACTTTCATTTTCGTATATAATCAAACCTTGTAGCATTAAGAGATCGACGCAATTCGTATTATAATTTGAACGAAATTTAGCGCGCGAACCATTTCCGGCTCAAAAACGGCAAAACGTCTAAAAACATATGTTTTTAAAAAATTTTTACTTTTTGTATTTTTTTTTTACTATTAGAAAGCCGTTGGTATTATTGAAAAGAGCATTAGGTCTTCTTTCGTTTCCAGTGATAAACATTTGTCATATGACTTCGGAAAATAGGAAAAATAATTTTTAAAATCAGCTAAAATGTGCGGTGCATAGTTTGGCCAATTTGCCGGAAATACGGCAAATTATAAATCACCTATTAAAACATTTATTAATGAGTTTAGCGTGTTATAAATCATATAATTTAGTTGCTAAGAAAAAGTTATAAATATTAGAAGTGATTCCTTCCTCTATGGTGCGTGCGGTGGTCTGTGGAAGAAGACGGAAATAGTTGTATTCCTAGGCCAATCTATCTATTGCCGGTGTGAAACCTCACACGTCTCATCACAAACATTTTTAAGGAACCATGACATTTTTTATATTTTACTTGTATATATGTATATATTCTTGTTCAGGAAGATATACACTTCAAATAAATGTACCAGTTATCTTATTATAAAAATGTAAGATAATTATATCTGCTTTTAATAACTAAACTAGGGTTTTTGTCAAAAACAAATTATGTTTCCCTACACATGATAGGTAAAAAGAAAAACATTTATTTTTTGTTCATAAGTGTATTAATACCAAAGAACATATTGTAAAGTTTAGTAAATAACAAGTTCTTTTTATATTTACCTATGCTTTGATTTAATTTCTTTGTGTCAAACAGGCAACCTAAGTTAGTCAATTTTGTCCATTTTACCTATTTTTATCAATAACTGAGGATAAAAAAATTATTTCCTATAAACCAAACACATTTATATGTAGAGAAATAAATTAAATACAGTTTATTATGCATTAGATTATTGTAAGAGTTATAGTAGTCTAATTAAAAAATATTTCAAAATGATTTATAAAATTGATTGTTTGTATTTTGCTAATGATATACTAGCAGCGATTAGTTTGATTTTATTTTATTTAAATGCTATGTTCTTTCGTGAACAAAATGAGTATGCATATGATAGGTTTATCTTGTAAGGTTAAGTCACAGAGAGGGTTTGAAGTAACCTCTGCAGATTTTGCTGGAATACGGCCTGAGGGGTAGATTTTTGTTCTAAATTCGACCCGTGCATCCATTCACTTAATGTCTTAAGAAATGTTTTTTTTTTTTATTATTTCCTTATACTTATGTATATTTTCTTGTTCAGAATGATCTGTACTACAAAAATATGTACAATTGATCATATTATCATGTTGTATAAAAATTATATGAAGCTTTGGGTAGCTAAATTAAGTTTTTTGAAAATAAAAATAAAAATTTTAAACACACATAAAGCAAAGATCAAAAATTTTATATAGTACAAAAACGCATTATTTCCAATAAATATATAGTACAGTTTAGTAATATTGCACATTTACTGTAATATGTATATATTGTTTACTTTATTTTTATCTTTCAAATGTACAGGGCACGTTTGTAATTTTTTTCCATTTGGCGTAATTTCCCCTGTAACAGTTGTAAAAAAAAATATTTCTAACAAACTAAACATATTTACACGTAGAGAAATAAATTGCCTATATTTTGTACATCTTCGATTTTCTGTATAAAAATTAGTGTAAAAGTTCTAGCACTCTACTTTTGAAAAATATTTCAAATTTTTTCAAAAAATTTGGTTTTTTCACATTTTGTAAAAAACGTACCAACAGGGATTTCATTTAATTTGTTTTAGAAATAATCTACGTCTTTTTCCGAACAAAATGAGTATGCATATGACTAGGTATATTAGTAGTTTGGACACTATTATTTTTTTTAAAAACGTCTGCAAAATGGCCGAAATTGCCTGGCCGCTTAGCGCACACGCACCGATTTGGCCTGGCCGCTCCTAGGGTTAATCACGAGGTATTCTACATAATTGAAGCCACGACCCAACTAAGCTCACGTATCTAAATTTAAAAAAATAATAAAATCTTAACACAATAAACCAACTACACTAAAAGATTATAGTAAGTTTAAGTTGTGAAATAGTGGTTTTTTAACAAATATAAAGGAATTCTCATTTTCATTTCAACCTTTCTTAAAACCTAAACTCCTTATTATGTAATGTAAAATACTTACCAAATTATCTAAATATCAATTGAATACCGGTTATATTTGTCATTAAATATATGATAAATACAAGTTTTTGTATTACCTTTCTAAACTAAAAATCAATAAATCGCAAAATATAGTTTCTTTGGTTTATAAGAACACATTGTAGAGCACAGTAAAACTTGTTTGTTTTTATCTCAAGGTGGGATTTCCCTCAACTGGATCCTCTCGAGTCGTATTTACAGGGTAGAAGAGGGAAGCAAAATATTTCTGTTCCGCTTTTCGGCTCGCCAGACAAGCTTATTGATTTTCATTCCTCCACAGCCGGGAGCGGTGCGAGGCACCCTAGTGAAGGCTTCCCTTGCTCGAGCCTGCCCAATCTGAATAGTTAATCAGCTGGAAGGCCATCATCATACGAGCCGCGTCTCCTCATATCGCCGCCGCCTCAGCTGGACCTACCTCATGGCTCGGATACCGTAAGCGTACCTAGAGGTTTCGATAATCATAGTGGTAAGTTCAAATTGAAAACATACTTTTCTATCAGACATACTTTGTATAACTATACATCAGATTAAAAACCTACCTTCAATGAAATTATTTTATATTACTCTGAAGAATAAAGTGCTGTATTTAAATAATACATGTATTATTGAATCGGAGAGAATAAAACAGTTTTTGAGATGGAAATAATCTGCTAAACTAAATAAAACTCATGTAGCCTATAACACGGATTTAACCATATTTATTTAATACTTTATACTTGTATATTTACAATATCTTATGAACAAAAAATTTAAACTGGTAAAAAAGCACCAAACAATTATCAATGAAAGGACGAAAACTTACAGGGCTCACATAGAGTTAAAATTGCAGGTCTAAAGATTAAGTACCTTGTTAGTTTAGTTTTTATTGTCATTTTTATTGTTATTTGTTTGCTTTTCACTTGGTTGGTTTGTCTTAATATATTTTTAAAAACTTTACTGTGAACTAGAGTTATTGTATTAGAAATAACAATCTTTCTGTTACCAAGTAAAAGATTATTTTATACCAAAATATAATCCGTTGTGAAAACTTACAATAGTGTTAAGACAAATCTGATTTCTATCATATTCAAAATTACTTCCAATCGACGCCTTCTGACGAGATAAATCTTAATAATGCCCACGACTTTACCCAACCTGTTGGCTCCCTGAACAGAGAAACAAATGACTTGTGCTTCCTTCCCTTTTGACTTGAGAAATAAGACAAAAGCGTTTTAGAAAGAACCGATTGATTTTGTTCCCCCGTGTTCTGGCTCTGAATGCAGTGATTGTACAACCCAATATATCTTGCCGTGCGGCTTACCGGCGGCGCAGGTTACTGCTTTCGTTCAACTCCCTACCCCCCTTTGTTCCCATAAACACTATTTTTAGACCACACCTTTTAATTATGCTTTATTTCTCAATGAAATATATCTTATTGTAATATCCAAATGAGTTCGAGATGATACATTAAAGTGATGTATGAATAAACGGATTTTATTGTAATTCCATTACATCACTTTTTATAACTTTTTAGCGAATTTCCCTATATTGAATACGCTATTATGGTAGTAGCAATGGTAAGACCTAAGCCCGGGACCATGTTACTTTTTTCATTTTAAGGTCCTCAGAGGCCAAAAATTCCGTTCATTCATTTTCATATATATGTGTATGTGTGTCAGGGGTACTGATAACTTTGGACAGGGACCTCCGATTGTGATAAAATTTGGTATGAAGGTGTAGGTCTTGTTCTATTTTCATGAGTTCGCAAATCAGCATTATCGGGTAATGGGAAAGGGGTTTTATGGGGTTTTAAAGGCGTCAAAAATGGGGTTTTTGCATTCAGTTTCAAAATTCAACAATTTTTACTGAATCCATTTAGAAGATCTTAAAAACAAACAATTTAGTATATTGAGTTTTCAACATGGCTTAAAAGATTACGGAGAAAACAAATGAGTTTTCCATATTATTCATATGGGGAACAAATAAAATCCTGTATTTTCACATTTTTATTTGCATAACTTGATCAAATTTGGTACGTACATTCACTAGGTAAGGTTTAACTTATGTTTACTTACAGCACCCATATGGCGCAAACCTACCTACTCAACTCCAAAACCCCTATGGGATTCATGGGTAAAATGAAAAATATCAGTAATTGATGCAATTTAAATACATGTGGAATGGATTTTCATAAATCTACTTGCAATACCCCTACATCCTCGTTCACATGGTGTTTATGTTTATGTTTATTAATTTTGCAAACAGTTAAACGTTGTACGAAATAGTAACAAGTAGGCCTACTTGAAGAAAACTAGTTTTTTATTTATTGCCTAATCAACTCTTTCCACAAGGAGCAGTCGAGTTTAAGTAACTCAATGAAACTTTACCAGAAAATCTGCATATCAAATTAAATAGAAATGGTCCCTTACTTTAGTTGTGTTTTAAATTGTGAAACCAATGAATTCATCTACATTCTATGTTTGTCCTATTTATTTTAATAATTTGTTTGACCCTTGAGAAAATGTTGAACGATTCCATTGAAATGTAAAAGTGCAACAAGTTCCTCGCATCTTGATAACAATCCTTATTAAACAAAAATCAATTATAAAACTGATATAGTCCGACTCAGATTTGGATGGGTTACAAATTTTCGCGTTTTTAAATACATTATTACATAATACATTATTGTATTAACAATGTCATAATTGTGTTTCGATAGAATGTGGTACAACTAATAGTTTTGATTAATGCATCGTTGTCTAGGGACCAGGTTAACTGTTTTGATTAATATTGATTGGCAATAATCACGCTTAATTGAACTTAGTGACCACAAGTAATTAATATTCCAAGCTAACCGTCGGCTCAGCTTATGCTCTCGTCGAACCTAAAAGACTTCCTCTGACGATCATTATATGCTTAACGCATTAAGTTATATAAAAAATAATTTATTAAATACAGATGAAGTTTAGACTTTAAATGTGGGTTAGTACGAAAAATATAAGATCAAAGTGGACCTGTAAAATTAGCGGTCAAAAGGGAGATAATTGCAAAAAAAATTAATTTTATAGATTCTTATGTAACATGACCTAAGTAAAATCATAGTAAAAGGCTCAAAAATCTGTATTTGCATTATATTGCCAAATTTACATAATGCTATACTTACTCAATTTTTGAAAAATACATTTTGATCCATTAAAGACAATAAAACTATGTCACTTAGTAAAAGTGATAAAATTAAAATGTTCTCATTTAGATATATTATTGGTTTACTTACAGCTAGAATCATATTGATCGATATTGCTCGTTGAAATTGATCAGAGTTTAGAAAGGTTTAGTGAGTTTTTTTTTGTTGGGGGGGGATTGTTTTAAATAAGTGGTAAGGGTTATACTGAAGTTTTAAACCATGTTATTATTTTGATTCACTGTTGATAGCTGCCAAAGAAATAATTCATTTAAAGCTTTATGTTGAAATCTGTCTTGATGAGCTTAATTTAGATTTAGGGTTTTTTAAGACAAATTTCAACAGTATTAGAACCATTTTATTGTAGTCTGATGACTACAAGTTGGCATAACTAGTAAAAAGATAACCTAGAGGGTTATTGTAATAAAAGTTAATATATTTAATTGTGTGTTTCTAAAAACCTGTTTCCTATCAAAATAATTACCTTGATCAAACAATAACGGCTAGGATAGTTGAGTGGTTTTAGAGCTGATCTATGAATCTCAAGGGTGCCGATTCGTGAGAAAAGTTAGAAGGTTTTTACTTTTCGTAACTGAACACAGCTGCATTTGTTCATTTTATTATCAATTAATTATCCTGACAAATGGGTCGGCTGATCTTTGCTCTAACAAATCCAATGGGTCCAGTCTGATCCATCACAATTACGCTCTCCATTCAGTTATATTTACCTGGAAGTAAGTTTACTATAAAAGTAACAAATATGTTTCAAACGCATCGAAAAAAATAATCGAAAAAAAGTTTTTTCATATTGTTCCAACAAATGCAGTTGATCACCAAGCATAACATTTCTATACAAGCAAACAAACAACTACCATACAATCAAGTTTCGTAGTTACTAAAAAATAAAAAGGTAAGTGTATTTTTAAAATTTTATTTACGATAATCTTAGCATGACTGGAAAACCAATCAAAACATTTTCCTCTTCAAACATATTATTGCAGCGTTTTATTAAAAAGTCCACGTAATCCGGTGTTTAGGAGGAATGAGCGGGAATATTTCATTAGGTAATTAGAATGTTTCAATAAGAGACGCAGTGGAGTGTTAAAAAGATGGGAGGGGAGAATTCCCTGCAAAGACTCCCCCAATTGATTGCTAATTATGAGCCGGGAGAGAGCCGTTATTTGAGGTACGATCGTGCCAGTATTGTCAATGAGCGTCTGCTAGTCGAAATTATTTTCAGTCCACCAGGTAATGCACCATTGTCTTTGCGCGATTTTTCGCTCTACTTCCACCTTTTGAATCTTCGACCTAATGAGGCTGATAAATAAATGGTTAATTGCAAGATTCAATATTACGGTATTGCTAAAGTGAACTATTTTAACATCGTTAATAAATGTATTTTAGGTTTAAATGTTTCCCCATAAATTCTTAAAGAATAGCCTCAAATGGCTCAATCTTTATTTACAAAAATGTAGTCTTGAATATAGTTGAATATGCTCACGCAATTTAATGTGTAATTTTAATTTCTAACATAGTGGGTGTCATTTTTGTAAACCAGGCTAGTAGTATAGAAGTAGGGCCTTCCTCTTAGTTAAATTATCTGTGAATTATGTCAAGGGTTACCATAGCTAGAGGTGACGTCACTAAAACGGTTTCACATGCCTAAAAGGTGATTAATTATCACTTGACGTCATCCAAATGACGTTATCGACTCTGAAGTGATTCAGATAACCTTGGGGGCACTGAGCAAAAACTTGAAGAAAAACTGGAATTTCCCATGGATGTTTAAATTTGTTACAACCTTTAAACGTGATATATTTTGAGAGAATTCTTCACTTGCTAGTTAAGTCACAGTAAGGTGCCCTCCACCGGACTCGAGATCGTGTTTCAAGTTCGAGACGAAGTAGAGACGGTCATTTTATTTCAATGCTATGGCTCTTGCCATACCTATTGTGTTAAAATTTGTATAATGGATATAAAACGGATCGATTGTTTTTATGGCATTTTTAATCCTTTGATGGATCTCAGGTATGCTATCTGGTAATAGTGGTGTGTACGACTAGTCTTTCATGTACCCCCAAAAGAAAAAAATACAAAGTGAAATCAGGGAAAATATCCCTGATTTTTTCAAGGGATATATCCCTGAATATTTTTCAGACAATGAGACAATGAGACAAAGACAATGAGACAAGTTAGGCTGCGTTCACAACGAGACGACTTTTCGCCGTGCGCCGTGGACGGCACGGCGCCGTGGAGGTTGAATTACATTGGAGTATATGGAAGTGTTCACACGTGACGACGCCCGTCGAATACGGCGCCGTGCCGTCCACGTCGGCCGTCACGGCGGCCGTGGACGGCGCTTAATTCGAGTCCAAGGCTCTTTCACGGCACATTAACGACCATTTCAATTCAATCACATGTTGAATCTGGTATTAGTAGTAATATTGCCACTTCAACTTTTGTAACCAGTTTGCATAATATAAACAGAAATATAGAAAAGTAAACGATAGATTATTTACACTTAAAGGAAGGGGGGTAAAGGACCCCCCTCCCCCAGAGCGTTATGCAGTGCTTCACCTGCTCCCATTTTGCGCCTTTAATTAAGGCTGATAAAAATGAGGGAGTTTTTAAATAAAAGATAAGACTTGGGATATTTGATTCGCTTTTAGAATTTTTAATACTTGGAATCCACATTAAATTGTGATGGTCTAAAGTTGTTAAACTTTGACCCATTATAGCGTAATATGGATTCAAAATATAATAAAATTCAAAAGCGAATCAAAAAGTCCAAGAAAGTCTTTATATGTCATTCAAATCCCCTCTCACTTTTATCCGAGTTAAAGTTTTATCGGAGTTAGGCAGCGGCCGTAGCTCAGTGGTATCAGAGCTCAGAGCTCTGGGTTATCACCCAGCGGGCCCGGGTTCAAATCCCGGCTCGGGAACAAAAAGATCGTTCGGCCGCTCCCGTGGTTCGGAAGTCACGTTAAGCCGTTGGTCCACCTGCATAGAAAACAAAAAAGTGCAGGCATTTCAGGCGAGGAGAACTATCAGTTAATTGCTGATCTCCCTCCACTAAAAGTCATAGTATTATTATTTTTATTTATCGGAGTTTAAATAAAGACATAAAATATGAGCAGGCCAAGCACTGCATGACTTTCTGAGAGGAGCTTTTTCATCCTTTCTTAAAAGCATTCTTACAAAATATAGGTAAACACCTTACAGTAGATGATTAAAACATAAACATATTCTATTACAATTTATGCATTAATAAACTTTCCTTTGGCATCGCCACTCATTTAGGTAGTATCATAATCGCAGTCTTTATTTAATGCTTGGACTGTAATCAAAGCCTTTTACTGCTTTTACTATTATAAGAGGTTAAACCAACAACTTTTTATGTTTACTATTGACGATACGGCCAACACGGCGCGGCGGGGGTCGTACAATCCTCACGGCACAAGCCGTGGTGTCCACGGCTGAGGCCGAGGAATGCACGGCGCCGTGCCGTCCACGGCGGACGGCGAAAAGTCGTCTCGTGTGAACGCAGCCTTAAGGAGTGCGCCAATCCATCTTAGCTGATTGATAAGCTCATTCCTAATTTCAAAGTGTTAATGTTAAGTTGCACTCTGCAATTGCGGAATGAAATTTGTAAAATGTAATTCTATCTGACCAACACTCATTCTGTGATTATTCAAAAAAAAAAAAAAAAAAAAAAAAAAACTTTATTCACCGATTGATTTATGTGATAATTCAACACACAAAAAGAATTCCTCTCATCGAATTCAGCTATTGATCACTTACACCGATTGACGTAAGAAAACCTGATACTCACCAAAACCAATGTAAAGAAAACTTTATAATTTTATTGCTCGTGGCACTAACTAAAATATAATAAAAATTAATTAACCTAGTAAAGTTTATAATCAAAATCAGGAACATCATTAGTAATAACCCTGTTTAATTGTTTTAATTCATATGAAAATCAAACACTTATTACATTTTAAAACTTTTATAAAGCACATATAAGTGTTCAATATCATCATAGCACGGAAGCTGAAGCTGTATATGAACATACGTTGTGATAATCTTGAGCATTATTAACTTGGCTATGATAGAAAACTACTTCGAAACAACCATCATTAGCTGGTAACGACAGCGTTCATTTGCCATGACAATAAAGTTCTACCCCTTTGATTCAAAGGTTGTCAACCCCTCGTAATTAACAATAAATTGGTTACAACTACAAAGGGCTTGGTTATCTTTCCCTGCCGGAGTATATAGGGTTCAAAACGTACGTAAAAAACTGATGATACATAATAAGATGATGAATCCTGCGAAATTTGAAGAATGTTAATTTGCAAAAGATTATCAATAAAAGATCGACTTAAGTGTAAAGCATATGAATATTCTTTGCTAATAGATAAAATAAAAAATTTAAAAATAATAATTCAAAAATAATTTTAAAACTCCCAATGTGTTGTTCATGACTTTGGTTAATGTTTGTAATAATATTTCTTTGATCATTCGTAACACTTTGTATTTAAATGGTGTCCAATCTTGAACCCAAAGAGTGTACCTCTTAAATTTTTTTTACCAAATTAGAGATTTTTTAAATACAACCAAAGTATGCATAAAATTAAACTTTGTGCTTTCTCTTGGTTAATTATTATTACATTTCAACGAATATTTATACAAAACAATGAACGACCTATGTACAAAAAATATTAATGAAGGAAAAGTTTAATAATAATGTTAACAAATTAATAATGTTTACGAACATAACCTTAATTACTACTGATATTCAAACTTGCTATCAAATTAATATACACGATCATTTTTTTAAATTTGTAATCAAATACCCTTAAAGTAGAGGGTCAGAAATGCAATAAATATTTTAAGAATCAACTGGAATTGTAACCACGATGGGATAGACGATAAATTCCCTCGTAGGAAGGAGCAAGGGAGAGAAATTATTCATCAATCGAAGGCTAATTGGCGATTCAGTGACAACATTGTTTAAGAAATGCCGGGGGTCACAGAGATCGCTGGTAACGCTGTTTCACTTGAACCAATATTTTTATCAATCGTTCCTTCAAAATTATCCCCAATTGATTTATTAAGATTAGAAAACAATACTTTAGTTATAATTCATTCGTTTTAACCCTGCGTTTATTTGAAATTTAATTTTGCAGTCAGGGCGTTCGTGCTTATCGTTACTTTTTATCATAATCTAATAGAGTGAAGAAAACAATTTATTTTATACACTCGAATGCTTCTTATAAAATACGAGAGTTTCAATGGAAAACATCTAAAATAATAAATCATAAGCCACAATTCACTTGAGTTAGTACACTATCTTAATTTTGTAAAAAATATGTAATTAAATGTGTTCTTTGTCCTCCAAAAAAATACCTCAGAGATCCTTCAGTGCTAAGCCCCAAGGCATATAAATAAAACTATGGTGTAACTGTTTAAGCTTTTTAACAATTAGAAAACAAACTAACGGTTTGTTGTTTTATTAGAGTTGGAGTATGATTATAAAAAAGAGAACGTATTTTTAATTTCTTTGTAGGCGGTTATAAGACTATGTACCTACTATGAATTTGTTGTATTTATGTTGCTTATGATATTTGTTGATTTTGACTGTTTTAAACCAAGGAATACTTTCTACCGATGAAATATATATTATACTGTAGTTATGCGAGATGGAATAAATTTTCCTTTTTCAATACTTACAAATAAAAACATCAATATTGATCAGTTCGATGTTTGAATTTCACCACACGCTAGTCAGTATTAAAATACTTTTTAATTCCTAACTGTTCATATTTAGTCAAAACAATATACAAAAATACATTTTACTAAAATTTGTGGTGCAAATCAATTTATACATAAATCATAAGTTTAAATATAGTAAAATCAATCATTTATATAAAATATCCCTCTTTATAGTAAGCAAAATTTTCTTAAATAGCCAGCTGTTTACTATATATTTTAGTTCTTTAAAAATAGTTGCAGTCTTTGTATTGCTATTTTTTGTTAGATGTTAAATAATAATTGAATTGGAGTTTTCTGCCTTGTTTACTAAAACTATTTTGTATATCAGCAGTGTCCTTAAATTTTAGTGTAAGAAATCACCTGGACCTTTAAAAAGTCGATTAAATAACGTCTTAGATTGATCTAAATAATGTTTAATTTATATTTTACAGAGTTATATAAGTCATTTTCCGAGGATTTTTCCTATCATCTAGGGGCCATTAGAAATCCTTTGATACAAAAATCACTACAATCAGTTCAATAATGTCTTTGTGGAACCGTAAATGCACTCTTTTAGGCTATTATATAAGATTCCCAATCCATAATTGCTGCATTTGATTCGAAGGCTGTTATCAAGATTACCATACATAAATTGGTGAAACTCTGTAATTAACAATCCTTTTAAATGTTTCAATTCACACGATATCCAATATTAAACATACGCTATCTGTGAAAACAGTATGAACATAACCATGGGCATACTTTACTTATACGGTTAAAAATTAAGAAATTTTTGGTAGCATAGCAAAATAGTAGTTTTCATCACTAGGACGGAAAGTGTTTTTTTTTTTTTTCTGAAATAGCGATTAAGCACAAAAAAACACATTCCGTCCGAGTGATAAACAACGTTTTTCATCATATTGTAAAAATATAAAATGAATAACTCATTTTAAAGTAAATTAATTCAAATTTCATTATCTGTTTACGTTTATTTGTTGACTTCCATCTTAATTTGAATATTCCTTACAAACAGCCGATATATACATTAAATTAGAGAAATGTCACAGTCTTGCATTAAAATTATAGTCTGCAAGTCGTTTTTGTTTACATTGGCCTTTTTTATTTTGGATTAGTATTATTTTTGCTTAAGAAAAAATACAACTTTTGAGGTTAGCACACGGGAAAAATTAACAGATGTTTTTCGGTGCACTTTTAAATGGCTGCAGAAAACGCAAACTTTGTGGACTAAATACAGGCCAGAAAACGGTTGTTCTACGTGCACTATGATGACAAATATTTCCACATTAGAGTACGGTGTGGCGTGTATGTGTAAGGAGGCGATGGTCACATGTGGTGGGGGGGAGAGCTGTAGGGGTCATGCATCACCAAGATCTTCTCGTAGTAACTCCCAGCCACCTGGTCCTTCGGTGTAAATCTTCCACTTATTATTGTAGTCCATGGAGATAGCTCAAAAAAGAGCCATAATATTTCAGTGCTGGATACTGGTCTAAAAGTTTTTTACACTGCTTCTACATCAAATGGTATGTACAAAAACGCCGGGAGACACTCTCACAATAGTCCGGATCACCCCCATATGACGTCATCAAAATGGCGGCCAACCAAATTTGCAGTGTTTTAGTTAAATACTTATTACTGCCCACCAAGTCAACCAATTTTGACTTTTAATGTGTCCTTTTGTAGGTATTGAAATTCTGCAACTGTTAATACCCTTAAAATACCCATACTCTTTTTGATGATCAAGTCAAAAATGGTAAGCGATCAAACTTTGCATTAAAATCATATTGCTGAAAACAAAAAATGCAGTAACTCCCGATCCACTCAACCTTTAGAGCTCTGGTTTGTGGCAAATTGCTCAAAATACAAAGCCCTTCAAAATGATATGTCATATGACGAAGCCCAATGCAGTTTTCTTGACGACCTCTACTAGGGACGTCCCTAAAGGAAGTCTTGGAAAAAACTTCACTGGATTACGTCATATGATACATCATTTTAAAGGGCTTTGCATTCTGAGGAGTTTGCCACAAACCCGACCTCAAAAGGTTGAGTGGATCGTTAGTTATTGCATTTTTTGTTTTCAGCAATATGATTTTAATTTAAAGTTTGATCGCCTGCCATTTTTGACTCGATCATCCTTTTGAGGCCGGGTTTGCGGCATTGTTCTCTATTCTTCGAGACCGTTAATTTGATGTATATATTGACCTATGCTTACATTTAAGATTTTCTTCTGACTCCTTGTGGACCGTCCCTCCGGACTATTGAGAGAGTGTCTCCCGGCGATTTTGTAGATACCATTTGATGTAGAAGCAGTGTAAAAAACTTTTAGACCAGTATCCAGCACTGAAATATTTTTTTGCTATCTCCACGGACTATTGTCCCGGTAACCAAGTATCTTAGTTTTAGGTACTTAGTGTAAATTATTTAGGTAAGTTAGTGGCATTCTACATCTATGGTTTTCTAAATCTTATCATTAAGGACTTTAATGTCTAAATAAATTTGTTCTACAAATGACTATTTTGCTTAGCTAGACTTAAATATAACCCAGCTTCAGATATTTTTTGTTTTTCTTATACTAAAATATATTAAGTTGTCAACAGTTCAAATTTGATCAGACGCTAATTGCTTTTAATCATAGGTATTGGTTATCTTTGATAGTGTTGAAACTTGTTACTTTAACTATTATATATTAAAATACCCCCGTCCCAGCAGACCTGGGTACTTAGCAAATTTTCAATGGCAATCTTTACATGCCTGTAAATTGTCTATGTGAACAATGGCAAAAACCCACTTTAGTGGGGTAAAATCCCCCACTTTTCCAACTGAAGTTTGGTCGATCTTACTTGTTCACGAACTTATCCAAGAGAATCCAATTTTAACATGCCTATACAAAATTTCATAGTGATCAGACAATTTTTGCAATAGTTATCGTGTTCACAAACACTCCAAATTGAAAATTCTATTTCCCATATAAGCCCATATTAAATGTATGAGCAAATCGTTATTTGTGCAGTTTTAAAAGTGTTTCCGACAAAAAAACCACTGCGTATCCAAAAGATAGACATAAAAAGCATTGATATATAAAATTATGTAATCACAGAGGTGACCCTAAACTAGATATTGTTCAGCTATTATGAAAACGACGGTAATAGCTTTATTCCAAAGAAAATTAACTAAAAGACTTAATTGAAATCAGCCTTGATTAAAAGCTTTGCTAAATTGTTTATTGAGAGGGAATATCACCTAACACAAACTCAGAAACTATATCCTAGTGATGCTTCGCTTCGCTGATGGAGAATGCTTTATGTAAATTATAGGCAATACGTTTCTAAAAAATCTTACAAAATATTATGTCAAATTAATAACATTAATGGTAACAAAAAGTAACCAGTCCGTTGCAAGTCGGCGGGGCGATATCCAATACATTTGTCGATGCAGGAGATTGTTTTTCGCTTCCTCCACTGCCGGGACGGGGCGGTTTAACTGGTCCTCGCCCGAGTGCAGCGCCGCTCTCTCGAGATAGACGGCTTCCGCTTGGTTAAGCCCTGAGATTTCCCTATCGAATGTTTGAGAGGGGCGTGTCGGCCTCGAGTCGTTTAGGAGCTGATCTTCCAATAAATGTCTGGAGCTATGTGGAAACTGAAAGAATACATTACGTGTGAAGTGTTATGGGCCTTGTTTTAAAGCTCGTTTCTTTTTTACTTTTTAAGTAAATAATCGTATTCCTTGACTTAAGTAAAGGTTTATGTTAAATGAGTTTTTTAATAAGTAATGAATAAATTTTAACAGTAATGTTAACCCAGCGAATGTACAGTTGACATTTTGTGTAATAATGTATTACATTATTTGTATTGATTATTATTTGAAGAAAATAAATTCATTGAACAATTATTAAAAATTATATGAATTACATACATAACTAATTTGTTATAATAATAATGAATTGTATAACTAATTTGTTTGTTATTCGAAATCATTGAATTTGATTTGTACAATATTACGTCATTTCTCGAAATGTTATGTTTAGGTCTGGATATATTACATCCAAATAATCCAATATTGGGATTATCAACAGTCATACAAAACGACTGTTATTTACAGATATAAATTAACAGATGTTTAAAACTTCAACCCAATCCCAATGCTATTTTCAACTATTGAAAGCACAAATTTGAGTCCAATTCTGATTAATTTTCGGCTAAAACAACTACATACTATCTGTTCAATAACAATAAAAACTTAAAAACCGGTTGAAAATTTTAGGAGTTTCAATTAAAAAACAAATCCATAGAATATTAAATAAGTATAGATTATATAAAAAATACATTATGTTGTCGTCCGAATGCCATAACAGTTAAATCAAGTTTAAATTGTTATAAAAATTGCTCTGTGGTAAATGTATATCATTAAATTCTGTACACTAAAAAAATAAAATTTAATTTTTATGTTCAATTTAAATTGACCGTCAATTCATCTCATCTTTAAAGTAAGGATAGTTTTATCCACTTTGTCCAAGAGACTATTTTCATGTGTACCAACAAACTATTTTGCCTTTTCGTTCTTGTTCGTATTTCAAGATATTAATTCGTTTCAAGTAATATATTCGATTAAAAGTGTTATGCAACTCCCTTCTTAACTCAATATTTTGTTGTATTCCTCTGACGTAGTTAAGTTTTTAATTTTCTTTTTTATAAAATAATTTATTATAAAAAAGACAAAGTAGCAATTTTTTCAGCATAATGCCAGTATTCATCTTAAACTATAAATTTAATGATAATGTTTTCAACTTACTTAGCATAAATTAAAACGTGTTGTGCAAGGGTAACCTTTTTCATGAGATAAATAAATAATGATAGTTATTCAATCCTAACGCATGCTATTAAAAATGGAACAGACTAAGTTAAACTAATGTTATCTATCGACCAAAACATTTTAAAAATAATTTTGATTTTATTCTTAATATACACAATCCCTTTTGATACAGCTTACCTTAGCATTGACGATGAAATATTTTTAACACAGGTAGTAGAAAAAATTAAACAATCAGTTCAACAAGCATTGTGTATACTAATTATAAAATAATAAAAAAACATATTTTTTGTTTTCCCCCACCTAAGGATCTATTGAAGTGTTTAGTACCAACGAGCCCGTATAGAGGGGAAATGGAACAGTTTCAGTTCGGTTTGCTAATTCAGTCGTGAGAGGCCATTCAACAAGTTTGTATGTAAAAGTTATGCAGTTTATTTGGGTCCCGGGGGGCAGGAGTCATCGCTCATATCAACTTTACTTGCCTGACCCAACTCCCAAAACACATCCTTCATTTTGGATTTTGTGAATACAGCCGTGATTTGAGCTTCACACTCGAATCACTTTTAGAAATATACTCCCTCCGATCCCCCTATCTGTTCAAGCTAGACCTTTGATCCGTTTTCCGCGCGATTTCATACTTTGCGGGTCGCAGTTCATCGCTACTGTGTCATATATTGGGAGAATATAAGATTACTCGGTACACAGAGTCGGGGAGTATAGGGACTACATTTTAAAGATATTTGTGGTACCTAGATTTGCAATATTTGTGTGTGATTTGCATGCTCATAACCATATGTTGTAACCTTTTAATTTGGGTTACAAATCTACACATTTGAAAAAGAAAAGTAAGAACAAAAACAAAAAAAAGCACCTTTGGACAGTTTGTCTGGTACTTCCAATGGACCGATTTACATGCAGTTTGTAGGCCTATTAAATGAAAGCAAAACTTTTCTATATTTGTAGGACCTATTTACTTTAACGTGATCTTACTTCCTTATATTACTAAAATTTAAATTTCCAAGCCCTTGCAATTAATTTATTTTAATATCTTTCAAACATCTGAATGTAAGCACATGAGGTATTTGTCTAAATAAAGTAGAAGAGCAAATTCTCAAGTAGGATTTGGTTTCTTGTGGCCAGTAACAAAAATGTATATAACTATAATGAATTATTCTATGAGTATAAAGGAAAAGTAACACAGTACTATTTAAACTACTCTATTTTATAGTTAGTTGATTAAGAAATAAATAAGTTTTGATTGTTTAATTGTTTTAAATTTGCTAAATTTTGTAAAGTAACTGTTTAATTGTAAGGAAATAGCAATATCAATAAGTACATTTTATATGTTTCACAACATCTGCCTATCGCTCTACTCACAGTGGCTGGAGCTGTATCCGTCGAGTATCGACGGGAAATGACTCATAATATTAAATACTGATTGGTCTTGGTATGGTCTTTGTAATTTTGTGTATAATTAATATTTTTTGCAGTTGGAAAAATTTATTGACAGCAAATTTAAAATGTGTTGGAGCGTTACAAAAAAATTACCATTCTGTATCATTTTGCAGATTAAATTGCTGCAAAACGCATTGTACTCTATGAGCATATAAAGAGAACACTTTTCCGAATTTGAATTATTACTAATATAAAGACATTTTTAATTTGATACTTAATTTATGATGTTGTGGGATAGGTAAGAGGATATAAAAACGTTTAAAAATTGAGTAAGTATAACTATTACTTTAACAGGATACTTTCTTAACAATCCAACATAGTATTTATCTTACATTTTCTTCTCAAAGTTTGTTATAAGATGACTTAGTTGATTGAAAATGTATAAATAAATGAGAAATGGGCAATAATACCCCCGTCGGAGCAGACCTGCGTACTGACGGAATTTCCAACAGAATTCATTTTTTGCATACACATTGGAAATGAGGATGTAGGTTTGCTGTCATGGTGATGTTGTAAGTAATAGTATACTCCTTCCACAGTATAGGTACTGTAAATACTACTAATTAAACAAGTTCTGGTTTTTTTATTTGATTCTTAACCCATGGCAGGTATGTAGGTTTGCCGCCATATGGGTGATGTAAGTAAACATAAGTTAAACCCTACCTAGTGAATTTACATACTAAATTTGACCAAGTTATGTCAATAAATGAGCAAGACACAGGGTTTTGGTGATTGCCATTAAGAATAACATGGTAAACACATTTTTGTATTTTCTCCGTAAAATATTAAGCCAAGTTAAAAATTCAAAATATTTCATTGTTGGTTTATAAGCTTTTTGAAATGGTTTTAGTTAAAGATCTTGCATTTTTTAAATTGAGGTCCAAAAATCCAAAAACCCCATTTGAACCCGTTGGAAACTCCATAAACCCCGTTTCCATAACCCGATAAGGCTGGTTCGCGAACTTATGAAAATTGATCGTCCTACACCTTCATACGAAATTTCATCAAAATCGGAATTTACTTCATAAGTTGTCAATACCACGGAAACATAGATGTATACATACATAGACATGAAAATGGACGAATGGTGTTTTTGCCTCCTGGGGACCTAAACATGAAAGAGTAACATGGACTCGGGCTTAGACATTACCATTGCCACTACCTTAATAGCGTATTCCCTAAATGAAAATTCCCTAAAAAAAAGCAATCCGTTAAAACGTACTAAATCCATTGGGTTTAAGACAAATATGACAATTTTATACTTTAAAACAAGCAATGTATGTACGGGCAAATTTTTCGCTCCAAGGATTTTTTTTTACTTTTTTGTTGGTTAAGAGGATTTTGGCCACCAGCCCCTCAAAGTTCCCATGTTATTCTTATGGAGATTTTTAAATTGAACGAAATCAGCTAATAACTGTAGATATAAATCAATGTGTTACTTCTTTATCCTGTAGTTTAGGAAAATTATACCAAAGGGCTGCATCCATCGGCCTGACGAGTGAGCGAAGCGAACAAGCTCGTGTTAAAAAGGAAGAGAACGAGTTTTGTGTGAGAAACGAAAGTAATAATTTTACCCAGCGTAAGCTCGGTCCCCCTGGTTCTATCTCTTTAATTAACCTTTCTGTAAGATCGATCAGATCATGTAAGATTCCTTACACAATTAGAACGAGGAAAAGAGTTATAATCTTTCAAAGCAATTAAATATACACCTAATAATAGACTGTCTACTCATATATGTTTAATCTTTCCAAGCAGACTTATGAGGAAAGCCTGTGTAAAGGAGACAGAACGTAGAAGATGACAACGTCGCAGTAGAGTCTATCTCCAAAGAGGAATGATTACATTTGATGCTTAATTACCTCATCCATGTTTTGACTGGAGCCTTTGAAGATCGGTGGAGTGTGGTTATTAGGCTGGGGTCCAGCGAGGCGTGAATACAATCATCCCCCGTGGTAATTGTAGGCATGCGATCACGGGCGATATTAATGCACTGAGGCTCGGTCGCCATTGGGTGACAATAAACATTACATACAATTGCAGCATTCATGTTCAAAGTATTATGAAAATTAGGGGGAGGTTTGGTGTCACTTTGATCCCTAGTAAAAAACAGTTTAAAAGTGAACATAATAAACAACTTTATTTTTAATATTTTGGTAAGAATTTTTGACTTAAACATTATATTTTAAAGTTAAAAAATGCTTCGTTTCTACCATCGAGATGTCTACATGATAGTAGGGTATTAAAGTTAAGGATTGATGTTATGGTTCTTTTAGATTAAAAATAGCAGAAAAACACAAGGTATAGAACAATAAAAATAGACACATTGTAACACAAGTGTACACAAACTTTTAATTATAAAAGATAATTATTTTCATTTCTTGCTTAGCAGAAGTTTTACATATCTGTTTTATATTTTAAGTTGTATTAGGTCTAAATATTTAAGAGTCATCTTCACCTTTGTCCTGGTAGCCCATTGTTGCGCAGTCGGCAATGTTAACCATATGGCCTTTATGTAAAACATGGTATTTTATTCCCCTGTTTTGGACGCCGTTTTTCAACCGATTTACTCTAAACTTGGTAAGTGTTTGGTTGAATAGTTATATTAAGTCCCTCATACCTAAAAATTTTGAAAATCTAACAAATATTACTGTCTGTGACAAATCAAAGCAAATCGATTTTAATTAGTAATATTTGTAAATTTTAAAAATTGTGAGGTATGAGGGACCTAATATAACTATTCAATTAAACATTTACCAAGTTTTAAGTAAATCGGTTTAAAAACGGCGTCCGAAACATGAGAATAAAATACCATGTTTTGCATAAAAGCCGTATGGTTAACATTGCCGTCTGCGCAACAATGGGCCACGGGCCCAAAGGTAAAGATGACTCTTAAGTTGATCTTATATGGGTACCTGGGGCCCGAGGATGTGTTTGGTAAATTTTCACAATTATTCGTAGTCAATCATAGACTGTGCACTAAAATGGCTTGCAAGTTCAAAAATGCTTGTTCTTATTCAAGACAAACTCGTTCAATCTGTTTTCTCGCTTAAACGACGATCTCGTTCGCTTCGCTCACTCGCTTTCATAAAGGGAAACGACATGTACTATATACTGAAGCGAATGGTGTACATGGACAGTTAGGTTTTGACGGCCGTTTCAGCAACTTTTTTAGTTTCCGTAAGACCAATATAAAAATTTTTGAATTAAAATTAAAGATTATAACGTAATTAGATTTTTAAACATGAACACCGATATAAATATAATTATTATAAAAGAAATGCGTTCTTTGTTTCAAGTTCATTGTAGGTATTGTGAGTTTATATTATTATTTTGTAAATTATTGAGGACGTTTCTTATCACTGATCAGTGTAAACGTTTCGTTTTGATAATGTCATCATCACCAGATAATGATAATGACGTTTCGGGACGTTCTGTACGCGGCATTGCTGGCGTGTAGTTGGCTCCCTTGTGATTTCTCCTAATTAGTGCAGTGTGTTTTTCACTTTAATTTTTTCCTTCGTTTTGGCTGCTTTCACAGTTTTCTGCTTAAGATTTGTTAATTTATTCGAGTTTTATTTTTTGTGACTGCCTTTTCTATTTTCAGGGTTGGCTGTTTCAGGATCACATGGTTTTTTTACTATCATTTGAAAAGATTTTGGTGTTTCTTCCTCGTGAAGACAGAAAAGGTTGCAGATACCGAAATGTCGTCAATTTGTTTTTACTATATAACCATTTATATAAATATAATAATTTATATAAACAAATTTTCCAATATCAGCCATGGAAAATTTCCTTAAAAATTCACTAAATAATAAGTATGTCAAGAACACAAATCTTACTCTGAACTGTAAACAGCTGACTACTTTAATTGATATAGTTTTTGTAACACATGTTATTAAAATGTATGATTGTTTAGTGGTTGCTAAGAAGGAAAGCATGTTTTGTTATGAATGTTTTTAAATAGAAGTGATGTTGTTTTTTTGAATTAAATTGAAGTTTTGTTAACTGTACAATATTTTGATCCTTTTTTATTTTGAGTTCTTATCCTAGGCGAGAGATAGTGAAATTGACATTTGGCGCTACAACGTGGGCATAGTATCTTAGTCAATTTTTTGAAATTCTCAATGGATAAGGCAAGAAGAAAGAGGTCATTGTACAGAAGACAATTTACAAAACAACTCGGACTTCTAGAAGAATATTTAGAAGGTGGAAAGTTAGAGGAAGCTCAAGGATGCTTTAAGGTTTTAGAGGACTGCATGCAAACAATTTCCAGTCTAGATGAGGAACTCGTGGAACACATGCTAGGTGAACAGGATGTAACAGAAGAGGATCTGGCGAAGGAATCTGAGTTATGATTTGACTACAGGAGTAAGTTTGAACTCATCAAGGTACGTCTGTTAGGTAAACTTAATGAATCCTCAGCAGATCAAAAATCAGTTTCTAATGTATCTGTTACCAATAAAAAGAGTTACTACTTACGTTTGCCTAAAGTAGAGTTACGTAAATTCTCGGGAGATTTAAGAGAATGGTTGCCTTTTTGGAACCAATATTAAAGGATTCATGATGACAATAGTATTCCTGCTGTAGATAAATTTTATTATTTAGATCAAGCTATTGTTAAAGACTCTCGAGCCTGGAGTGTTCTAGAATGTTTTCCACCAACAGAGGAAAACTATCCTTTGGCAATAAATGCTTTAAAGGAACGTTTCGGTAGGGAAGATGTTTTGATTGAAATTTATATTAGAGATTTGCTTAGTTTGACTCTTCCTACAAATAAATTATGTTCCCTGGCAGAGATGTATGACAAACTTGAGTGTCGTTTAAAGGCACTTGAAGTTTTAGGTGTAACCAAGGGAAAGTGTGCCTCCATTCTTTGTCTTTTATTGGAATCATGTATGTCAGAAGATTTTTTAAGGGTTTGGCAAAGGAGTTACACTGATAGGGACACACCTTCTGCTGAAATCAGGCTTGAGAAATTTATGGCTTTTATGAAAAGCGAGGTACAAAATGAAGAGAGAATTTTAGTTGCTATGTCTGGTTTTGAGGAACCTACTAAGGATAAAAATTCTGAAAAGGGGGTTAGTTCTAGTAAACTTTCGAAAGTTAAGGTCTCTACTCCTAGTGCCACAGGGTTGTTGTCATTGAGCGACAAAAAACAATATGTTTGTATATTTTGTAATGATACTCGACACAGTAGTCCAGATTGTTACAAAGCAAGAGACATGTCATACTCAGACAGGTTAAACATAGTTAAAAGTAAAAAATGTTGTCTGATTTGTATGAAAGCTAATCATGTTGCTAAATTTTGTAAGTTCAGACAGAAGTGTATTGTGTGTGACAAACGACATCAGCTTTTATTATGTCCTGACTTCAAGAGGCAAAAGCCGGAACATGTTTTACCTTCAAAACCTGCTAATATTCCTAACCAAGATAATGTTTTAGCTAATGTTACATCTGACAGCGTGCTTCTTCCTACCCTAATGGTCAAGATACGAGGAAATGGAGTGGAAAAGGTCGCCAGAGCAGTGTTGGACACGGGATCGCAGCGCTCCTACCTTCTGAAAGAAACAGCCCAAGAGATGAGGTATTCTCCATTTGAGGAAGAAAACATCGTGCATACTTTGTTTGGAGGTAAAAGGTCAAATATCTGTAAACATAATAAATACAAGCTCTATCTGTCAAGTATTGATGGTAATTACTTGTGTAATTTTGATGTATTAGACCAGGAAAACATTTGTGATGATGTACCTCATGTTAGGGAAGGTTTACTGAAGGAAGTGAATCAATTTGGTCTCCTGCCAAATCAGTTTCAGGACTGTTCTGGTCCAATAGAAATCCTTATTGGGGCTGATGTTGTGGGGAAAATATTTACCGGTAATGTGAAAATTCTTGCTTCTGGTTTAACTGCTGTTGAAACTAATTTGGGATGGACACTGATGGGTAAAATACCAAACTCTGAACCAAAATTGAGTAAAGCTATGGTAGTCACTTCAATGTTTGTTGACAGCTTAAATATTTCAGATCTCTGGAAATTAGATTTAATTGGTATTTCGGACCCTACTGATGTCAAGAGTAAATTGGATGTCCAAAAAGGGGTTGATAAGTTTTTCTTGGATACTCTTAAGGTAGATTCAGAGGGGAGGTATGAAGTAAAACTTCCATGGAAAGAGTACCATCCGCCCTTACCATCCAACCAGTCTTTAGCAGGAAAAAGGTTGGAATCCACTATAGAGAAGTTAGAAAGGGATGGGGTATACTCCAAGTACCAACAAGTCTTTGATGAATGGGAAGGTGAGTCTATAATTGAAAAGGTTCCTGAATCTGAGTTAAATAAAATTAAGCATTTTTTACCACACAATATCTCAGTAATATATCTCAGCAATATCCTCAGTAATTAAGGAACAAGGTACAACAAAGGTACGTCCAGTATTTGATGCCTCTGCCCATGAGTCAAAGAACCATTCTTTGAATGACTGCCTGGAAAAGGGTGCTAATTTAATTGAACAGATCCCCAGTCTACTTCTGCGTTTCAGATTAAAACCTAAAGGAGTTGTGGCAGATGTAAGAAAAGCCTTTCTGCAAATTAGTGTAAGTCCAGATGACCGTAATTACTTGTGTTATTTATGGAAAGATGAACTTGGAAATACAGTAGTTTATCGTCACAAGCGAGTAGTGTTTGGAGTAGTATGTAGTCCATATCAACTAAATGCAGTTATTCAGCATCATCTGTCCATCACCTGTCGTGAATGTCAGCAAGGGTTATCTCCATTTTCATTGACAACTATTGAAACATTGGCAAGTTCGTTCTATGTAGATAATTTTATTACAAGTGTTGACAATGATGAAAGGCTTCAGTCGTTGATTCACGAAGCTCGAGAAATCATGGCAAGGGGTAAATTCGACCTTCGTGGGTGGGAGTACAATGATCCAAATCTAGACAATGATAATAGTACTACGAGTGTCTTAGGTTTAGTATGGGATAGGAAGGAAGACGTACTTTCTGTAAATTCTAAAGTTCTTCGGCACCCGCACCTACCAGAGAAGGTAACAAAAAGGACTATCCTTTCAATGTCTCATAGCATCTATGATCCAATTGGTTTTACAAGCCCAGTTACCCTAGAGCCAAAATTGCTGTTACGAGAACTCTGGAGTCCAAAAACTGAGTGGGACGAAAAGGTCAATGATGAAGTTGAAAAAAGATTTTTGTTGTGGGCAAAGGACTTAGTCTATATTGAAAACGTCAAGATAAACAGATGGCTTCTAGAATATTCTTCGACAGGTAAATGGTCTATTCATACCTTTTGCGATGCTAGTGAGTCAGCTTATTCTACTGCTATATTTCTTCGGGTTGAGTCAGAAGAGGGAGTTTCAGTGCAGCTGATTCAAGCGAAAACAAGAGTAGCTCCCGTTAAATACGTAACAATTCCTCGTTTGGAACTCCTAGGAGCACTTATTGGTGCGAGGCTTTATCAATCTGTGCGGCAATTTCTACCAGCTGATTGTGAGTCGTACTTCCGGAGTGACTCCACAACCGTCTTGGCCTGGATCCATCGTGATAACAGTGGGCCCCCTTTGTTAGAAATCGAGTAACAGAAATAAGGAAAGCGGCGAGGCCAGAACAATGGAATCATGTCCCTGGAGCTCTTAATCCCGCTGACTTACCTTCTAGGGGATGCACAGCAAAACATCTTGTACAATCGTCATGGTGGGAGGGACCACCTTGGCTAAAGAAATCAAAAGTGGAGTGGCCATCACACGAACTTGTATATAATGAAGAAACTAGTATAAGGGGAAATTTTAAGGACAGTGTGAGCAGTCGGAGTGTCTTACTAAAACTAAAACAAGATGTGGAAGACCAGTGAAAATCCCAAAAAGACATGTACAATAGTGATGAAGTTAACCATGCCTGGTTAACTTGGTGGGAGAATGTCAAGAACACAAATCTTACTCTGAACTGTAAACAGCTGACTACTTTAATTGAAATAGTTTTTGTAACACATGTTATTAAAATGTATGATTGTTTAGTGGTTTCTAAGAAGGAAAGCATGTTTTGTTATGAATGTTTTTAAATAGAAGTGATGTTGTTTTTTTGAATTAAATTGAAGTTTTGTTAACTGTACAATATTTTGAACCTTTTTTTATTTTGAGTTCTTATCCTAGGCGAGAGATAGTGAAATTGACAAAGTAAAATAAGATATTTTCATCTATTGAATAAAATTATTTTTTAGTTATAGAGATCTGTTTAAGATACCATACTCGTATTGAGTATAGAATACTATAATATAAGTGTAAACGTATGCATATTGTATACATGCAAGCTGAGTTCAAAACGGCTCCAACGATTTTCTGAAAAGTTTTGAAATAACTCAGTATGGGATAAGAATATATTGTCCACAGTTCTAGGTATGTGTTAGGAAAACTCTCTGCTTTGTATTCTTAAATTTAAACTCTTAAAACTTTGACATTCGTCTTATGGAGTTGAAAATAAAAAAAAAAAAAAAAAAACTCAATTGTCTAAGTATGAACCACGTGCTTCAGTATAAAGACGAGTTTTAGCATAAGATAGCTAGTGATTTACTAAACGGAGTAAAAATAAATTTCGTTATTTTTTATTTTAGTTTATATTGTTGATTTTTATTGGTTGTTTAGATCAAACTAAATCGTAAGAATGAAACAATCATGTATTTTTTTAATGAAATCTATAGTTATATAAAACGCTAAGGTGGTTTTCTAATTGGAGGATACACTGGTTAACAATCAAACGGGAAAAAATATTTTAATCCTCGATATATAGCAACATGTATATAACATTAGCTCTTTATACAAACAAAAGAATATTTAACAATAATAACATTAACTGATAACTGAAGTAAAATCCAGTTTGAACGTTTTGTTCAACAAGTTAATACTAGAGTGCAGCATCCTTAGGCGTGTATTAAAACATTATGAAACACGTGTGAGCGAAGGGAATGGGCTAGCCGTAGAGGCGAGGGACGGATAGGCACATGAATGATATTGTACTACAAAAGAATTGGTAGCAAATATTGCCCCCCCCCCCCCAAGTGCTTTGTTAATAATCATTAACAGTGGTTAAAATACTGTAACGCTAAGAGAACCAGTTTAATGTTGAAGACCCTTCAATTTACCACCAATATCTACTCTTTTCCTAAGAGGTATCATTGCTTATACTTAAGAGTTATCATCTACTTTTGGCTAGAATGACAGTCGGCTATGTAAACCATATGGTTTTTAAACAAAACATTTGGTATTTTATTTCCCTGTCCCGTTTCCAACCGATTTTTTAAGTATTAATTATTGAGTTAAATATTTAAATTTTGACTCCCATACCTTAAAAATAAAAAATAAATTAAAATATAAATCTAAGTAACTGCTAAAGTAACTCCATTTGACAAAATATTAAAATTGTTTTTACTAATACAATTTATTTCTATATATGTATGAGGTATGAGGGCAAGAGAACAACCTTAACCTCCATTAACCAATATTTCCTAACGATAAAAAAAACCTAAACAGGGCAAGGTGACCTTGCCTTGTTTAGGTCTTTTTATCGTTAGGAAATATTAAGGTGGAGGCATGTTTTCAATCTGAGTAAAATAATCCAGGCAAGTGTTCATTGTTTTATAGGAAAAGAAGATAACTCCTAACTTTCAAGGTAGAAATAATAATTACAGAAAACGTGTTTCACATAATCTAGTTATTATGTAAGGGATTTTGCTCTAAAGGTAAGCAACTCAAGTGGTGAAACTTAAAAAAGGTGATTCGAGCCTCCGGTCCACTTTTTTGGTACAGTACTAAGTTCAATTGAGTTGATTATGAAAAAATATGAAACAAGCATCCTATCATCTAAATTACTTTTTGTGCACTTATACGTTTCCATTGTAAGAAGATGTCCCGTCGATATTGCATTGAAATCCAGTTAAATAAATTTAACAACGTTCACATTTAAACTACGCTTAACTTTTTTAAAACATAATTTTAGATAATATTTGGGTTTAATACATTTAATAAAATAATTCAAAAGTAGAAAAGTTAAGATTTAGAGAATAAATTGTTAAAGATTTAGTATTATATAAATTTTTTCCTCTTTATGATCAACTATAGGTTAAAGTTACAGTTGAATGTTTTATTATATAATTTCATTAGTTTAAGGATTTAGAATAATTATAATAGGATTTATAGATTCCCCCTTTCACTACAGTAAAAAAAAACTTTTTGGACGTAACCTGTAGGTCAAAATTTTTTTATTGTATAATAGAGCGAGTTTTATTTCCTCAATCTAACGGCAAGTCGCATTACTGTCGAATAAATTAAAATTTTAACAATTTATCATACATTTAATTACCATAGTCTACGACTTCAACCCTCGGGTGTTGGCGGGCAAGTTTTCAGCGATAGCGTAATTTATTCCTAATTGGAGGCCGTGTTTTTATCCGAACGGGGATCTCCCTGCAAGAAATATAAATTATCGAGTCAGAGAATGAAAACAAGGCGAAAAGTAAAATAAAAAGTGCGGTGTGAAGCGGTGTAAGGGTGGGGGGATGATAGATGCGACGGAACTGCAATACGCACCGGGACGAAGACATCCTGGCTGGTGCTCGCGAAATATGAGTGTACCCATGGCAATATACAAGGCTCTTCTTTTATTTATACCACGTGAAACTCACTTCGCATCTCTGTCTACGATAATTGAATTTGGAACTTTATATGTATATCGCGTTCGGTGACGGCGGTATGAAACAATGCTTATAGCATCTCCCTCAAGTAGCACCCCTTCCACAGTACGCTGCGTTATTGCTTAGAAGTTTTTGTCGGTATGTTGCCAACCAATAATGAGTAAAACATTTTCTGGGGAAAGTTCTAATTGATTGCAGAATTAATCTTGGGGGCTTTTAAAAATTACATAAACAATTATTTATAAAGAGGAATTTTTTTCATTTTTCAATAAAAATTATTTGTTTTTAAGTAGTTTCTTTTCCATTAATTTAAAAGACCTTTTTTATAATTTGTAGTGTATTTTTCTAGGAAAAGAGAGATTTTTATTATTACATTTACCTTCACAAACATGACATCATTTACATTATAAATTTAGTTTTTGATTAGGTTTTTTTACATACAGCTTTTGTTTTCAATAAATGAATAAGGGTAGTTTGTTTCAAAACAGTTTTGAGGAAAGCATTACAATTAGAAAATTGTGTTAGCTATCATGATATAAAAACTCACAACTACAGTAGTGTAAATTTTGCTAGGTTGTTAAATAGTTATTCCTGTGAAATAATAGACAACTTTGATCATGCATACAAGAAATGATGCAATATTATGTCATATAATAAATATTAATTTAAGTTGGTTGCTTATTGATTATGTTGTATAGTAGGCAGTATATTGTAGTTTCTTGTACAATATTTTTGGAATAGGTTTAAATGCATGAGGTAACTTATTTTGAGAATGCCTTTAAAGAGATATACGCAAAATTATTTTCACGCTAGTTTTCTTATAGCTAATTTGTGAATTTTATCGAAACAAAATTGGCGCTTAATATTGAGCATAAATTCATAAAAATGATTAAAAAAATCATAATTCTAGAAAGAACGATGAAAATTCAGAAGAAAAATGTTATTTTTGTAATAAATTTATGAGAAGTAATTACTTTTTTAGACAATGTTTAAATGTATTTTCAAAATATAAAAATTGAATTTAATAAGACACATATATTACAATGTTTGGAAGCACTGCAGTATTACGACAATATGTTATACTTAAGAACAGTTGTCTAGATGCATACACACACTAAAAAAACTAAAATCTTGTGAATTAATACAGTGTATCGGGTAGTGGCACAGAACAGATGGCAGAGACGGAGGGAGAGGTGTATAGGTTAGCTACCTGCTGACATAACCTCACCTGGCTGCGTGTAATGTCACCTGTTTATATTTTATCCTGGCTCGCAGTGACGCCTAACGAAGTCGCATTCGAGGGGACACCGAGAGGGTAAAAAAACGTAATACCATCGAACAAAAGTGTGGTCTACGGCGAGATAGACGGGGAGAAGAGAGAGCAGGTAGTTAGTTGTTGTGGAGTTGTTGTGTAGTGAAGCCGGTTTATATTTTCATTGATTGCGCCGAACGGGCCACCAGTCCTGCGCTCCTCGCTGTTGCTTCCCCCTTCCCCCGCCACCCGCAGACAGCCTGCTTATTTATTGTACAGCTTCGATACAAGCAACAACCCCGTAGTGTTCGTAGCCCCGGAGTGCTCGCTGGACGACACGTGAGTGCGCGAGTGTGCGTGCGCGAGTGTCTCTCTGTGTCTCTCCTCATCGACCTACGACATTGCGTTTTTACAAATGTGATTTTAATTTTTTATCGTATTCCTTAAGTAATTTCCGTGGAGGGAATGTCAAAAGTTACCTTACCGTTTTCCATTTCAATTCTAACCTAATTTGTTTATCGGGTATTCTTCTTGGAGTTTTGTGTCCTGTTCGGTTTTGTATCGTTTCTATAAATACATTTTGTAGAGGTACTCTCCTACGACGGATCCTCTCCTCGAGCCGTTTTCCTCCCTCTCCTCTGCGGTTTCTGTCGACGCCGGCTCTACGGCGACCAGTGCCTGGAGTGCGGTTTCCCTCCTCTGGTCCTCACCGTCGTCAAGATTTCCCGTCAGGAAGGTGGCAGTGGTGAGCAGGGCCAGGTCGTGGTGGGCTACAGTCTAGTCGGAGTCTATCCCTGCGCGCTGTGGAAGCCCCAAACCTGCGGTTGCTCTTCCTCAGACTCCGGAGGCCCTGTACGACCCACCAGGCTGGCGTCCTCTGTAAGGCCCACTCCGTATCCGCAGCCCGAGCCCTGCCGCTGTAGGGCTCTGCCCTCCGAGGAACCCTCATGTGAGAGCGCCTCCACCCCCATGCTGTTTGTGCCGTTCACCTACGCTCCTCACCTAGCCCTTGCCAACAACAGTGTCAGCCCTTCCAACACTCCTCTTATTAAGGTTAGTTACAACCACGTTGTAATGGCATGTGTAAGTGTAACAAAGCATTTTGTATTTTCTTATGTATTAACCTGTACATTATATCTTCCAATACTGGTACGTACATACTGGATGCATTCTACCAGCCCAGAATGAATAATCAATTTAGAAGTGATTAACATTGCTCATAGAGTCTTTTAATGGAAAGAATACACTGCAGATAAACAATACAGGAATATCCTCGACATGAAAATTCAAATGTGCTCTGGACATTTGCCTACATGCTAGCTTAGTAGATGGCTTTAATTCAGTTGTCTTTGAAACATATTAAAAGAATCCAATGTAATTAATCATTATATATAAATCATTTCTATGTATAACATTTTAGTTATGTTAGAATCAGTAATGTAGGCCTATATGAGTGCCTGAATGTCGGAATCATCAATAAGGTAAATTACTTATATGAATTGTCTATATTGCTTATATCATTGGCAAGAAAAAACTCAATTGAAAAGTAACAAAGACTTCTGAAACATTGAGAAGACAATGTTGAATATTGTTTGCTATCGAAATATGATATTGTGTATTTCAGTCACATTTGAAACATTTCTTTGTATCATTATACCGTTCAGTGGTGGAATGAAGACACTTTCAAGCCGGCACCTCTTCAATGAGCCCGAGGAGGGCCCCTTAATGTACTTTTTATGGACCTCTTTCTCGAATGAATATTCCTCAACGTAAAAGCTCGTGCATTTTCTCTTTTCTAATTAAAGAAAATTGTCTTTCAAGCCTTTGTTGGGAGTATTATTTAGTTAGAGAAATCACTAAAAAGTATATAATTGCAATACCAGTTTACCTTTATTTCCTGTAATTTTCATAAAACACAGTATCTATAACTATTTCGTCTAAAAGTTTGAATCAGTTTATAGAGTCAACTAGGATGACTTTTACAGCTTTTAGAGGAAGCTAAATCTATAAAGTTTATTATAATAGAAGTAGTTAGAACAATACTTTGAAATTACAATACCTTTAGTGTACATTTTAATAAAAACCGTAGTAATGGCTTAAATACAAAACATCACTACGTGCCAGCATAAGTTTTTATATGTTTTTGATCCATTGAATGATTTTTACACACTATGTTAAGCTTGGATGACATGATTTATTTTAAAATGAAATTTCCGTTAAAACATCTCTTTCTTTTATAACATCTATAACAATGTGTATTCAAATCATCGAAAAAACTCTTGTTAATACGAGTCCTTCCTTAATTTGATTGTTTGTAATGTTTTTGTATTGTTTGATAAATTAAGAGAAAAATCACCTAGCTATTCTACTATATATATTTTTTTTTACATAAACTAAAAAAGAATAAGGATTTTTAAGTTTGCTGTTATATTTTTTTAGAACTGCATATTAGTTTTTTTTATTTATATGTAATAGTATCACCCAAATTTATTTAATCGACATTTAAAGATAACACTATTAAAAAGGGCTTTCTCGTCTTTAATAGCATACAACCACATTATAATATTGTTTAGCTTTCGCAAATTAACAAACTGAAAATAATTACTCATTCTCAGAATTATGTTTTGATTTAAATTATTTCGATTGAGAGCTTCTATTGCGTGTGGTTTAAATGTTTTGAAATGTTATTAATTTGTTAACTTAATAACAAAAACCCTTGTTAATGAAGAACTATTCTGAAAATAATGTAATTAGATTTACATAATGGGGAAGAGATGGGCATTTAAAAGAGTGTAATATAGTAAAAGAAAAACACAATAAAATACACAACTACCATCTAAAATGTTTGATCTAGAAAAAAAAAAAAAAACATAAATCCTAAAGTAATGTGGGCTTATAGTCAGTGTGATCAACTAATAATAAACTTTTTCTAGTATACAAACATCAATAATGTTTGAAATTATCATTGATACACTCTAAAAAAAGACAAAGCTCTACAGTATAAACGCGATCATCCAGTACAATTCAAACTCAAAACTATTTTTCCAAACATAATTTTTAGTTTACTTTTGGGGTTAAGAACTTTAATGGATATGGGAGTCAGTTACTGTCAAAGATTAATCTTATCTTATAATCGCATGAGGATTATTTTTATATAAGAAATACATATCCTAGTTATCAGATAATCAACATAAATGTGGATACCATTCACACTAGTTGTTAAGCTAATGATACCTTCTCAAAGTTGAAAAGAGTTCAGTGGTCAAGTTTGAAATTATGAAAGAATTTCTCAATAGTGTTGTCTACTAGAAAATATATTAAAAACCCAATAGACATTTATCATATTAGAGTACTGTGTAGGAATTTTATTTTTCGTATCCATGGAATAACTTAGCGGTATCGCAACAAAATTTAAAAAGTCAAATAATATCGTCGAATGTTTTCTTATTTTTTCTTTTTTACGAAGTGTTTTTTTATGTTGATGTATTAGATGTATATAAAAATCATGTTAGGGAAGAAGTTAAAACATTTAACATTATTTTGTTCTCTATAATTTTCCACTATTTTATGAGTAGTATTATTTTATGTGTATTTTTTATACACTCATGCGTTAATAGTGTTTTTATATTAGTATTGAGAATTACAGTTGAGAATTTATATTTGGGGGTAAAATATTTGTAATATTTGTATTTCTAAATGTTGTATACACTCAATTAAGTTGTAAATTTTACATTGAAAAGTTTTAAGTTATTTGTAAACACTGTGATCGAGGCTCAAATTTTAAACGTACGCCAATCAAACAACCCTCTAAGCCGAAAGTGTTTAAATATTTCCACCCATCTGCATTTCATGGATTAGTAGAGGATAACTGAAGTAAATATGTTTACTTTATTGTAGAATTTGTTTTAATATTTTATAAAAACTTCGTAATTTTCAGAATTTTATAGTATTTTTTTTAATACCTGTACTTAAAAATGTATACGTCATATGATACATTATTTTACGGGAACGGCAGCTCAGAGCTCTGGCCTCGCAATCCAGCGGTCCACAGTTCGATCCCGGGCTACGAAATTACATCTACAAACATGAGTGGTCTCCTCTGGCTAGCCTATGTGACTTAATGCCAAGGGCAAGGTACCCCTTTTAGATCACCACACAAACCTATAATTACGTTCAGTGGAGGTTAAAAGCAATAATAATAAAGGGTTTTGCATGTATAGGTTGAGTGTATAGGAGATTTTAAATTTTTTTGTTTTCATGATTTTATTGCAAAGATTGATTGCATGCCATTTTTTACTCATTCGTATTATTAAAGGCGAGTTTGAATTATTGTTCTTTATTCATGGAGACCTTTGATTTAATGTACAAACTGGACCAATGCTCACATTTAAGATTTTCTTATTTCAATATTTGTCTTGGGAAATAAACTTGAAGTCCCTAAATCTATTTGATAAGTTCTAGTTTTGTTACTTAAATACTATTTAAGATATTATATCGTTACAGAAAAGGTTTTATGTATTTCTTATATTTAAATGTAAATATTGTTTCATTGTTCTTATTAGCATGCAAGATCCTAAGTTCATATGATTGAATGAACGGCGTATGCTTTTAATACAATTTCCAATAAGAGTTTTTAAATGCTCTGAAAGTAATCATAATTCTGTTACAATTACTTTATATTAGTTCAATTAACAATCAATTAATTTCCTCAGTAAAATCTAAAACATCTAAAATTGTTTTTCAACAAACTAATATAAACATGTTATTATAAAAGAAAAGCCTGCTAAATAGGATTGAGCATCAGTCAAGTGCATTGAATTACATTCGTGTGTGAATTATTTTGAAGGTGAGAGGTTAAAAGTAAAATATATTCTTAGAACTAGGTTTTAGCGAATTTTCCTATAGGGAATATGCTATTACGGTAGTAGCTAGCCTTGGTAAGAAATAACTTTACTTTTTCATTTTGAGGTCCTCAGAAGCCAAAAACACAATTCGTTCATTTTCATATATATGTATATATATATATATATATATATATATATATATATATATATATATATATATATATATATATATATAGATCTATCTATCTATCTATCTATCTATCTAACTATGTGTCCGTGGTACCGATAAACTTTTAATAAGACCGCCGATTTTGATTGAATTTGGTATGAAGGTGTAAGACTAGGTCTATTTGCATGAGTTCGCGAACCAACATGATCGAGATGGGAACGGGATTTTATGGGGTTTTAAAGGCGTCAAAAATGGATTTTTGCATTTTTGGACCTCTATTTTCAAAATTCAACAATTTTAACTATAAGCATTTAAAAGAGCACAAAAACAAACAATTTTGCATTTTGATTATTTTACTTAGCTAAACAGATTCCAGAGAAAAGCTTAAAATAGGTTTCCCATTTTAATCTTATGGGGAAAGCTTAAAACAGGTTTTCCACGTTAACCTTATGGGAAATCAATAAAACCCTGTGTCTTGCTTATTTATTGACATAACATGGTAAAATTTGGTATATGCATTCATTAGGTAGAGCTGATATTAGGTTAACTTATATTTGCTTACAACATCCATATGGCGGCAAAAATACACACTCATTCCCATGGTGTTCATGGGGAAAATACAAAGTCTCAAATTTCTTTGGAAATTCGCTGGGTACGCAGGTCTACTGCGACGGGGCTGTATTAGATACTGCATCATTAAAGCAGTGGGGTGAAGTATTCTGGAGGCGCAACACTATCACAATCTGTGTACACTAGTTTGATCAAGTATGAATTAATCAAAAAAATTGCTTAAAAAAAATTAAAGATAACGAACGCTTCTAATAGCGTTCTACATTGTACACATTATACACATTAAACTGTAAAATATACCCTAAATATTTGGTGTTCAAGCGTGGTCTCAAAATTAATGCAGAGATAAAATTAAACGCTCTCATCTACGATAATGCATATTGATCTCAAAAACTGCTCTAATGATTTTATCCTAACTTTTTAAATAACTCGGTTTTGGGATAAAAATTATATTTATACAGGTCTCTTTACTAAAACATGTAATTACAATCCTACACTGAAATTTAAAGGTTTATAACAATGTTATAAAATACAAAATTTAAACGAAAGATTTTCCAAAATAGTGGACAACAAGTGAAAAGTATCATAAACATGTGTTCTTGTATGCAACCAGATAATAACTCATGCCATAATACTTTGTATAATACAAATAATTTATTAGTTTTTACGGGTGATTATGATGGTTTAAACTTAAATAAAAAGAAAGGGAATACGTTTCAATAAAAATTATAATGGTAAAAAATTATGACAATTAAAATGACTTAGAGGATTTTTATTGATAAAGAAAAATAAAAACCAAGTTTTACAGTGTCAGAATGTAGTTCAGCATGTTATACCGTGGCACAACATCATTAAAATAAAATAAAATAAAAATATCTAGTGATCGGATTGTATGAGCTCGTCTTCAAAAGGGACAAACCTTTTTATGCTCTTCATTTAAGGGTAGTGTCCAAACCTAATGATGTGATGTTTTATAATTTTATAAGTATACCCTACAGGTACTTCAATAATCCAACTCGACCATAAGGAAACTAGCTAATTGTATTGACAGTCAGTTAAATGCCTTTAATTTCCTTTATATTCAGATTGAATGTAATTAAAGTAATTGTAAAAGAAAACACTGTTTTAAAAATGTTTATATATGTTTTTTGAATTTATAAGAAATTATTTAAGCTAGATGAGCTATACAGGGTTGTTACAAATTATGCTTATTTTTTATACAGGGTGTCTCCGAACTCCTTACCGACCTTTTAAGGTATTATTCCTGGACCAAAGACAAGTCAAAATATCATGTTGAAATTGCACGGAAGTTTTTAGTTACTCACACAGCCGCCATTTTTTTCACATAATAATTTTTATTTCCGTAACGGGTGGCTGTATTCAGTTCATATTTGGTATGAGTCTTTATCATACCAAAGTACATTTTCAAGAAAAAAATTAATTTTTCCAACTATATATTTTCAAAATAGCGGCCATTTAAAATTTTCAAACTGAAATATCTTAAAATCGGTGGATTATATACAAGACACAAAAAGAGAGATTAAATTATCTAACCAATAGTACCAAGTTTGTAAGGATATAGGCCTAACTACAAATAACGGAGGTATTGCGATTTTATCCATGAAAAACATTGATTTTTCTGTTAAAATCTCCTTAATTTGCATAGATTTTAATTCAAAATCAACGTTTTTCATGAATAAAATTACAATAACTCCGTAATTTGTTGCCATATCCTTACAAACTTGACACCATTGGTTAGATAATTTAATTTGTCAACTTTTTTGTGTCTTGTAAAATCTTTATAAAATTTACCGATTTTGAGATATTTCAGTTTGAAAATTTTAAATAGCCGCTATTTTGAAAATATATAGTGGGAAAAATTAATTTTTTTCTTGAAAATGTACTTTTGTATGATAAAGACTCATACCAAATATGAACTGAATACAGCCACCCGTTACGGAAATAAAAATTATTATGTGAAAAAAAAAAAAAACAAAATGGCGGCTGTGTGAGTAACTAAAAACTTCCGTACAATTTAAACATGATATTTTGACTTGTCTTTGGTCCAGGAATAATACCTTAAAAGGTTGGTAAGGAGTTCAGAGACACCCTGTATAATATTCCCATTGCTTTATTAGTACGTTTTATAATTGCCACCAATGAAAAGTATAAAACTTTTTGTTGTTGATTTAATTGAGAACCGTTTTAATTGCCTCCAGATTTAACAGTCCTTTGACCAGTTTTGAATCCTAGAACTGTCTTTTCATCGAATTGAACGTGTTGAGTTCACACATCAACGAACCGGTATTAAATTTTTAAGTCATTTTAGAACAAAGTTTAATCACAAAATCGATAATTTAAGTTACATTTGGTTCTGGAATTGTTGCACACTAATAACCGATTCACCGGTGGGCAATACAAAATATTCTCTCTTGTTTTTAAATGCAGCTGAAGTTGAATTAAAATTATGAAATTGACAATTATCTCATTTTAAAAAGAGATTTATTGATATTTGATTTCCAATGGTAATCAAATATCAAGCCCATAGCCTAGCTATAGGCTTGTAAGCTTTAGCTCTTACTGTAGCTATAGGTAAGAGTAAGACTATAGCTTAGCCTTAGGCTTACTCTTACTAATAGAATTGTACTAGTAAAGTAATAACTGTTATTCAAATATTAAACGTGACAAGAGAAAAGAATGTGTTAATGTGCTTAAATCCAAAACTTGTTATTAATGAAATATTTAATAAAACCTACCATTAGTGTTAGTTATCTTTGTATAATAAAATCACTAATAGGCAATTACAAAAATGAAATACGAGAAGTATGATATACATTTAGAATCGAATGTGATAGATTTAATCATGAGAGAAACGTACACAGTTGAATTAGACCGCAGACATAACTGTTTAACCGCCAGTCTATCAGTGTTGATTTAACCATCGTTCGCAATCGGCCTAATGAAACCAATCCTGCTCGGCGTCCGGCGATAATCCTATCAGCGTGCTAATGTCGACGCTGAGCCTGGTAATGCAGCGCTCCGCATGTAAAACTCGCCCCCCACCCCACCACGGGGGACCGAGCTCGACATGCTTACTTGCACACTTGTAGGTATCCCAGTGGATGCCGTGAAGCCATGGTCTTCAGTTTTCTTTTCTCGTGTTTATTTTTCCTCCCAAAATTCCTACAAAGAGTAATAGGTCTTTTCTATTAGGTAGTTCCTAAGTTTTTCCTCAATTCAGAGGGTTTGCAGTAGCTTCTTATTTCTTCTAGTATGTGATTGTGAATTTTGTTTAAAGAGTTATGAGGGCCGTACTGAGCTAGCCATATCAGTTCCATGCCTATTAACGTGCACTTAGTTGTTCCGTCTAGTATTGTACTAATGAATTTCTATGTTACTTTTAAATGCATCCGGGTACTTCAGGGCTAAAAGGCAGTAGGTTCCAATAAATGCTGACGTTAAAGTAAGGATTTTTAATTTCTTAAACAGTGGCCTGCAGTGCTTGAAGTAGTAAGGCTTGATTATAATTTGAAAAATCCTTTTTTGAAGCAAAAATACTCTTCGATACCTACCGTACGTAATAACCCTATGATAGCAACCGTAGTAAACTTTCATTAGCATACCCAGATCAACTATCCTCTGCAGTCCACGTACCGGACAGCTAACTTCAGTCAACACACTCCCCACGTGATCAACATTGATAGACCATCTCAAGATGCTACTAATTTGACCTCCAAGATACTTTAATGCATCATTCACCTCAAAAGTCTATTTTCCATTTGGACTGAAGTTGGGAAATTTAGTATTATAAAACTGCAATAAATAAGTTTTTCCCTGGTTTATAACTAGTTTGTTGTCGTTACACCACTCGCTCATTTTGTTAATACCTGATTGAGTTTTTTATTGGTACTTGTCAGTTCTGGCACCGCACCGACGATTTCAAGGTTTTATCTCAGAAAGGATTGAAATAACAACACAAACACAAATTTCACGCATTTAGTTACTCCAATCATCTACGGGAGACTAGGTCCATGTCTGATTATATTTCACAAAATTTTACTGAGGTCATTTTCGTAAATGATAATGAAGAAAAGGAAACAAATATTTTTCGTCTATGAATATTGCATTTGCGGTAAAGTAATTTAAATTTTTACAAATATCTAGAACTAAATGTAAAAGGCTCTAAAATTGAATAAAATAATTATATTTCTTATCCGTTCTCATAATATCAAGTTTTAATAAAATGTTAATTCAGAAAAGTACAGAATAATAGAATCCATAAAGATATACGAACCAGTGGTCAATAATTAAAATAAAAACAAAAATATCCAAGAATTTACATTTAAATTTGTATAGCTTTAAGACATAAGAGATAATGTCTTATATTTTTTCCGTAAAACAAAGAAAGGACATTTAGACT
>CM061534.1:156000632-156058369 GCA_030545055.2 Neoaliturus tenellus | reverse complement strand
GCAAAGTACTTCATCGAAGAGATGAGGTTTATAAGTGTACATAAAATATATGCAGGAAATTTAATTCAATTACAAAATCTATATCGAACTAAAAGCCCTATCAAATAAACCAGTGCACTGCAATCCTATATGGTTGTGCCGTTTGGAGTGTTTGAATATTAAAAGCAATTTCATGAGTTTCATATTACACAAAGCTCTGTCTCTCGCGTTGTGTTCGATAAACTTCGCCATGTTTTAGTTTGAAACTCTGTAAATTAACCTAATAAATGTGCTTTTAATCATTGTAATTATGTTTGCAAATTTCGTGTTTAAGCATTACGAAACATATATTTTATTTAGTGAGTATATTTTCATATGCATAACTCATTAAATTACTATGTTTATCACGTCACAAACTTATACATATTTAAAACAAATATAAATATATTTTTATTTTTAATTTTTTAAGGTATGAATAACAGATTTTGGCCTGTTAGATAATATCTATATATTAATAGGCAAGTATGTTTCTCTTTCTCCTTTTTTCTCTGCTCGTGTGCATCGTAGAAGAAATCCACGCATAAAGTTAGAATTGTAGTGTCCTGTAGATGGGCAGATTCACATTATAATTTTCATCGAAATCCAGGGCTACGGCCTAAGGGCTATCAAAATTTCAATGTTAATCTTTTGGGAGAAGCATAATTGATTGAATCACTAGATAGCTAGCTGTTAATGCTAGCAATCCAGGAAGAACAGATGTTTCAGTAATAAAACTTTTTATATATTTTTGGCTCAAGATGAATTAAGTTTTTGGTCAAATTTTGACTCAAGGTTTTACAGTTTCACATTTTGCGTGGTCCCTAGTCTATATTAATAGGCAAGCATGTTTCGTTTCCCCCTCTTTTCTCAGCTCGTGTGCATCGAAGGAGAAATCCACGCATACCGTCAGAAAGGTGTATAGTCCTGTAGATGAGCAGAATCCCATTCTAATTCACATCGCACTCCAGGTTTACGCCCCAAGTTAACATTATTCAAAGTTCCAATGTTAATATTATGAAGGAAGGATAATTAATTTAATTGTTAGGCAGCTGTTGTAAAAACACCTGATAGAAAAACAGGAAAAACAGATGTTTCAGTTATAAGTCACGCCACATAAGTTGACGAATGGCCAAAAACAGCTGGGTTGGGCGAGGGGAGGAGAGGGCGTACTTTTCCAAAAACATGGAGCTTAAGTTGCATGCAATTTATTATAGAACAGCTGATTATCCAATCATTTTAACTGAATAGTAGTGAAAATTCATTCGTCAAGTTACGTGGCGAGGGTTATATAAGATGTTTTTAAACTTATTGGGTCCAGATCAACTGATATTTGGTTTCATTTCGATCAGGAAGCGATCTCTAGTCTATATATTAAGGTAAACGCACCAGTAGGCCTAATGGACAGTATAAGGAGAGAAGGGGGTTCAATACCGCATTGCTGGGAAATTTGAATACCTACAATAGTTTTAATGAATCAAGGTGAAGCCTGGTTTAATTTTGTTTTCAAATTATTCAATAAATTTAGTTTCCAGCATAAAATAATCTTGTATGAACCGATAAAATAAAGTTATGCACATGTTCCAGTGGTGGACAGTTAAAACAGAGCATGTACCAGTAGTGGACAGACCCTTGTTCCACTGTGGACACCTCATTGAATCTTAACGGTTTTCTATAATTTCGTGTCAAAAATAGGTTTGATTTGATAATTTGAATAAATATATTAATATTTCTTAAGCAATAAACCCACGTATTTACAATTTTTCACGGAATTACTGGCCAATGGTTCATAAAATTAATTTTAACACAATACATGAAATCAACATAAAACATGGTTGGAGAATTGCATTTTTATTGCATGTGTTGCTGTATTATTTCTATTCTAACGCTTAAGGATTTATTTAGGATCATTTGAGACTACTTGTTAAATAAGTATGGTTTAGCAGGAAACTTGTTACCTAGTTTTTTCATGTGTCTTTTTTAGCAAAAATATATTTAAAATTATATAGCTAGACCAAATAAACAACTTTTGAAGTTATTAGGGTAAAAAAGTTATAAAATTCCCCAAAACAACCTGAGAGATGTGCAGTTATCACCACGAATGGCATTGCAACATTTATACACATACATACTCAGAATGTGAACCAAAACTTTAAACTAATATTACGCTATACCACACTGTCCACTACTGGATTTTCATTAATATTCGTGTACCAGAAGTGGACAGTGTCCACTTATGTAATTTGGTAGGGTCAGGTGATCGCTAAGACGATGAATTCTTGCATCTATTCATCAAAACTTCCAAATTATTACTTTAAAGTGACCCACATTTTTCTGTGATTGCATAATTATACAATTTATAAACCTATGTATCTTTAAACCTTACTAAAATTAAGAAATGCCAAAGTCACCTCCTTATCAATTTGAATAAGAGTGACCTCTTCAATAGCAAATTTCAGTAGGCCTCATATAATAATACTCTTAATCCCTTTAAAATAAAGCATAATTCATAGCCTTTGTCTATAAACAAGAGAAAAATAATCAAAGATTATGACAACAAAAAAACAATTCGTTTTAGTTGAAAAATAAGGTAATTATTACCATTTAAAGACGAAAGGGTCCATTACTGTCACAGTGTCCACTACTGGTGCGTTTACATTAATAGGCAAGCATGTTTCTTTTCCTACTTTTTCTCAGCTTGCACGCAATTTAGAAATCTGCAAGAAATCTGCGCATACCCTTAGAAAGATAGTGTCCTGTAGATGAGCAGAGTCCCATTATAATACACATCGATCTCCAGGGCTCCACCCTTGATTCTTTAAAAGTTTCAAATAGAGGGCCCGTGAGCAAATTACGCATTTTGTAACATTTATATTTTTCTGTTTAATAACTCACATTGTTCCAAACTATTGATTTATTTACTAAAAAATACTTCAAACCTATTATTAATGTCTATTATTGTTTACAATCCGGCTTAAAAATTCGTCTTAAAGTAATCAGCTGTTAAGATATTATTCACATTTATAAACATTGTACAATGAAAGTTGGTCAACATTTTAAAGCGCCCTCGATAAATAAATCAAGGCGAGGGGGGCGAAGCCCTAAACGATATGGCCTTTTTTTAATTACGAATTGTCTACGTGCTATATCCTTTAAAATGACACCTCAATCTTAAAAATCGGTTTAGTAGGTCGAGAGAAAAAGGGACGTAACAGATGAAACCCTTAAAGAAAGAAGATAGATGTTGATCTTATGTTAGAGGGATAATTGATTGAATCATTAGACAGCTGTTTTCATAACACATCCTAGGAAATCGGGAAGAACACATGTTTCAGCTATACAACATTTTAAATCTGACTCAAGAAGAACCGAGTTTTTTGTAGAATTTTGACCGGAAGGCGATCCCTAATACATGAAATACATGAAACTTTTTAATTCATGTATAACCAAACCGGGACTGACTACACGGTAGACTGCAAAACGGTAGACTGCAAAAGTCGAATAAACATGTTTCCTTTTAGATGAATATTTACAAAACCATTCACGATTTTATTTTGAAATGTGTTTCTACTATTTTGTAAAACGACGTTGGGCAAAGTAGAGAGCGGTATACGTTAAAGCGCTGAACACGTTTGTTGGTGACCGTGTGGATGTAATTGAATGTAGTTCACACCTGTGTCTCCTGCACCGCCCAGAATCCTCTCGACAGATTAACTTTGTCTCCTTGTACTTTTCAGAAAATTTTAGCACTAATTGTAGTTTAGTACATAATTTTCTAGTTGTTATGAAGTGAAGAAATACGAGGGAGTTTTGAATGCATTCATTTGATAACTTACACTTATAATCCCAAAACTACTTTAAAATTGGAATGTTTTTTTAAAGATGTGAATATTACAATGTAATATATAATACCCCTGTCGCAGCAGACCTGCGTACTCATCGAATTTCCAAATTAGTAATATTAATTTTGATCGGATGAACCTGTAAACAAAATTGTATTATGTGCTCATAAATAGGGAAATAAATATCTATTCTCCTTACGATAAATATAGGGAAAGAGGATGCAGGTACGCTGCCACTGCAGATATGGCGAACACTGAAAGTTGGTTTTAAGAATTAAAAAAAATTATTTGGACATAAAAAATATCTGTCCATAAATAAAAGAGTTTGCCTATTCTCCATGTGAATAACATGGGAAAATACAGTAAATATAAGAGGAGAAGAGGAGCACAACTACCAGTGGTGGAGGCAGCCCAGAAGAGGCAGCTGGATTGGAATAAATCAACTAAAACAACATTTTTTGTCATAAATTATTTTGGTTTGAACAAAAAGTTGTTTTTTTTTTTTTAAACAAAACCTAAGTAGTTGGTTAAAAAAGATAAAAAAATTACATAACGTTGGAACAAAATTACAAAACTAAAATTTCAATGTCTGACTGTAATTTTCCAGGTATAACAAAACTTGCTGATAATCATGGTAATACAACAGTCCTAAAATATAACTCCCTGCGGCTTTATGGGGGCTACATCCCCATTCCCCCTTATCTATTTTATTCAAAATGTGTATGAAATACATATGATAAAAATATTAACTACAATATTAACAAAACTTTAATGAGTTACAGAATACGTTAGAATGAATAATAATGGAGATGAATTAAATATAAATAACAATTGCAATTAATTGTGGTAACATAAAATTTGTTTTACGTGTAAGGAACTTATTTTTAAAGCGTTTAACGCTTTCGTGACCAATGACGATAGTGTCTTAAACAAAGATAAGCCGGGAGGATAATGGTTCCCGCCTATATCTATGTACCTGACTGACATCTCTATAGCACAAAAAGAAAAAAAGGCCATTAATTTAAGGCATACGCTCTTTCCTAGAAAATCCAATCATAAACCGATATAAGAGTTGTAGTTCCAGAACGCCCCTTCACCAAAACAATTTTTTCTTCCTTTCTTCCTAGGTCAAAAGCCGGGCGTGACAATGAGGGCACCTGTATAATATGGCCATGCTTCATATCGTTATGTCATCACAAGGTCAAGATTCTTTTAGACTCTTTACGGACAGGGTCAGGTGATTTTTTTTAATTTTAGAACTTAGAATACATTGAGGACTGGATATAGGACGACAGAACCTTAGTCCGTGGTAGCTGTACTCTCTGGCAATACCATCAATAGAGTAATCGGATAATCGAGCCGAATTAAGCGAATATGATACCTTAAACAGAAAAAATTGCGGCATTTTAAAATTTTTGCTTATTTTTGAGTTGATTTATTATTTGACATTTTTAACTCAGCAAATTGTCCGGTCTCCTTGATTAAATTATTGTTAGTGATGAAATGACCCAACAACAACACATTGTACGATAGAGAATGGTAAACCGCAGTGAAGACAACAGAACCAAGTAACCAATAATATAAAACCGATCTTATGTGCGAAAACAAGCGAACGCTAGTTTTATAATACTTATCATGATAAATTCAATATATTTAATTTCTAATAAATAATGATCTGTTGACAAAATTCTATTATTATTTTGTGATCAACCACTATTATTATTTAGTGTTCATTGTTCGTGTAGCCATAACAGATAATGCCACCAAAAATTGGTAAATTAGTTTTTTTTACTTTTTTTGATAAAATTAATTGTCTCTTTTTAGATTCTTCACTTATTATGGGGTGATGCACCATCATGCCAAATATCAGGTTCCTAGGTCAACTAGAAGGTGAAAATCTTTTTGTACATTAGTTATACAGGGTGTCCCTGAACTCTCTACCAACTTTTCCAGGTATTATTCCTGGGCCATAGACAAGTCAAAATATCATATTCAAAATTTTGAAAACTCAAAAGTTACTCGTATAGCCGCCATTTTGTTTTTTACACAAAATAATTTTTATTTCCGTAATGGATCATTATATTAAGTTAATATTTAGCGTGAACCTTCATCATAGCAATACCCTTTCAAGAAAAAACTTATTTTTTTCTAATGTGTATTTTCAAAATGGCGTCCATTTTAAAATTTTTAACTAAAATATCAGAAAACCGGTAAATTTTATAACAATTTTACTTGACACAAAAAAGTTGACAAATTTAATTATCTAACCAATGGTACCAAGTTTGTAAGGATCTGACAACAAATAACGGAGTTATTGAGATTTTTATGCATAAAAACATTGATTTTGCATTGTAATTAATGCAAATTAAGGTAATTTTAATTGAAAAATCTCAATAACTCAGTTATTTGTTTTCAGATCTTTACAAACTTGGTACCATTGGTTAGATAATCAAATTTGTCAACTTTTTGTGTCTAGTAAAAGTTTTATAACATTTACCGGTTTTGAGATATTTTAGTTTAAAATTTTAAAATGGCCGCCATTTTGAAAATACACAGTAGAAAAAAATAAATTTTTTTGCTATGATGAAGGTTCATGCCAAATATTAACTTAATACAATGATCCATTACGGAAATAAAAATTATTTTGTGTAAAAAACAAAATGGTGGCTATACGAGTAACTTTTGAGTTTTCGAAATTTTGAATATGATATTTTGACTTGTCTATGGAACAGGAATAATACCTGAAAAAGTTGGTAGAGAGTTCAGGGACACCCTGTATATCGCAGTGTGTGATTGGCACAATTGGCAGAATTTGTGCTTGCAAGAATTTTGTATTTGCAAGCAGATAGATACTGTTTCAAGCTTAACAATAGGATAAACCATTTTGAAGGCATTGTTGCCGTTATGGGGAGATTAACCTCTATAACATCCGGTGAAGGCAGGGGAGGGGGTTATAAAAGTTAAAAATGGTTAAAAATGAAAACTTAAACTCATAAAACCAAAGATTTTGTTTGTTAAACATCAACAGCCATTTGAAATTCACTAATTACGTAGATCTGCTGCGACGGGGATATTCTTCACTGTCGTTGTTTTCTTTTGAGGATTACATAAGAATCTACACAATCCTCACCATTTTATGTGTTTAGCTAGGCCTACATATAAGTTAATATATAACACGATTCAAACATTTATTTCATTTAAATTACTTCGTAATTTCATATTTTAAGCAATTTGTAAAAAGGCTTATTAGATTCAGAGAATATTCTTAACAAACAATGAATACCATTAATAATTAATTCATGTCAACAATGCTTGCTAATTCTAACAAGGTATGAAGTTAATTATTTATTTATGGTAACAATACTACAAAGTTCCTCTGGTTGCGAGTTTGCGGTGTTAAGCGGTTTGGGTGCAACTTGGTTAAGTTTGTTGGTAACAGTAGTTTTCTTGCCACTTGAGGTTTAGTTGTGGGACTGTTGAATGTATGAACATTTTCACATTTTTGTGGTCAAATGTATTAAAAAAATAACTAACAGTGAATAATTTTAAATACGAAACGGAAACCTTCTACTTTACGACAGTTTTTTTTTTCAACACTTTACTTAAAGTTTAGACGAAAGAGTTAAATAATGAAATAATATTTTGTAAACAGATTTGGGAACAATTACAAATTTATTTAACTATTTTATTTTTATTTATTCGTAAGAAGAATTTAAGAATCTCTTCTGCGGACGTTGTTGGGGACCTGCCTGAGCTATACCCACTCAACCCACTCCTCTCATAGCCTTAGTTCTCTTCGGAAATTTTTATCCCTTCACTTCAGATGGAGCCCCTTGTTTTAGATCACCGGGATTGGGACCTTCCGGTTTTAAGGGGACTATTCCGTAGTTTATTTCTTTTTTTAATCTTCGTTTTTTAGTGGTTGCCGTTCGATTCATTTAGCCTTTTTAAGGAGTCTACACAGTGCGGTTTGGCCTGTGTTAACATTAGTTAACTGCAGAATAAACCGTGACCCGGTCAACCTTTATGATAATGTCCTACTTTTCCACATTTAAAGCAAAGAGTGAACCGATACTTTGCCGTGCACTCTCTGCGATGGTGTCCATCATAGTCCAGACACTTGAAGCACTTGGAGGACCACTGTCCTCAAACGCACCGCTTAGATGAGAAATCCCACTAAGGTTTGGACAGGTTTGAGAATTATGGTAACCTCTTCCTCAGAAAGATCGAGGACCACCATCTTTAACTGTCGCTTATTTGGTCGGCTGACGGAGACTTTGTGTCGTCTCACTGGTGCCACCAAAATCTTTGTCCAAGGCCTCTACGATCTCATCTGTCTCAGTGAGATAATAAAGACCCGTCCCCTCAATAGAGACTCGCTTGTCTGGGACGACATTTACCGTCTTCCCGACCACCGCGCCGCCTCTAGAAGCCTGCCTGTCGAATGCTTTCCCCTACTGGAAGAGAATATCTTCCATCTTTGGGGTCAGTCTGGCGCATATCACCCTGCACTTATACAATATTCATACTTTTGCTCTGTAAGCATTTGATTTATAATACAATCACATAATAACGACTAAATACATATATCTCTATATACTTACTCAGTGAAGTTATGGGGTGAGCCAAAGAAGAGAACAATTTAAAACTGTAATTTCTCAGCTGTTAATAGGATATTTCATTGTTGAGGCAGATTAATTTTTATGTAATGCCATAGAGGTTAGTTACCATGGTTCCAAGAGGTTGGTGCGACTCGTTCCACAACCGAGGAGTCAATGATAGTTTTACGTCAGCTGGTCCCGGGACATTTGATTTCAACGTTTGGTGACGTTGTATGATCTGCTATCCCCAGACCCCCAGATCCCCTGACCTCTCATGACCGTTGGTCATTAACTACCTGAAGAGTAAAGTCTTTTTTTCGAAGCCCAAAACATTTCTAAACTGAAGCAGTCCATAAGGAATGAGATCGCTGTGATTCCTCACTCCATGCTACGGAAAGTTACATCAAGTATGCAGAAAAGATGGGAGACGTATATGGATGTGGAAGGACGACACGTGAAGGACATCATCTACCATAAGTGGAAATGGCGATAAAATGTAAATATTTTAGCAAGGTTTGCAGCATTAAAATATGTTTAGTTTTCTAGTTATTTTATTTTGAAAACGTCCCTGTTTTTTGTTCACCCTGTACAACCATAACAAATGGGTTGTAAATTTTATTGTTGTAATATTCTAAACACATTATTATACTCATTATATTTCTTTATGTGAGCACCATAGAACTATAAAATATGTTTATATTTCTATGGTGAGCACTCGTACCTTTCTTTAGAGCAATTAATTTAATATTATTACTAATTTCAAATATTAAAAGGATTCTGGTTTTCATTCTTCATACAAGCCAATTATATATTTCCTCCGATAAAAGTCTATTAATCAATACAAGTAGAATAATATTAATTTTTAAAAAGTATTTGTACAAAATTATATTCATTTCCCATTTTTAGCGAATTTCCCTATAGGGAATACGCTATTACGGTAGTAGCCATGGTAAGACCTAAGCCCGGGACCACTTTACTTTTTCATTTTGAGGTCCCCAGAAGCCAAAAACACTATTCGTTAATTTTCATATATATGTATTCTACTTATATATATATATATCTATATTATATATATATATATATCTATATATCTATGTGACCGTGGTACTGATAACTTTTGAAGGGGACCTCCGATTTCGATGAAATTTGGTATGGAGGTGTAAGACCAGGTCTATTTTCATGAGTTCGCGAACCAGCATTGTCAGGTTATGGGAACGGGGTTTTATGGGGTTTCAAAGAGGTCAAAAATGGGTTTTTGGCATTTTTGGACCTTAATTTTTTAAATTCATCAATTTTAACCGAAACCATTTAAAAGAGCTTAAAAAAACAAACAATTTGGTATTTTGAATTTTTATCATAGCATAACTGGTTACGGGGCAAATCCAAAAATGTGTTTTCCATGTTATTCTTATGGGAAATCAAGAAAACCCTATATCTTGCTTATTTATTGACATAACTTATTCAAATTTGGTATGTACATTATCTATATAAGGTTTAACTTATACTTGCATACAAAACCCATATGGCGGCAAACCTACATACTCACCTCTATGGGGTTTATGGGGAAAATAAAAAATTGCCAGAGCTTGACACAATTTTTTGTTTACATTCACCAATTATTGATTAATTTAGATTTTCTAACAACACCCAATGGCAGCAAACCTACATACTCGATCCTATGGTGTTTTTTTGGGGAAAGTAAATAATCTGAAATTCCATTGGAAATTCGCTGAGTACGCAGGTCTGCTGCGACGGGGGTTTTATTTCATTTTACCAACGAAAAGGATCAATGGACAAAATGTACAATGGAATGGCAGGATTAAAAACACGCGTTTCCTTTAGCTAAATTATTTACTTTTTAGAACCCTTTCCTGGGAAAAATCTGATCAAAGGCCAACATGGTTCGCTGATTGAAACAGAATATTTCAAAGTAAACACGATCGTTTTAAATTTCATGCTCTGAGTGACTCTCCGCGCAGCTAGACCTGGGAGAGGTGTTCCTTTGAGCTGAATGTTTAATTTATTACGTTTAGATGACTAAAACTTCACCCTAACAAAAGAGATTAATCTTTTAATTTCTTTACTTAATTCTAGAATTTGTTTAGTGGGTTCCTTACAGCTGCGATATTATATTTTCCTTTATATTTTTAAAATTTATTTTATAAAGTTTGTTTAAAGTTATACTTAGAAGTTTACGTGTACGGTATTACGCGTAAAAAATAATTTTGTAAATATAATTTTTGTTATGAAAAATGTAACTAAAGCGAAGACAATGGAAAATTTTAAAATTTGTTGTACTAGTACTTTTATTTTTTATTTATCTTTAATCTTTATATTTTTACCAGAATTTGTCATTGAGCTGTGAGAGATAAATCTAATTGAATTTACAATTGTGCTTATTTTATTGACTCAATAGAGAAATAATTTGAAAATGATCTATTTGGATTCCGATATTTTAGCATTATGTAATAATAAATGTTTTTCAACACCAAAGCGTTTAAACTTTACTATAACTTTTAATATCACCAATACGGTGCCTGAAAAGATTTTTTTACATACTTTACGAAATCTTACTACTTCTTTAAAATCCTGTAACACATATTTATTTTAAAATTACTAAGATTTCAATTTTGAAAAAATAATGGTTTCTTATTAAAACAGTAACACTCTACAATTTAAAATGTAACTTTGTATTGTATTTATGAGATTAATAGTGTTGTTTCATGCAAACTTGAGGGTAGAAAGTGGGCTAGTCACAGAGTGAAAAAATTCATATTTTTTAAAAATTTAACTAAAATCCATAAAATTAACAACAGTTTATTTTATTCAAAAAAAAATATATATATATATATATATATATATATATATATATTTGCAAAACTAAATAAACAGGCTAAAAAGAAAATGCATGGTCCATAATGATTCTTCACCAATCTTGTTCATTTCACTAACTGAATATTAAAAGATATGTCGAAACCTCATCGTGTTTGGACACTTGATCTATTACACTTTTAGATTATGATCAAATCTAGTTATAATAAAGTTAATAAATATGTATAGTTTCAAATCAAATCATTTATTATTTATCGCCAAACAATTGTAATTCAACAAACGTACCATCAATTCCACGACATACCACTTACCTTTTTCTTTATACAATTGAGGCAACGTTGGACGAAACAAAATTTATGATTTGTTGGGTTATTTTCGATTAAATTAAATATTTCAACTGATTATTTTTATATTCAGGGGGGGGGGGGTGGAAGAAGGTAGCGGTAGGTAGGGTCAACATCGATGTGTGTATATTAGCGGAGTCCATGTTGGCATGGGGGGGGGGGGGGTTTGGCTTTGACGGCGTGATCAAATACGTGTCCAATCCTTTATTTAAATATTTAACTTTAAAAAACACAAACCTTTCTACAAAGGTTCAGGATCAAACGGGTTTTCAATTAGAAATTATGTTGATTTTGAGCTACAACTACCATCTACGAGAAAGTTTCGAATCTTAAATTTAAAATGTGGATATTATCAATAAGTTTTTTGTTGTTTAGAAACTAACACTAATCAAACTTTTTAACAAACACATTTTCACAAATATCTTAATACACTATTCCAAGTAAATTTTACTTTGCTATGTTAAGTACACTAATATTGTTATATTACTATTTTTTTACAACTAACATTAATAAGTTTAATAATATATCTGGGTAATATCTATGAACAATGTATCTGTATTGATTGTTTACCTTTATTAAAATCAAAGTATTTTGTCTAAGCGTTCAACAAACAATTAGTTTTCAATAAAAAGTGACAATTTTTTCTTGCAAGATAAGCAAAACACATCATTTCCACACATAGTAATAGAATTCAATTCACTTGTTTGGTTAGGCACAGAAAGAAACTAAAACATGAATTTTAACGGAAGAGTCAGCTGATTTGTGAGCTTATAATTGTGAGTTTTCTATAATGACACTTCTTCCGTCAATTGCCAAGATCTCTCAGGTCTCGGACCTGTATCATAAAGTGATACCTTTATCTTAAAGTTCACTTTATGTAACTGGTTTTTATATGGTTTGATAATTTACCTCCCTATGATATATTACTTGCAATATCATTATTGTTTCTTACTACAACACTCGTATATAAAACGTATTAAACAATGACAAAATAAGATTTGTAAAGAAATTCTTATTTAACTTCACTTACCGTAAGTCCAATAACATTTAGACATCTTTAAATGCAATATTTGTTTCAAATTTAAAAAGTTTAGCATTGATTTTTGTTCATATAAAATTTTCTGTTATGGAGATATAAAAACAATATATAATTAAAAGAATGTTGCAAATTTAAGGAGACCTGTAAATATTAATATTTATAAATAACAGTTGGCCCTAAAGATTTTAAAAACCAAACGCAATACCTTTTAAATTTACTACTTTCAAAGTTTACAAATAAAATATATTGTAAAGTTTTGTACATCTTAATATATGTGTGGTTTATGGATGCAAAACTTCGTTAAAGTTCTTTGGAGTTACAAATAGGTATTTGTTGTATATAAATTTACAAGTTGAATTTTATACATAGTAATAACAATACATTAATTTCGATAGATACAATGTACACTTTTCTTTTTGGCGTAAACTGGAATGTTTACGGTTGTTCATTAAACATAACGTTTCAAAACAGGACAGTTTTGCTGTGACGGAACAATAAATACGTTTGAATAAAACCCATTAATTTAATGGAGGATTGTCGATGGTGGAGGGGGGGATGAGGGGGACAGATGGCAGCCTGGAAGATTCAACTCCACACCGAACAACAGTGAATTATTTAATTGTTTTTTATTACTACGCTTGATATACGGGCACGGGTTGCAACTGTTGTTTCATACGCAATTCCCAGACATAAAATGCTTTACTGTTCATCGGGTCGAACATTTTAAGATGATATGGCTTTTTGCAGTAAAAACTGACTGCGTCGTTTTATCTTTATACAACAAAGCATATGCATATAAAAAAAGATAAAAACATCAAGACTTTCATGTTAAAATCTCTACTTATTTGTGAACCATGAAAAATACTAATATTTACTTTAAAGCTCTGTTAAAAGTTTACAATATAAACCACTTGCTACTTACTCAAAAATCAAAACTCCTTTTTGTAGACTATGTAACAAATTTAAAATATATTACAAATTAACGGCTACTAGCGATCGTATTGTGTGGTAAAATCTTGTAGTTTTAATTAGGCTACATAACTATCGTCAAATTTCGGTTTGATAAAAATAATGTAACCTACGTATTTTGGCATGGCATGTTATAATTATGGACATTATTTATTATTTGACTTTTAAACCGAATAATAAAGTGAATTGTCCTCTTGTAAGGCGAAAAAAACAAATATCCCTTTTCTTATGAACACTTTAAGTAAATTCTCTAAGTGAATATGTTTATTTATTTATAAAATAATGTGTTATTAAGGTATGGAAAAGACCATCTGCATAAATGTTTTTAAGTTTACCTTCGTTTTGTAAGATATGACTATTAAAAAACCTAAGAAAAAATCTATTACGATTTGCAGGGTGAAATGAATTATTTCGAGACTTATTTCGCTTAATTAACATGTGTGTATAAACTCTAACAATATACCACTGTTAAAAACGAACACTACTTTTGGAAATTTTAAGTTAATTTTGTACGATAAGCCAAAAATATAGATGATATTATATATTATTCTAAGTGCTATCAAATTACTTTTCTAGGTTTACCTTTATTTCGTAAGATATGACTACAGTATTACAAAACCCAAGAAAAAAATCTCTTACGTGTTGCGTAATGAATTACATTATTTATTTATTTATAGACTCAATTCACTTAATTAACACGTGTGTATATCAACTTTAACAATATACAGCTGTTAAAACCTACACTACTTTTTTAATTTTAAGTTTACTTTCGTACTACAAGCCAGCAATATTGATGTAATTTTATAATATTGCTAATTTATACTAAATGCTATCAAACTTACTTTGATTATTAGTTGAGATTCCAACTCTGTTCTTGATCTTCTAGAGAAAACTTTCACACCGTTTAAAGTTACAAACATTATAAAAAAAATCCTTTCAGCGGCGAATAATTATTAGAATAGCAGCACAATTCATCAAAGCAGTTAACAAACAATCAACAGCATCGTCCGCAGCATGTTGATGTTTCATACATGCACGCGACACCGCCAATGGCGCTCGGGTGGAGACACCTGGATAAACACTTTTTATCTTTCATCAAAATTTTTAACGATATATTGTTTGTAATGCAGAGTAAAATTAAATAATAATTAGTGTAGTAAAATTAAGCCAAAATATGGCTGGAAAATGAAAAAATTTTTGGACAGCTAATTTTTGCTGAAATGTATTCTATGTCATCCCCTGACCTCCCTCAGAAAAGTCCCCTGAGATCCCCAGTGGGCAACATGCCTAAAAATGATGGTATGGCCCTCGTGGAGTCAGAAATAAGTCTTTCGTCGACTAATAGGTTTATTTATATCAAATTAAAGTTCTTAAGCAGTAGAATTTAATGCCGCAAACCCCACCTCAAAAGGTTGCTTCAGTCGAAAATGGCAGCCTGTCAAACTTTGAATAAAAACCAAATTTTAATCTACACGCTTAAAAATGTAATAATATTCTAAATACTTGACCTTTTGAGATCCGGTTTGCGGCAAACGTTTGCTTGTACAATTACCTTAGCAAATAAGGATAGCTTGACTTATGCCCATCATATTACCCTTGAACCACCCTCTACATGGACGTCCCAAAGAGGGAGTTTTGAAATTTTTTTCTTAGTCCATAGCCATGCTATACATCATTTTGAAGGTCTTAATAAGGAGAGTACATTGCCGCAAACCAGACCTCAAAAGGTCAAATATGTCGGAAGTTATTGCATTTCAAAGTTTTGATAATATTATTTTATTCTAAATTTCGAACGTCTGCCATTTTTCTCTCGACCGTTATATTTAGGTCGGGTTTACGGCATTGTACTCTACATTTTAAGACCTTTAATTTGATATATATAAACCTTCTGGAATGTAATCAAATGTAATATGCTTAATATCAAAATTTATTTGAACTCCTTACAGGCCAACCCCTCATTTTTGGGCATGATGCCCACATGGGATTTCAGGGGACTTTTTGGAGGAAGGTCAGGGGATGCCATAGAACACATTTCAAAAGAAATTAGCTTTCCAAAAATTATTTCATTTTTCCCGACTAATTTTACTACACTAAATGTGGAATTGCACTTTTATCTTTATAAAAAAAACCCATTTTATATTCTGTAATTATTTTGGAAAGATAAACAAGTTCATTTTGTAATTAATCAAAGATTAATTGTAATAATTGATGGTACAAATCAGTATTAAATGCATTTATAATTCGTTTAAATTATTTTCTATTCAGTATCTAGTTTGAATTCCCAAAACAAACCAGTACTTAATAGTGTAAGAGCGGTTTACCATTTATGTATGATAATAGTATCACCAGGTAATCTCTCGAAAGCGAGTTGGTGGTGGTAAGCAGCTTTCGACCAACTTGCAGCTAAGATGCCAGCTTCTTTGCCACTAGAGACTAGCGAGTCCGTCTTCTATATTATTAAGGAGTACAACTTGTGCATTCTGCCGTTGTGTTCTCTTTTTAATAAAGTTAGAAGATACAGATTTTGGTCATGATATAGTTATTTTACATAACAACTTCATGTAGTTCATAATTATTTTGGTATAAGAGTGTCTATTTATTGAATTAAAGCTAGACATTTTTTGTCATTTGCTATTCAAGTACAGTATTTAAAAAGTTTTAATTTTTTGAATGTTTTAAGTATATTTTTTTTTAATTATACATCTAAATGGCGCTAAACACAATTAAAACATTATAACCTTCCGAGTTAATATATTAATTAACGGCTATAATTTTATCCTGGGTGTTTATCCTCATTATATTAGTTCCTCGTCTAAAATTAAAAACCCAAAATCAATTGTTTTTCTATCACTTAGGTACCACTTTGGCAGCATTAGCTAGATTACAACTTTTATATTAATTATAAAAATGTTATGATCATTTTTCGGAATATTTACAATTTTAATTCAAAGTAAAAAAACCTAAGTTTTTACGTGTACAAAGGGTGCTATGCACAATATACAAAATGCTTCATACAGTAATGTTTGTTACAGATCATTGTTTATTATCAAAATTGCTTCATGATTTAAAGGTAAAAAAAAAATTGTTAAGTGTATGAAAATGTATGAAAATTATTTTTTTAACATTTGATGTCTTTAAAACCCACATTCCAAACTGATGCGATATGTGATACACAATTTCTATATATATTTCTGTCATTAGGCCTAACTAATTGTGTATCATCAATATGAGTTTTCCTTCTCATGCACATTGTGTTTTGTAAAAAACTGTTCACAACAAATTGCTGGAGTTTAAAAACCGTTTACCGAGAAACCGAAACTGTATCCTCGGTGTACAATGATCAATGATTCCCCTCTACTCCCTCCCAACCCCTGTATCACAGTACTCCCCCCTCGACTCTCCCTCCCCCACTGCATTAGGCCGACTGAGGGTAGGCTGGCCGACAGCTGAAATCCACTGCGCAAAAAACATCTAAAATTAAATACTATTTAGCCACAGAACAGCAGTAATGTCTTAAATAAGTGGTATACAAGATTGATAACAATAAGATTTTGAGAAAACTGTTTTTTTTTAATATATTATAGACCAAGTGGTATCTTATGTTTGTAGTAAATCCTTTGTGCATTTGTAAATATTAATTAACTTATAATTTAGAAATATACCAACTTAACTTAACTTAAGCTTAACTTAACTTAGCTTAACTTCAGGGTTCCCGGGTCTACCAGATCTACTGATCTCTTCGTCCACACCAGCTATAGGACCAATTATCTTAAACAGGGGCCAGTTGCTAGACTTCACAGACTTGGAAATAAAGTTGCAGTTGAGGTGGATTTTTTCCACGACAAGATCAGTCATCTTAAGTCCAAGTTCCTAGCGCACTCAATCCCACCTCGCCTCCCTTGATTCACGTCTTCCTTTAGTCCCACTCGATGTACCACAAAACCATACACCATTTACACACTCACGATGCATATCACCTGCTTTCAATTGTATTAGTTTTAGTTAGCTTTTAAGTTCATTGATTATTGCATTGTATTATATATTATATTCTCATGATCTTTTATTTGTGAAATAGAATCTTAAAATGCTCAAGCCACCCAATCCACATTGTCTAGGTTAAGTCTATTGTATTCTCACTTTGAACATCATCATTGCTAAACCCATGTTTAACATTATTGTATTGGATTGTATCATGTTGTATTGTATATAGATTGTATTATATGGAATTATTGTATTATATTATAAATTTATGTATTGGCATTGCCGTTGAGAGAAATAAATAAATAAATAAATACCGCTTTATGAGAGTTAAGCACATTTTCATAAAATTATCTCTTTGGTCTCAGAGTTTTAGAAACATTTATAATGCTTTTTTTTATCTGTTGTTTAGGAAAGATTAAATGCGCATTTATTGTAAATGAAATAATGATTGGTTAATTTGACGAGATAAATTTAATGAAGGTAGTTTAACGTAAAGCAGATATACATTTTAAAGGAATTTCCTACGCTCGAATGGTTATGAGATTACCAGATTAATTTGGTGCGGTTGCCAGCTAAAGTATTCAGACTGGCGAGCGGCGTGGCGGCGGCGGCGCGGCGGCGGGGAGTACAACACGAGTGTACCGGGCTAACATCCCAGAATGTCAGATTGATGCAGGCCATTCCATCGTGATGCGGCTCCATATCGGCTGACATTTTTCTGTGACAAAGATTGCTGCCCGCTGCCTCGTTTTTATTTCGACGATTTATATTTGGCAAGTAAATATCAAAGGTTATTACACTTTGTTTAAATTGCCCCCCCCCCCCCCCCAACATAAAAAAAACTATGCGTCACGAATTTTAGCAACATAAATCAAGCATCAAAACAATTGTATGGTCAGAATTATTGAAAATAGTTATCTTGAAAATGTAAACTCATGAGGGACCTTAAAAGTAGTTCAAATTTTTTAATAATTATATCATTTTTAATTATATATTTTAAATTATTTTAACCAACAAATGTACAATTTAGAAAACCGAATTAAGTTTTAAAGTTTATTGTTGGTGAGTTTATGTTATTCTTTGTAAATTATAATGGACATTTTCTATCACTGATAAGTAAAAACCAATTCACGACGTTTCGGGATCTCTAACCTGATCCCGTCTTCAAGTGGAAGTAATACCTAGAATAAAACAGTGGAGTAAATATTGGAACAGTGGACGTAATACTAACTTTGTTGATTCTAGCTATTACTTCCACCTGAAGACGTGATCAGATTCCAGATCCCGAAATGTCGTGAATTTAATTGGATTTTACTGATCAGTGATGGAAAATGTCCGAAATAATTCACCAAACAATAAAGAATTAAGTGTATATACATTGACTTAATTATTTTTGTTATATTTATAATCACTTAATACACGAAGACTTGGTAAGAAGACTTGTACCTATATAGTCCATGGGCCAGGTAAGATGTTGGTATAATTTGGGGGCACTGATTTTCCTTTTCACCATAGTTGAATAGGCTTGTTAGGATGTCAAAAAACCATGGTTGCCGTTTCAAAGTGGTAGCTAAACAAAATGGCGGCCAATCAAAGATGGCGGATGTTGAGTTCTAAGAAATCACCTATATCTCTAGAACCGTTCATCTAATGCCATTATTTTTTTTTTTTCAATGAAAGCTTATTAAATTCTCTATAAATACTGTTATGTACGTTATGTCGATAAAGTGAACCGTTAATGAGCTATTAATGGTAAAAAGTAAATTTTTAGTCCAAAATACTGTTTTTCTCACTTAAATGGGGCACCACATTACTTCTTTAGGTGAAAACACATAGTTTTTCGTCTGGGAGGTTGAGTTTTTATCGTACCTCTATGAAAAATAACGTTTTACCGCCGTTGGCAGAGTAATACTCGTACTAAGACCCGGGACCGTAGTAAATCTTTGTTTAAAACCTTAAATTTCGTATCGCTCTGGATATGGTATAATTTGGGGGTACTAATTTTCCTTTTCACCATAGTTAAATAGGCTTGTTAGGATGTCAAAAAATCATGATTGCCTTTTCAAAGTGGTAGCTAAACAAAATGGCGGCCAATCAAAGATGGCGGTGGTTGAGTTCTAAGAAATCACCGATATCTCTAGAACCGTTCATTTAATGTCATTATTTCTTTTTTTAAATGAAAGCTTATTAAATTCTCTACAAATACTGTCATATACTTTATGTCGATTAAGTGAACCGTTAATGAGCTATTAACGGTAAAAAGTAAATTTTTAGTCCAAAATACTGTTTTTATCACTTAAATGGGGTACCACATTACTTCTTTAGGTGAAAACACATAGTTTTTCATCTGGGAGGTTGAGTTTTTATCGTACCTCTATGAAAAATAACGTTTTACCGCCGTTGGCAGAGTAATACTCGTACTAAGACCCGGGACCGTAGTAAATCTTTGTTTAATATCTTAAATTTCGTATCGCTCAGGATATGGTATAATTTGGGGGTACTAATTTTCTTTTTCACCATAGTTAAATAGGCTTGTTAGGATGTCAAAAAACCATGATTGCCATTTCAAAGTGGTAGCTAAACAAAATGGCGGCCAATCAAAGATGGCGGTGGTTGAGTTCTAAGAAATCACCGATATCTCTAGAACCGTTCATTTAATGTCATTATTTCTTTTTTTAAATGAAAGCTTATTAAATTCTCTACAAATACTGTCTTGTACTTTATGTCGATAAAGTGAACCGTTAATGAGCTATTAACGGTAAAAAGTAAATTTTTAGTCCAAAATACTGTTTTTATCACTTAAATGGGACACCACATTACTTCTTTAGGTGAAAACACATAGTTTTTCGTCTGGGAGGTTGATCTTCTATCGTACCTCTATGAAAAATAACGTTTTACCGCCGTTGGCAGAGTAATACTCGTACTAAGACCCGGGACCGTAGTAAATCTTTGTTTAAAACCTTAAATTTCGTATCGCTCAGGATATGGTATAATTTGGGGGTACTAATTTTCCTTTTCATTATAGTTGTTAGGATGTCAAAAAATCATGATTGCCTTTTCAAAGTGGTAGCTAAATAAAATGGCGGCCAATCAAAGATGGCGGTGGTTGAGTTCTAAGAAATCACTAAAGTTCACCTATATCTCTAGAACCGTTTATCTGATATCATTATTTCTTTTTTTAAATGAAAGCTTATTAAATTCTCTACAAATACTGTCATATACTTTATGTCGATTAAGTGAACCGTTAATGAGCTATTAACGGTAAAAAGTAAATTTTTAGTCCAAAATACTGTTTTTATCACTTAAATGGGGCACCACATTACTTCTTTAGGTGAAAACACATAGTTTTTCATCTGGGAGGTTGAGTTTTTATCGTACCTCTATGAAAAATAACGTTTTACCGCCTTTGGCAGAGTAATACTCATACTAAGACCCGGGACCGTAGTAAATCCTTGTTTAAAACCTTAAATTTCGTATCGCTCACGGATATGGTATAAATTTTTGGTACAAAAATTTCCTTTTCACCATATTTAAACTGGCCTTCAAGGATGTAAAAAAATTATGATTGCCATTTAAAAGTGGGTAGCTAAACGAAATGGCGGTCAAGCAAAGGCAGCAGTAATTGATTTTTAAATAAAAAATTAGATTAGGCCTATCTTGTTCTCTTCAGAAAATATCCTATTTAATTAAAATGTTACAAACACAAAACGTGCTCATTAGAAAAAATTTCCAAAAAAAAGGAGTTACTATATTATACCTACATGACTGGTGAACACGGGAATACTACTGTTACCTCTATATTATTTAGTCGGAAATCAAAAGTCATCTTCCTCATCACTTTGAAAAGATTCATTCAAATTTAAATCTTCAATCTCCTCCTCTAATTCAATGGTGTTTTCACAATTCGACAGTCTGCAAGCGGCTGTGCACTTTAAGTTGTTAGCCATACAAGTACAGGATGGGAGTTTGCAAGACTTTGAACAAGAACAGCTTAGTAGTTCCAACACTGCTTCAGGCGCTGGTGCTCCAGTCATCCACCTAAATCAAGAATCAAGAATTTTTACTGTCATTAAATGATTATATAGCATGAACAATTGTCAGGTATTACACAATAAAAAAAAATAGATAAGAGAACAACTTAAAATAGCAAACCAATTTCTAACCAAAGAAAGTTATTTTTAATAAAACACTCCTCGACTCCTTTTCTGATATAATTTAACTTAAATATTTTGGCTCTAAATCTTATGCTGTTTTCCTCTGTTTATTTTTTCTTTTCTTTTTTTTGGGGGGGGGGAGACATCTAAAAATTATACTTTGACCATAATTGCGAAATTGGAAGAAGTTCTTATTTATTTTGACAAAAGACAGACACTTATAAACATACAAAGAACAAATAGTAAACAGATTGTTTGAGAAAAAACTTCTTTACAAGAGTTAGTCCTCTTCATTTCAAAAATCAATGTAATAGCTTGTTTTTAAAAACGAAAAGTTACCATACTTTATATGAGGATAAGTGCACCCGTAATCGGCTGTAAGGAGGACATCTCTTACAACAAATTTAGAGATTCTATACTAAATTGTTCACCGTGATGAACACACGCTATTGATTTTGAGCTTTACCTAATGTTGAGCACACCGTCTTCCATCATCCATCCATGATCCTCAGGTGGTGGAATTTCTGGAAAGTTTTCCAAACATCTCTTCCAGATTACTGCTTGATAGTTTGCTCGTTTGCAATGTTGGTTAAAGCAGTCTTCACATGGAGGAAGTTGGGCTGAATCCACTTGGCCTTGTCGACTTTGGAACATATTGAATCGGAGTTCATTGATTCTTTCAATTTTTGTGTTTCTTGAGTATAATTGGCAGCAAAACCTTTGCAATAGACTAAGGTCTGCATGTGTCAGTATATACTCACTTCCAAGTCGTGAAAACAGTGAGCAAAATTCTTTATTATTCTTTATGAGTTTCAACGCCTTAAGCTTTCCTTGCCCAGAAAAAGCACTCACGGTGTCACAGCCTGTCCAAGCATGTAATCCAGGCAATGCTGATTTAATGCTACTACCGATCACAGATGCCAATTCTGTTATATTAATTAACCTGATGCGACTACTAGTTCCACGTTTGATAAAAAGGCTGCATTCTCGATTTATGTCAGATGATATGTAAAGAGCTAGCACCATCACGTCTGTATCATCTGACACACAAATGACATTTGGAAATTCCATAGCAGCATCCTTTATATGCAGCATCATCCGTGTATCAGCTTCTTCCTGAGAACAGGCAAGTTTTTCAACTTCGTTAAAACCACTGTTAGTAATTCTGACGCATTTGTTTGAGTACGTGACGTGCAATATCTTGGCACCGATCTTAATTCTTTTACTATCTTCTTGCCAGCTTCTAGCAAGAAACCTTATTAATTGAGTTTTACTGTCACTGCTTTGTAGGAGACATCTCCAATTCATGATTTTATGGCCACCTTTAATATTCTTGAAGTGTATTCCTGAATCCGAACCTCTACTGTGGCGTTCGGCAGACTTGATAGACGTTTCTTTGTATGTGTCAAACACAACATCAATTCGAGTGCTGTGGAATCCTGTGTTTAAAACTTGATTAAGGACTGTATCGGATAATTGATCAAATGTCGTATTCTCTCCACTGAGTTTTTGAATTAGTGCCATTCCGTCAATTATTGTAGCCGATGAAGATATATTTCCATCTGCAGGAGGGACTAAACTTTCCAAATGTTTTCCCAGTACGGCCTTCGTAGTTTTTTTCATTGTTCCGTCTGGGTTAGAAATACTCCAGGGTAAGGGTCCCAAAGGATGACTAAATACTTCAAGCATATTTAAACTTCGGTTTTGTGCTATGAGTATCATACTGGCAAACAGCTTTCTGTCTGATTTAATGATCACGTCTTTATTTTTGCCAGATTTCTTCGAGGTCGTTGAGGTGGTAAAAGTCTTTAAGTTAGTTTTTTTTATAGGGTCAAAAAACCCTTCCCCCTTTTCCAGACGACCTTTTTTGAATGAAGCATACGCTTTCTCGCCTTTCTCTCTCGCACTCAGCAGGGATGATTGAACATCCGGTGGTACAGCTCTTCCTGTTGATATGCTTACTATATTAGAGGCGCTGGGGTCAAATGGATTGGTCCACTCGTTCTCCAAGAGCTGAACTGCAGATGAAACCCATTCTTCGTCTTTTTTAATACGAGGTGCATGTAAGTTTGAGTATGAAAATCTGCTAGTGACATTTAAGTTTTCTCTCAATTGCTTCAGAGCTGACGCACGGTATTCAGCCGTTATGTAATATTTCTCTACGGCACATTTCTTCAGACTAAATCCTTTTGTGCCTCCTGAAGTTTGCGTATCTTTGTTTACTGTCTCCTCCAGTGTCTGATCCACAGGGATGCGTGAGAATGGGTTTTGGCATCCCAATTGTACAGAAAACCCTCCATCTTTCAAGTGATTACTTATTTCAGGGTGAGTTTCGGTAAGATTCGACATTTCGGCAAAGTTTATCGACAAATAACGAGCGTAATTAATTTTGTCCATTGCAAAGCACCAGGGGATAATTTCTTTGATGCACGCCATATAAAGTAGCCAGTTTCCTTCTCTGTTGCTTCTTATCACTCCAAGTAATAACTCTACCAAGTCTATGTATGTCATCCAAAACGATGATAGAGGCCCATTTTCATTCCTCAGATAGTTTAGATAGCTTTCAAACAGTTCCATGAATTTTATGATTCTTGAATCTTCAATTGCCCTTTTAAATGTGTCTTTGCACATGTTGTCTGAGAAATCTTGTATGACTGCATTTACATCTTCCATTTCAGATAACACCTCAGGAAAATGTGTTTTCAAGTAATCTACAAATTGGTGATAGATGATCCGCATGAGTGCTTCATATATACACTTATGCAAGCGAACTCCTCGATTATATTGCTTACCTTGGAGGACACTTTGTATTGATCCTTGTGCAATGCATCCAATCTCCACCGCTACGTCACCAAGCCCAGCATCACCGAACAGTTTACCAATGATGGATAGTAGGTTGCATATTATATGAAATCCACCCATCATGACAAAAATGTCTTGGAATATTTGTGGGTTGCTCCAAACAATTTCCTTAGCTTTAGAAAAGATAGCTTGGTCCAGCACCAACGTGACTTGTCCTAACTGAAGTTGTGACTTGATCTGAATAGTCTGCCTAAAATTTCATTAACTGTCGTCATTTCTGTAGCAGGCTTATTTATACATGGTAAATATGCAACAGTGTCAGCTTCAATTGCAACATCTTTTCTTATACATATATTAAACCCTGTCCATGAACACACAGTCTGACATTCTTCATTACTCTGTCTACTAAGTATCCAAAGTAAGTTCTTCCGTTGCGCTTCCTTAACGTGTTCAATGCATTCATTTGGAAGTTCAATAGAGGTTACTGCAGGAGGATTTCTCCTTTTTCCAACTATATAATCTTGTACACAAGGGCTTGTCGTCAAGATGCTCCGTTGCTTTCCCTTAATTACTGTGTTTTCAAATCTCTGACGTAAGCACGTAGACGAAGTTTGTTGAACGATTATACCGTTCACTCGATGAGAAGTCCCAGCACCACTCAACGTTTCTTCGTTGCGGTCTATATTGTCGTATGCAATGACTGTTCGAATACTGACGTGTATGCTGGTCGGCAGTGGAATTTCGCCCTCAATGACTGTGTTAAGTTTCTCTATGCACAGGGCAGTGTCTATTTCCAGAAGTTTTGAGTAGCTACATCCGTGCCCTAGGCGATTCAACATGGAAATGAGCTGAACATTTCCAGTTAGTGTCTTGCAGGTCATAGGTAGAAGGACATGTTTTGGAGTCAATACTGTTCCTTTGAATGCCGCATACACAATATCTTGAGCAATTGACCGTGCCACCACATTTGATCGAGGTGTCGAATCGCCGATTATGTTTTGTAAAAAATGTATGAGTGAGGGAGGCATATCTATGTAGTTCATGTGAAGCTCATTAGGTGATGGAGGCCAAATTTGAGGCTTTTCAATGCTTTTTAAGTCATCTTTTATTCTTTTTGCTGCTTCCGGAATAGGGTCATTTCTTGATGTAAGGTGTTCTTCTAATGCTATTTTAGTTCTAACATAGTCTGACAGTAACAGGTCGTACGTTAAATTGTGTGGCACAATATATACAATTCCATCAATATTAACAAACTTTAAAGATGAGCCAAACTCTTTGCTTAAGTTATATTTAAAAATTTTCTTTGTTGAATCTGTTACTTCGTCGACGTATTCATGTAGGTAGGAAATAAGTTTCTTAAGTATAAAACTTTGAGCTTCTACTCTTGGGTTCAAGAATAAATCTTCTCGTATAAACTCGTAAAGCTTTTCGTATGCGAGCTTCTCTGCTGTAGTATATGCATCAACAATTTTGACTTTTTCTGGTCTCACTCTGGTGTACGCCCGAAAACAAGACCTATGATAACATGCTTCTCCAGTTACAACATCTTTAGACGTTACTGCAATGATTTTAGCATCTCCTCTTTCAATAGCAATTTCAAGAAGTTTCTTATCTGCGGTAAGCTCAAAAGCTCTAATCAGTGGCTCCCTAGATCGACTTCCCGATTTATATTTGCTTTCTTTATCACAGAAAATGCATTGCTGGGCAGATTTAGTTTGCCTTAAGTCTGTTACTAACCGTTTCAAACGTTTCTTGGGTGGTTTTGATGAACATTGTGTTTCACTGTCATCCGTCTGTAGTTTTCTTAAGGCCTTGATATTAGTGAAATTGGCTCTACATATGCGATGATACTTCACAGTGTGTAACAGTTCGTCTGATATTTCATGTAGCTTAGTAATAGGCTCAAAGTTCCTTATTAATGCAGCATTATATAGCACAAGCCAAGACTGTCTATCTTTTGGAGGGTGCACTTCACTAAATGATGTTATCTCACCACATATGATACATATATTTGATCCACTTTGCACGTTTGCATCGTTTTCCATATTTGAAGCCGCGCACATTTTCGTTTCATTTTCCATCCCAACTCCCAACACTACACCGTTCAAGACAATTTGGTTCACCTGATCCAGGTTTCCCTCAGTGCCGCGGTAACAATACGCACGGTCTAAATTGATCTCTAGTACGTTGACATATCCTTTTATTGTTTCACTGTTAATATCATTAGATTATACATCGTGTTAACCAAATTAATTCACCATCATTACATAGGGCATTACACTATTCTATAGTTCTAAGTTTAAAATAATTGATATACTATGTCAAAGATCACTAATAGTAAAATTAGCATTTCCGTGTATACAAATAAACATAAACAAATTAACAATTAAACAAATAGATTTGAATCAGCTGGTATCTCACCAGCTGTTTTTGCCATTCTAAAAGGAAGTTTTGTAGCATTTGCTCTAAGAATAATGTAACAACTGCGTTGATGGAACAATATAAGACCCTGGCACAGCAAACCTGCGTAGTGCGTTCTAGTATTAAGTGCACATGGTCAAAGAAATATGAAAATAGGGAATTTTCAGAAGAGAATAAGATCATCTTATTTTTTTATTAAAAATAAAAATTACAGCTACCTAAATTATTACCGGATACAGTGGTAATAGTAGTCTTCCCGTGTTCACCAGTCATGTAGGTATAGTATAGTAACTCTTTTTTTTTAATTTTTTCTAACGAGAACGTTTAGTGTTTGTAACATTTTAATAAAATAGGAAATTTTCTGAAGAGAATAGGATAATCGATTTTTTTTATTTAAAAATAAATTACGGCTTCATTTGATTGGCCGCCATTTTGTTTAGCTATGGAACGACAATCATGGTTTTTTTTGACATCCTTATAAGCCTGTTTAATTATGGTGATAAGAAAAATAAGTACCCCCAAAGTATACCATCTCCTAATATGTACAAATTTGAAAGAATAAGTATTATGTTTCAAACAAAAGTATATTATTGTACTTGGTCTAAGAGGTATTACTGTGCCGACGGCACAGGTTTAATAGGTTTAAAATAGGTCGGTAAAATAGGTTTAATACTTTTAATAGGTGACGGTAAAAATAGGGTTTCCTTAGGGGTACGGTACAGACTCAACCTCCCAGACGAAAAACAATGTGTTATCCCCTATAGAAGTAATGTGGTGCCCCCTTTAGGTGACAAAAACAGTATTTTGAACTAAATATTTACATTGCGTCGTTAATAGCTCATTAACGGTTCACTTTATCGACATAAGGTATATAACAGTATTTGTAGAGAATTTAATAAGCTTTCATTTAAAAAAAGAAATAATGACATTAAATGAACGGTTCTAGAGATATCGGTGATTTCTTAGAACTCAACCACCGCCATCTTTGATTGGCCGCCATTTTGTTTAGCTACCACTTTGAAATGGCAATCATGGTTTTTTGACATCCTAACAAGCCTATTTAACTATGGTGAAAAAGAAAATTAGTACCCCCAAATTATACCATATCCTGAGCGATACGAAATTTAAGATATTAAACAAAGATTTACTACGGTCCCGGGTCTTAGTACGAGTATTACTCTGCCAACGGCGGTAAAACGTTATTTTTCATAGAGTTACGATAAAAACTCAACCTCCCAGATGAAAAACTATGTGTTTTCACCTAAAGAAGTAATGTGGTGCCCCATATAAGTGATAAAAACAGTATTTTGGACTAAAAATTTACTTTTTACCGTTAATAGCTCATTAACGGTTCACTTAATCGACATAAAGTATATGACAGTATTTGTAGAGAATTTAATAAGCTTTCATTTAAAAAAAGAAATAATGATATCAGATGAACGGTTCTAGAGATAAAGGTGAACTCTAGTGATTTCTTAGAACTCAACCACCGCCATCTTTGATTGGCCGCCATTTTGTTTAGCTACCACTTTGAAATGGCAATCATGGTTTTTTGACATCCTAACAAGAATATTTAACTATGGTGAAAAGGAAAATTAGTACCCCCAAATTATACCATATCCAGAGCGATACGAAATTTAAGGTTTTAAACAAAGATTTACTACGGTCCCGGGTCTTAGTACGAGTATTACTCTGCCAACGGCGGTAAAACGTTATTTTTCATAGAGGTACGATAAAAACTCAACCTCCCAGACGAAAAACTATGTGTTTTCACCTAAAGAAGTAATGTGGTGCCCCATTTAAGTGAGAAAAACCGTATTTTGGACTAAAAATTTACTTTTTACCATTAATAGTTCATTAACGGTTCACTTTATCGACATAACGTATATAACAGTATTTATAGAGAATTTAATAAGCTTTCATTTAAAAAAAGAAATAATGACATTAGATGAACGGTTCTAGAGATATCGGTGATTTCTTAGAACTCAACATCCGCCATCTTTGATTGGCCGCCATTTTGTTTAGCTACCACTTTGAAACGGCAACCATGGTTTTTTGACATCCTAACAAGCCTATTCAACTATGGTGAAAAGGAAAATTAGTGCCCCCAAATTATACCATATCCTCATTTTTGGCTAGCTGGCCCATGGACTAATACAACTGAGTAACTAAAGTCAAATATGATTAGATAATAATCTAAACAACTGTCATGAATTAAAACACTGATCTGATTATGGAACGGATACACGTCTAACAATATATGTTCACTGTTAAACACATTATGTCCAGTCGATCCACTCGATCTCAAACATCACCGATATTATGGCCTATATTGCTGTAAAATCTAGTTTTTCAGTCAATATCAAAGTAGTAATTCACCGTTACACGAGCTTCATTAGTGAGGTTTCATATGATAAACGTCCATTGAGACCGTAGATAATGTAGTTATGTCATATGTTACGATATCACCATTGGAAATTGGTAGATTATTGCAACCGATACTGCAATAATTCACGAATCGTGATAATACAGCCATCTCCATTGTGCATACTGACTTTAATGGATAGTTATTGTTACCTACGTCATTGACTGTAGCGTTTTCTGTGTAACGTTGCTGTATTACTATCATAAAATTATTTACATTTTATATTTCCCTAGTGACATTGTAATGATGACCGTTATAAACATTTAGTTTTCGAATTTGTAAATTTGTAATAAATACGTTTATGTGGTATTATTTTAAAAACGAATCAACTCGAATGGTTGTTCTTAATTCAATTCAACTTCAGACATCAAATGAAAAAGTAACCTTTGACAATCAATATCTAAGAAACAATAATGTAAACTGAACATTCCATCTTTTGGGTACCAATATTGACGGTTTTATTTGGCCATATTTTTCTACTTAGAAATACCTTTGAAGTGGGTAAGTTTTTGAAGCTTTGACATAAATTAATAATTTTGAATAAATTTTTTTCGGATCATATAAGCCAATAATGATGATAAAATACATGGGAATAAGCTCAAATAAAGAAAATATACCAGTCGGCATTATTTACTTCGTCAGGATCAGCAATCTGCTACTTTGAGATATACTTTTGAGCATTAAGCTGCAAAATTATATATTTTTATGTATAATTTTAATTTATTTCATCATTCAGTCTAAATGTCCTTTCTTTGTTTTACGGAAAAAATATAAGACATTATCTCTTATGTCTTAGAGCTATACAAATTTAAATGTAATTTCTTGGATATTTTTGTTTTTATTTTAATTACTGACCACTGGTTCGTATATCTTTATGGATTCTATTATTCTGTACTTTTCTGAATTAACATTTTATTAAAACTTGATATTATGAGAACGGATAAGAAATATAATTCTTTTATTCAATTTTAGAGCCTTTTACATTTAGTTCTAGATATTTGTAAAAATTTAAATTACTTTACCGCAAATGCAATATTCATAGACGAAAAATATTTGTTTCCTTTTCTTTATTATCATCTACGAAAATGACCTCAGTAAAATTTTGTGAAATATAATCAGGCATGGACCTAGTCTCCCGTAGATGATTGGAGTAACTAAATGCGTGAAATTTGTGTTTGTGTTGTTATTTCAATCCTTTCTGAGATAAAACCTTGAAATCGTCGGTGCGGTGCCAGAACTGACAAGTACCAATAAAAAACTCAATCAGGTATTAACAAAATGAGCGAGTGGTGTAACGACAACAAACTAGTTATAAACCAGGGAAAAACTTATTTATTGCAGTTTTATAATACTAAATTTCCGAACTTCAGTCCAAATGGAAAATAGACTTTTGAGGTGAATGATGCATTAAAGTATCTTGGAGGTCAAATTAGTAGCATCTTGAGATGGTCTATCAATGTTGATCACGTGGGGAGTGTGTTGACTGAAGTTAGCTGTCTGGTACGTGGCCTGCAGAAGATAGTTGATCTGGGTATGCTAATGAAAGTTTACTACGGTTGCTATCATAGTGTTATTACGTACGGTAGGTATCGAAGAGTATTTTTACTCCAACAAAAGGATTGTTCGAATTATAACCAAGCCCTCTGAATTTAGGAAAAAGCTTAATAACTACCTAATAGAAACTCTTTGGAGGAATTTTGGGAGGAAAAATAAACACGAGGGAGAAAAATTGACAACTACGGCGTCACGGAATCCAAGTGGGACACCTACAAGTGTGCAAGTAAGCATGTCGAGCTCGGTCCCCCGTGGTTGGGGGGGGGGGGTGGGGGGCGAGTTTTACATGCGGAGCGCTGCATTACCAGGCTCAGCATCGACATTAGCACGCTGATAGGATTATCGCCGGACGCCGGGCAGGATTGGTTTCATTAGGCCGATTGCGAACGATGGTTAAATCAACACTGATAGACTGGCGGTTAAACAGTTATGTCTGCGGTCTAATTCAACTGTGTACGTTTCTCTCATGATTAAATCTATCATATTCAATTCTAAATGTATATCATACTTCTCGTATTTCATTTTTGTAATTGCCTATTAGTGATTTTATTATACAAAGATAACACTAATGGTAGGTTTTATTAAATATTTCATTAATAACAAGTTTTAGATTTAAGCACATTAACACACTCTTTTCGCTTGTCACGTTTAATATTTGAATAACAGTTATTAATTTACTAGTACAATTCTATTAGTAAGAGTAAGCCTAAGGCTAAGCTATAGTCTTACTCTTACTATAGCCTATAGCTACAGTAAGAGCTAAAGCTTACAAGCCTATAGCTAGGCTATAGGCTTGATATTTGATTACCATTGGAAATCAAATATCAATAAATCTCTTTTTAAAATGAGATAATTGTCAATTTCATAATTTTAATTCAACTTCAGCTGCTTTTAAAAACAAGAGAGAATATTTTGTATTGCCCACCGGTGAATCGGTTATTAGTGTGCAACAATTCCAGAACCAAATGTAACTTAAATTATCGATTTTGTGATTAAACTTTGTTCTAAAATGACTTAAAAATTTAATACCGGTTCGTTGATGTGTGAACTCAACACATTCAATTCGATGAAAAGACAGTTCTAGGATTCAAAACTGGTCAAAGGACTGTTAAATCTGGAGGCAATTAAAACGGTTCTCAATTAAATCAACAACAAAAAGTTTTATACTTTCCATTGGTGGCAATTATAAAACGTACTATTAAAGCAATGGGAATATTATACAGGGTGTCTCTGAACTCCTTACCAACCTTTTAAGGTATTATTCCTGGACCAATGACAAGTCAAAATATCATGTTTAAATTGTACGAAAGTTTTTAGTTACTCACACAGCCGCCATTTTGTTTTTTTCACACAATAATTTTTATTTCCGTAACGGGTGGCTGTATTCAGTTCATATTTGGTATGAGTCTTTATCATACAAAAGTACATTTTCAAGAAAAAAATAAATTTTTCCCACTATATATTTTCAAAATAGCGGCCATTTAAAATTTTCAAACTGAAATATATCAAAAATCGGTAAATTTTATAAAGATTTTACAAGACACAAAAAAGTTGACAAATTAAATTATCTAACCAATGGTATCAAGTTTGTAAGGATATGGCAACAAATTACGGAGTTATTGCAATTTTATTCATGAAAAACGTTGATTTTGAATTAAAATCAATGCAAATTAAGGAGATTTTAACAGAAAAATCAATGTTTTTCATGGATAAAATCGCAATACCTCCGTTATTTGTAGATAGGCATATATCCTTACAAACTTGGTACTATTGGTTAGATAATTTAATTTCTCAACTTTTTTGTGTCTTGTAAAAGTTTTATATAATCCACCGATTTTAAGATATTTCAGTTTGAAAATTTTAAATGGCCGCTATTTTGAAAATATATAGTTGGAAAAATTAATTTTTTTCTTGAAAATGTACTTTGGTATGATAAAGACTCATACCAAATATGAACTGAATACAGCCACCCGTTACGGAAATAAAAATTATTATGTGAAAAAAAAACAAAATGGCGGCTGTGTGAGTAACTAAAAACTTCCGTGCAATTTCAACATGATATTTTGACTTGTCTTTGGTCCAGGAATAATACCTTAAAAGGTCGGTAAGGAGTTCAGAGATACCCCGTAAAAAAATAAGCATAATTTGTAACAACCCTGTATAGCTCATCTAGCTTAAATAATTTCTTATAAATTCAAAAACATATATAAACATTTTTAAAACACTGTGTTTTCTCTTACAATTACTTTAATTACATTCAATCTGAATATAAAGGAAATTAAAGGCATTTAACTGACTGTCAATACAATTAGCTAGTTTCCTTATGGTCGGGTTGGATTATTGAAGTACCTGTAGGGTATACTTATAAAATTATAAAACATCACATCATTAAGTTTGGACACTACCCTTAAATGAAGAGCATAAAAAGGTTTGTCCCTTTTGAAGACGAGCTCATACAATCCGATCACTAGATATTTTAATTTTATTTTATTTTAATGATGTTGTGCCACGGTATAACATGCTGAACTACATTCTGACACTGTAAAACTTGGTTTTTTATTTTTCTTTATCAATAAAAATCCTCTAAGACATTTTAATTGTCATTATTTTTTACCATTATAAATTTTTTATTCATGTTTGCCCCCTGGATTGATGATGACAATAAATAATAATAGGTTACAATACCTTTACGTCTTCAATCCAAAACATTTGTCTTCAGATGACTAGTTTCGGGACGTGCGTCCCATTATCAAATCTTGCGTCAAAAGTTAAAAAACACTGTCAGTTTTCGTCAAATTTAAAAAACACATTACACTTACTACACGCAACACGGACATAACGAACATACAAAATAAAAACATTTAATCGCGATTCACGTGTGGCCGGCCAACGACAAGTTCAGACTGAGCAGACTGAGGCTCAGTCTGAACTTGTGTGTATTTTTGCCGCCATATGGATGTTGTAAGCAAATATAAGTTAACCTAATATCAGCTCTACCTAATGAATGCATATACCAAATTTTACCATATTATGTCAATAAATAAGCAATACACAGGGTTTTATTGATTTCCCATAAGGTTAACGTGGAAAACCTGTTTTAAGCTTTCCCCATAAGATTAAAATGGGAAACCTATTTTAAGCTTTTCTCTGGAATCTGTTTAGCTAAGTAAAAAAATCAAAATGCAAAATTGTTTGTTTTTATGCTCTTTTAAATGCTTATAGTTAAAATTGTTGAATTTTGAAAATAGAGGTCCAAAATGCAAAAAATCCATTTTTGACGCCTTTAAAACCCCATAAAATCCCGTTTCCATCCCGATCATGCTGGTTCGCGAACTCATGCAAATAGACCTAGTCTTACACCTTCATACCAACTTCAATCAAAATCGGCGGTCTTATTAAAAATTTATCGGTACCACGGACACATAGTTAGATAGATAGATAGATAGATAGATCTATCTATCTATCTATCGTATTTATACAAGAAAAATAAGAAGAAGAAGAAGTAAAACGAAAATATATATATATATATATATATATATATATATATATATATATATATACATATATATGAAAATGAACGAATTGTGTTTTTGGCTTCTGAGGACCTCAAAATGAAAAAGTAAAGTTATTTCTTACCAAGGCTAGCTACTACCGTAATAGCATATTCCCTATAGGAAAATTCGCTAAAACCTAGTTCTAAGAATATATTTTACTTTTAACCTCTCACCTTCAAAATAATTCACACACGAATGTAATTCAATGCACTTGACTGATGCTCAATCCTATTTAGCAGACTTTTCTTTTATAATAACATGTTTATATTAGTTTGTTGAAAAACAATTTTAGATGTTTTAGATTTTACTGAGGAAACTAAATTGACTGTTAATTGAACTAAAATAAAGTAATTGTAACATAATTATGATTACTTTCAGAGCATTTAAAAACTCTTATTGGAAATTGTATTAAAAGCATACGCCGTTCATTCAATCATATGAACTTAGGATCTTGCATGCTAATAAGAACAATGAAACAATATTTACATTTAAATATAAGAAATACATAAAACCTTTTCTGTAACGATATAATATCTTAAATAGTATTTAAGTAACAAAACTAGAACTTATCAAATAGATTTAGGGACTTCAAGTTTATTTCCCAAGACAAATATTTAAATAAGAAAATCTTAAATGTGAGCATTGGTCCAGTTTGTACATTAAATCAAAGGTCTCCATGAATAAAGAACAATAATTCAAACTCGCCTTTAATAATACGAATGAGTAAAAAATGGCATGCAATCAATCTTTGCAATAAAATCATGAAAACAAAAAATTTAAAATCTCCTATACACTCAACCTATACATGCAAAACCCTTTATTATTATTGCTTTTAACCTCCACTGCCCGTAATTATAGGTTTGTGTGGTGATCTAAAAGGGGTGCCTTGCCCTTGGCATTAAGTCACATAGGCTAGCCAGAGGTGACCACTCTTTTTTTCAAATTTTTTTTTTTTTCAAATTATGGAAAATGTTTGTGGATGTAATTTCGTAGCCCGGGATCGAACTGTGGACCGCTGGATTGTGAGGCCAGAGCTCTGAGCTGCCGTTCCCGTAAAATAATATATCATATGACGTATACATTTTTAAGTACAGGGATTAAAAAAAAATACTCTAAAATTCTGAAAATTACGAAGTTTTTATAAAATATTAAAACAAATTCTACAATAAAGTAAACATATTTTCTTCAGTTATCCTCTACTAATCCATCAAATGCAGATGGGTGGAAATATTTAAACACTTTCGGCTTAGAGGGTTGTTTGATTGGCGTACGTTTAAAATTTGAGCCTCGATCACAGTGTTTACAAATAACTTAAAACTTTTCAATGTAAAATTTACAACTTAATTGAATGTATACAACATTTAGAAATACAAATATTTTACCCCCAAATATAAATTCTCAACTGTAATTCTCAATACTAATATAAAAACACTATTAACGCATGAGTGTATAAAAAATACACATAAAATAATACTACTCATAAAATAGTGGAAAATTATAGAGAACAAAATCATGTTAAATGTTTTAACTTCTCTCTAACATGATTTTTATATCCATCTAATACATCAACATAAAAAAAAAAACACTTTGTAAAAAAGAAAAAATAAGAAAACATTTGACATTAAATTTTGTTGTGATACCGCTAAGTTATTCCATGGATACGAAAAATAAAATTCCTACACAGTACTCTAATATGATAAATGTCTATTGGGTTTTTAATATATTTTCTAGTAGACAACACTATTGAGAAATTCTTTCATAATTTCAAACTTGACCACTGAACTCTTTTCAACTTTGAGAAGGTATCATTAGCTTAACAACTAGTGTGAAGGGTATCCACATTTATGTTGATTACCTGATAACTAGGATATGTATTTCTTATATCAAAATAATCCTCATGCGATTATAAGATAAGATTAATCTTTGACAGTAACTGACTCCCATATCCATTAAAGTTCTAAACCCCAAAAGTAAACTAAAAATTATGTTTGGAAAAATAGTTTTGAGTTTGAATTGTACTGGATGATCGTGTTTATACTGTAGAGCTTTGTCTTTTTTAGAGTGTATCAGTGATAATTTCAAACATTATTGATGTTTGTATATTAGAAAAAGTTTATTATTAGTTGATCACACTGACTATAAGCCCACATTACTTTAGGATTTATGTTTTTTTTTTTTTTTCTAGATCAAACATTTTATAGGGTAGTTGTGTATTTTATTGTGTTTTTCTTTTACTATATTACACTCTTTTAAATGCCCATCTCTTCCCCATTATGTAAATCTAATTACATTATTTTCAGAATAGTTCTTCATTAACAAGGGTTTTTGTTATTAAGTAACAAATTAATAACATTTCAAAACATTTAAACCACACGCAATAGAAGCTCTCAATCGAAATAATTTAAATCAAAACATAATTCTGAGAATGAGTAATTATTTTCAGTTTGTTAATTTGCGAAAGCTAAACAATATTATAATGTGGTTGTATGCTATTAAAGACGAGAAAGCCCTTTTTAATAGTGTTATCTTTAAATGTCGATTAAATAAATTTGGGTGATACTATTACATATAAATAAAAAAACTAATATGCAGTTCTAAAAAAATATAACAGCAAACTTAAAAATCCTTATTCTTTTTTAGTTTATGTAAAAAAAATATATATAGTAGAATAGCTAGGTGATTTTTCTCTTAATTTATCAAACAATACAAAAACATTACAAACAATCAAATTAAGGAAGGACTCGTATTAACAAGAGTTTTTTCGATGATTTGAATACACATTGTTATAGATGTTATAAAGAAAGAGATGTTTTAACGGAAATTTCATTTTAAAATAAATCATGTCATCCAAGCTTAACATAGTGTGTAAAAATCATTCAATGGATCAAAAACATATAAAAACTTATGCTGGCACGTAGTGATGTTTTGTATTTAAGCCATTACTACGGTTTTTATTAAAATGTACACTAAAGGTATTGTAATTTCAAAGTATTGTTCTAACTACTTCTATTATAATAAACTTTATAGATTTAGCTTCCTCTAAAAGCTGTAAAAGTCATCCTAGTTGACTCTATAAACTGATTCAAACTTTTAGACGAAATAGTTATAGATACTGTGTTTTATGAAAATTACAGGAAATAAAGGTAAACTGGTATTGCAATTATATACTTTTTAGTGATTTCTCTAACTAAATAATACTCCCAACAAAGGCTTGAAAGACAATTTTCTTTAATTAGAAAAGAGAAAATGCACGAGCTTTTACGTTGAGGAATATTCATTCGAGAAAGAGGTCCATAAAAAGTACATTAAGGGGCCCTCCTCGGGCTCATTGAAGAGGTGCCGGCTTGAAAGTGTCTTCATTCCACCACTGAACGGTATAATGATACAAAGAAATGTTTCAAATGTGACTGAAATACACAATATCATATTTCGATAGCAAACAATATTCAACATTGTCTTCTCAATGTTTCAGAAGTCTTTGTTACTTTTCAATTGAGTTTTTTCTTGCCAATGATATAAGCAATATAGACAATTCATATAAGTAATTTACCTTATTGATGATTCCGACATTCAGGCACTCATATAGGCCTACATTACTGATTCTAACATAACTAAAATGTTATACATAGAAATGATTTATATATAATGATTAATTACATTGGATTCTTTTAATATGTTTCAAAGACAACTGAATTAAAGCCATCTACTAAGCTAGCATGTAGGCAAATGTCCAGAGCACATTTGAATTTTCATGTCGAGGATATTCCTGTATTGTTTATCTGCAGTGTATTCTTTCCATTAAAAGACTCTATGAGCAATGTTAATCACTTCTAAATTGATTATTCATTCTGGGCTGGTAGAATGCATCCAGTATGTACGTACCAGTATTGGAAGATATAATGTACAGGTTAATACATAAGAAAATACAAAATGCTTTGTTACACTTACACATGCCATTACAACGTGGTTGTAACTAACCTTAATAAGAGGAGTGTTGGAAGGGCTGACACTGTTGTTGGCAAGGGCTAGGTGAGGAGCGTAGGTGAACGGCACAAACAGCATGGGGGTGGAGGCGCTCTCACATGAGGGTTCCTCGGAGGGCAGAGCCCTACAGCGGCAGGGCTCGGGCTGCGGATACGGAGTGGGCCTTACAGAGGACGCCAGCCTGGTGGGTCGTACAGGGCCTCCGGAGTCTGAGGAAGAGCAACCGCAGGTTTGGGGCTTCCACAGCGCGCAGGGATAGACTCCGACTAGACTGTAGCCCACCACGACCTGGCCCTGCTCACCACTGCCACCTTCCTGACGGGAAATCTTGACGACGGTGAGGACCAGAGGAGGGAAACCGCACTCCAGGCACTGGTCGCCGTAGAGCCGGCGTCGACAGAAACCGCAGAGGAGAGGGAGGAAAACGGCTCGAGGAGAGGATCCGTCGTAGGAGAGTACCTCTACAAAATGTATTTATAGAAACGATACAAAACCGAACAGGAAACAAAACTCCAAGAAGAATACCCGATAAACAAATTAGGTTAGAATTGAAATGGAAAACGGTAAGGTAACTTTTGACATTCCCTCCACGGAAATTACTTAAGGAATACGATAAAAAATTAAAATCACATTTGTAAAAACGCAATGTCGTAGGTCGATGAGGAGAGACACAGAGAGACACTCGCGCACGCACACTCGCGCACTCACGTGTCGTCCAGCGAGCACTCCGGGGCTACGAACACTACGGGGTTGTTGCTTGTATCGAAGCTGTACAATAAATAAGCAGGCTGTCTGCGGGTGGCGGGGGAAGGGGGAAGCAACAGCGAGGAGCGCAGGACTGGTGGCCCGTTCGGCGCAATCAATGAAAATATAAACCGGCTTCACTACACAACAACTCCACAACAACTAACTACCTGCTCTCTCTTCTCCCCGTCTATCTCGCCGTAGACCACACTTTTGTTCGATGGTATTACGTTTTTTTACCCTCTCGGTGTCCCCTCGAATGCGACTTCGTTAGGCGTCACTGCGAGCCAGGATAAAATATAAACAGGTGACATTACACGCAGCCAGGTGAGGTTATGTCAGCAGGTAGCTAACCTATACACCTCTCCCTCCGTCTCTGCCATCTGTTCTGTGCCACTACCCGATACACTGTATTAATTCACAAGATTTTAGTTTTTTTAGTGTGTGTATGCATCTAGACAACTGTTCTTAAGTATAACATATTGTCGTAATACTGCAGTGCTTCCAAACATTGTAATATATGTGTCTTATTAAATTCAATTTTTATATTTTGAAAATACATTTAAACATTGTCTAAAAAAGTAATTACTTCTCATAAATTTATTACAAAAATAACATTTTTCTTCTGAATTTTCATCGTTCTTTCTAGAATTATGATTTTTTAATCATTTTTATGAATTTATGCTCAATATTAAGCGCCAATTTTGTTTCGATAAAATTCACAAATTAGCTATAAGAAAACTAGCGTGAAAATAATTTTGCGTATATCTCTTTAAAGGCATTCTCAAAATAAGTTACCTCATGCATTTAAACCTATTCCAAAAATATTGTACAAGAAACTACAATATACTGCCTACTATACAACATAATCAATAAGCAACCAACTTAAATTAATATTTATTATATGACATAATATTGCATCATTTCTTGTATGCATGATCAAAGTTGTCTATTATTTCACAGGAATAACTATTTAACAACCTAGCAAAATTTACACTACTGTAGTTGTGAGTTTTTATATCATGATAGCTAACACAATTTTCTAATTGTAATGCTTTCCTCAAAACTGTTTTGAAACAAACTACCCTTATTCATTTATTGAAAACAAAAGCTGTATGTAAAAAAACCTAATCAAAAACTAAATTTATAATGTAAATGATGTCATGTTTGTGAAGGTAAATGTAATAATAAAAATCTCTCTTTTCCTAGAAAAATACACTACAAATTATAAAAAAGGTCTTTTAAATTAATGGAAAAGAAACTACTTAAAAACAAATAATTTTTATTGAAAAATGAAAAAAATTCCTCTTTATAAATAATTGTTTATGTAATTTTTAAAAGCCCCCAAGATTAATTCTGCAATCAATTAGAACTTTCCCCAGAAAATGTTTTACTCATTATTGGTTGGCAACATACCGACAAAAACTTCTAAGCAATAACGCAGCGTACTGTGGAAGGGGTGCTACTTGAGGGAGATGCTATAAGCATTGTTTCATACCGCCGTCACCGAACGCGATATACATATAAAGTTCCAAATTCAATTATCGTAGACAGAGATGCGAAGTGAGTTTCACGTGGTATAAATAAAAGAAGAGCCTTGTATATTGCCATGGGTACACTCATATTTCGCGAGCACCAGCCAGGATGTCTTCGTCCCGGTGCGTATTGCAGTTCCGTCGCATCTATCATCCCCCCACCCTTACACCGCTTCACACCGCACTTTTTATTTTACTTTTCGCCTTGTTTTCATTCTCTGACTCGATAATTTATATTTCTTGCAGGGAGATCCCCGTTCGGATAAAAACACGGCCTCCAATTAGGAATAAATTACGCTATCGCTGAAAACTTGCCCGCCAACACCCGAGGGTTGAAGTCGTAGACTATGGTAATTAAATGTATGATAAATTGTTAAAATTTTAATTTATTCGACAGTAATGCGACTTGCCGTTAGATTGAGGAAATAAAACTCGCTCTATTATACAATAAAAAAATTTTGACCTACAGGTTACGTCCAAAAAGTTTTTTTTTACTGTAGTGAAAGGGGGAATCTATAAATCCTATTATAATTATTCTAAATCCTTAAACTAATGAAATTATATAATAAAACATTCAACTGTAACTTTAACCTATAGTTGATCATAAAGAGGAAAAAATTTATATAATACTAAATCTTTAACAATTTATTCTCTAAATCTTAACTTTTCTACTTTTGAATTATTTTATTAAATGTATTAAACCCAAATATTATCTAAAATTATGTTTTAAAAAAGTTAAGCGTAGTTTAAATGTGAACGTTGTTAAATTTATTTAACTGGATTTCAATGAGTAGTGTCAAATTGTTGGTGCTGGCTCAGTTCAAGGTCACCTGAGGGATGACGTCATCGAGGTCAATGACCTCACCGATGACGTCATCGATGACGTCATCGATTGCGTCATCGATGACGTCATCACCAATGACGTCATTTCTATGACGTCACACCCATGACGTCACAGAAATGACGTGCTGATGACGTCATCACCCCTTACGTCATCAAAATGACGTCACCGACGCCACTGAGGTCAAGGTCACGCCGAAACTTAAAATTTTTTGGCACTTTTGCCGTTTCTCGCACTACGCTCCGAGTTTCAGTCAGAGTCCCCGTGACCTTGACCACTTGGAGCGAATTTTCGACGAGAAACGGCAAAAGTGCCAAGTTAAACTCGAGTTTCTGACATGACCCTGCCTAAATGGGCAATCGGTTATCCCTCAGGTGACCTTGAACCAGCACAACACCAACAATTTGATATTACTGTGACCTTGAAAACCTAACAACGGAGCGCCGACACCGATGCGCACCCCACGACAGCCACCGAGTGACTGACTGTCAGGCTCTGTGTACGCTAGGTATATTGGCTTGAGAGACTAAGACTCTAAACTGTCAGGAATGGGAGTAACTAACTGAATTTTGCAAGGAAAAGTCATTTCATCCAATATATTAAACAAATCTTCATCAGTAAAACTGACATTAGTCTGTTTGGTATAAAACTTAGGGTGTCCGCGCAACAGTTTGCGCCACTTAGCTAAAGTTGAAACTCTCTTAACTTTGAGTGGTGGACAGTGAGCAACTAATAAAGTCTTAACACGGCTAAGTTTCTTACCTAAAGTGTCCTGCGACATGGCTTCACCTCACAAAAGTCCGCTCAATACTGAGAGACTGCTTGTAGCGCATGAGTCAAGGGAAAAGAGGTGGGGGAAACAGCAGGAGTGGGGGAAGGTCACAGTGGTGGGGGAAGGTGAGGTGGTACGCTGGAGTATCGCATCACTTCACCATGAGCTGTCCTACAGTCAACACACTGTTCTCTTGGCCCGAGTTGGCACTAGAAGAAACATTTCTGTACAGCTTAGGCTGTGAGAGCCGAGGAAGCAAAGTCAAAGTGGAAATTGTGTTAAACTCTAAGATGAAGAGTCTCCTAAATAAACTAATTGTATCCCTGCAATCTCCTATAACTTTAGAGAAATACCACTTTATTAAGCGACACCTTATACTTTGGCAAAACGAAGCGGAAATGGAAAAGATTACAGTAAAATTAATTTAACTTAAAACTTGGACTGGACACTCATGGCGATACCACGTGGCGTGCAAACGCCACCCTAAACATTACAAGTTAGGTTATTGAGCACCTCTGGTACGATAACCGATGTGCTAGAGTTAAAGTGTGATGACCTTGAGTCAAAACACTGAAATACTACAAGTCGATATCGTCCCAGAGTTAAAGTGTAGTGACCTACATTCAGAACTTGTAAAATTACTTACATATAGAGAGCTAGAGAACAGCGAGACGCACCGCATGGAAGCCGGAGACATACTGGCGAAGCGGTGTTGTGCAGCCTAGGGACCCAGTTGTGGTGGGGGTATAGCCAACACTTAGAGTACAAGTGTTGTGGGTGACCTTGACCCACTTAACTTACCTGACCCCCCCCCCCCCCGACAAAAAGTGCGAACCCCCCCCCCCCCCGACAAAAGTGCGAACCCCCCCCCCCCGACAAAAAGTGCGACCCCCCCCCACCCCCCCCCCACCCCCACCCCCTCCCCCACCCCTGATATCCTGGGCGTGGCAGCCCCGGTGGGGATATAAGGGGGTCCGGCCAGAGCCAGCTCGCAGTCCGCTCCCGCGCGTTGAACGTGAACGACCGGGACGGACCGCTATAGGCATCACTAAACATTGAATGGCGCCTTCAGTGTTTAGCGAAGTCTACTCTAAATTTAAGACTTGTATTAGTTGTAAGATATTGCGCTTGCGTTTGGGTATTGCGAATTGTTTTATATGAGAGTGTTTTACTTGTACCCTATGTCTCCTGTGTCTTTTATCCTTTGTGTCTTGTTTGTTATATGTGTTTAATGTGTATGTGCTTGTTCCAGCATTGACTACGTTGAGCTCAATTGTGTGTTGTAAGTGTGTTATGTTTCTAAAGTGTATACGCTTGTTTTAGCAATCCCCCCTTGAGCTTTTTCAATGCTCAAAGTAAATTGTAAAGTCAGGGAACGGGAGTAGGCCCCCGTGTAAAGTTACTTTTAATAATTGGTAGGCTCCTTGCCAGGCATGCAAAAGGTTGCGGATGGCATTTGGGGAGCATGTCCGTTTGTAAGCTGGCAAGCAAAAGGTTGTGGCGGCCTCTGCACTCGGACCGAGGACGTAAGCCATTAGGGTGTCCTCAGTATGTTTCCCTTCTGGAAACTCAAAATTATGTAAATGAATCTTTGTTAGCTATTTGTGTTTTTAGTCCCCAAGGCCCCCGAACATTCGTGGTTCGCCATGGATGTACGGGGGCCGAAATTTTTTAATGTCCGTGTGGCCTTGACCTACAAAGACTTGTAAAAATTCAATGCATTTTAAATGAAAAATATTAAAGATAGGTTACGGGAGTAGGCCCCCGTGTAAAGCCTATTTTAATTATCGGTAGGCTCCTGCCAGGCATGCAAAAGGTTGCGGATGGCATTTGGGAGCATGTCCGTTTGTACGCTGGCATGCAAAAGGTTGCGGCGGCCTCTGCACTCGGACGAGGACGTAAGCCACTAGGGTGTCCTCAGTTTGTTTCCTTCTGGAAACACAAAATTATGTAAATGAATCTTTGTTAACTACTGAAAAGACAATGCAGTAAATGTTTACAAGTCTTGCGTGGCGAAGGGTACACGACATTGGATGTTGCCTTGTTGTCATAGTTGGGTCTCTTCGGAGGCTACAGCGATGACAACCCAAGTGCCTCACACCCCCAAAGGGGGGTGTGGGGCTTAATTTTTTTAAAGTTTTTTTGTGACCTTGACCTAAATATGTAAAATCTTTCAAAGTGTTTAACAGTCAGGTCTTATTAACACAGTTAATACATTAATGTCTGTTAAAAAAAATATAACAGTTAGGTATTTGTAACCCACAAGTTTGGAGTTGTTAATAGTTGGGTCCCTTGGGAGGCTTCAGCTATGGTAACATAAATGCCTCAAGTGGGGCTTATTTTTTTTAAAAGTGCGAACCCCCCCCCCCCCCCGCAAAAAGTGCGACCCCCCCCCCCCGCAAAAAGTGCGAACCCCCCCCCCCCCCGCAAAAAGTGCGAACCCCCCCCCCACCCCACCCCCACCCCCACCCCCACCCCCACCCCCACCCCCACCCCCACCCCCACCCCTAATATCCTGGGCGTGGCAGCCCCGGTGGGGATATAAGGCGGCCGGGCTGCACGCACTTCTCATTCCGGTCCAAGCTCCCATACGGACAGGTACTCTCTCTCGCTCTTGAGACTTTTGTTTTACACGTTCACTTCTTTCTTTACATCTCTTCTTTTCATTTATTACAATGGGTAAAATGGGTCTGAAGCTAAAAAACTACCCATCAACTTCAACCTCGACCGACGCGTCTCGACCCTCATCATCCTCGACTTCGATCCTGGAATACCTGATGACTGCGAACATCCTGAGCTGCCTGACGATGCCGCCACCGCCGCCGCCGCCACCACAGCCCGCCTCAATGCCCAGCCTGTCGCCATTGCCGGCGACAGTGGAAGAGGCTGGTGCACAGCCATCGTCAGGAGAACTCGTCAAGTCGTCAGGCCGAGTCCCGGTAGCCTCTCCAGCACTCTCGCTGCTATCGGACTCAGGATCGGAGTCTGCGGCTTTTGAAGAGACGTCTAGGTCGAGGATCACCCCATACAGCAGAACCCGGAAAATCCTCTCATACACTACATCCCAATGTCCTTCACCTATATCCCCCATGCCACCTACACCAACCAAACCACCCCGTAAATCCATCTTCTCCCCTGATCTTCCCACCATAGACCTAACACGCTCTCCTACCCCGCCCAAAATTGTTTGCTCCATCCCGCTTGAACAATCTTTGCCCCTTCTACCTCCTTCCAACCCCATCCCTTCTAGCCAGCCTAATTCAGAGAAGCTCCAAGACACTCCGCTAAAGAGTCCAACACAGAAACGTAAACGCGTTAAAGCCCCTGCTGGCAAGGGTAAGAAATGCGATTACGCTTGGATGTCTAGTAAGTTTGGGGTTTTGTGTTGCCAGAAACTTGCTTGTGCAGAAGGGGATCGCTGCCAACGACACCTCAAAAGTACAGTCAAATTTCGGCAATTCAAACCCTATACTCTGTACATTAAGCCTAAAACGTTCAAGTTCAGACATCCCCACGGTCCGCAACCGCGGGATATTAGAAGGCTAAAGGTTGATGAAAAATACTATTTCATTGGTCAGACATATGGAGCAGGTAATAAGAAAGTAGAAATCGTTGTAAAAGGTGAAGGCCGCCTTTGTACAATGCAAGTACCACCTCGTATGGTACAAAGAGAATTTTTCATACCTAAAGCCTATCTAATACGAAGGAAAGGATGTGAAACCGTGTGGGAAATGGACTAGGACATGGGCCCACCAAAAAAAAAAACAAAATTGTTAGGCTGTGTTGGACAATATTTAAAAAGTCTTTTTCCAAATTATTTTTCCAAATTTAGTCTTAACCCTCTTAAAGTAAGGGAGAGGGGTATTATACAAGTCAACTAATAAAAAAAAAAAAAAATACTTGACTTGTATAATACTTTAACCTGGCGGTGATGTAAAGTCACTGGGACAATCTCAAACCGTGTCCTTGAGGGTGAAGACTAAGTTACAAATAAATCATTAACAAATAAAAACTTACCTCCAAACACTTGTAGCTTGCTACAAGTGTTTGGAGGTAAAAATTTTTCAAAGTTTGAATGACCTTGACCCATATAAATTACTTACAACTAATGTTGTGTATCACGTCATACCCCCACTCTAACGCTCTTACTAAGCTTGTATGAGCCGTTCATTTGCTTCAGTCTGTTTCTGTGCTCCGTGTAAACATGTCACGGTACAATTACAAAGGTGGTGACTTCTTGATAGATCAACACAATGCTTGGGAAGTGCTAAACCAGCATAGAATGGAAGTTGAGTATTGTATAAGACAAGACGGGTCTACATTTTATCTATGTATTATAAACAACCAAACCCATAAGTATGAACACTGGACAAAAATTAATTATAACAACATAGATGAGCTGTTTGCTTGGGTGTTTGAGGTGTGTAAAGTCATTGAAGAAACCAAAATAATGGGTGTGCTAAAGGTATGTAAAACTGATGACCGGGAAGACTAAGCAAAATTTCTTTTAACCCCCCCCCCCCCCCCAGTGTTATCCCCACCACTAAAAATGGGTATATATAGGAGTGGTGATCAACCGTCCTCTCATTCTGCTTTACACCGTTAAGCTGAACACCACCATGTCTGCTATGAACGCCCCAGCCTCTACCTCTGGCCCGGTCGCCTCCAACTCCAGCCCGAGCATTGGACCAATCCGATCGGCGCCTTCGTCAAGAAGTCGTGTCCGATTCTCCGGCTTTGGTCCTGTGAGGAAGGAGTTGCGGAGCAGCGGAGCGTCTCAACCAACCACGACGGATGCATCAACTCAGACTCCACCAAACATCATCGAGTGGTACGACGAAGTGATAGAGCAAAGGGACAGAATGCTAGAGAATACTCGCAGGGAGCTACTTTATGTCAGGAGTAAATGGGAAAAACTGATTAAGAAGTGTGAAAGCCTGTTGGACAGTGATGATAGTGAGGATGAGAGTGGATAGGTGTGTGGGTAAAGACTTGGACTGGGACTTGTGTGTATGTATGAATGTGTGCGTGAATGTGAAATACAGAGCGGGGGATAGATCACTCTGTGGCAATGGACTAACATGCCACTTAGTGATCTATCCCCCGTTCTGGTAATGTTTTTGGATGGCCTTGACCCACTTTACCAAGGCTAGCTAGTACCCCCACCACTGATAAGTGTATATATACGGGTATTGATGTGCAGTTTGGTTATTCTGCTTTGTATCGCTTAGCTGAATACCTCACTTCAACATGGCTTCCAACTGCAAAACTTCTCAGGCTTCCTCTTCTTCTTCAAGAAGGCGTGCTGCCAACGTCCTGCCTGCTACTCGTGGACCTGCTCGACCATTCCACAGCATAACTGTTGCTCGGGCAAACGCCTGCAAAGCTCCAATGCTACGGACCTTGCTGGAGGTGAGCCAAGACGGGCAAGGCTTGCTCAGTCCTGGTCAACGGCAGGAGCAAGAAAGGCGTATGGCGTACTACAGGCTGCAGGGTGTAGTTCCCAGCTTGAAGTTAGGCGATCCGAGAGTAGCAAGCATCAACGAGGCAGCGGACTACATATCACACCTTCACAGTGTTTTAGAAGTAAAGGACCAACAAATTGAAAACTTAAAAGAACAATTGAAACAATTTAACTTTAATCCTGTGGAGTTTGTGGAAGCAGTGATGAGTGATAGTGATGATGAAGGAACTGAATATATATTGGGTATGTAATGAAAGACTTGGACAGGGACATGTGTGTGTGTGTGTGTGTGTGTGTGTGTAGAATACAGAGCGGGGGATAGACTACTTTGCGGCAATGGACTAGCATGCTGCTTAGTGGTCTATCCCCCGCTCAAAGGGTAGCATTGGATGACCTTGACCCACTTTACAGCAAGGACAACCGGTTAACTGGTATAAAAGAGGGGGGTCTGTACATCCCGACTTCATTCTGCTTTGAACCTTCCAGTGGAACGCTAGAAAATGAGTGGATCACTGATCATTGGTAAGGAGTGGGAGTATGTAACCATAAACTATTTAAACTGTAGAGGGATGTTGAAGAAGGTGTATGATAATGTTAAAAGAATGGTTGTTGAAGAAGGTAGGGTAGTGATTGTAGCGTGGAAGAAGAAGCAGTATACAGGACAACAAGTGAGAGCAAGTGACTTTGGGGGAATAGTGTGTTTCAAATTGGACGAGCGAACTTGGTTAATTTGGACATTGTGTTTTGGGACTTGGAAAGGTTAATTGAAAATAGTGGCAAACATGGGGAACTCTTAATTGGCAGGGAGGACAGAGTATATGAGTAAGTGTAAAAGACTGGGGGGCTTATGTGTGTGTAAAGACTAGGACTTGTGTGGAATACAGAGCGGGGGATAGATCACTTTGCGGCAATGGACTAGCATGCTGCTTAGTGGTCTATCCCCCGCTCAAAGGGTATTATTGGATGGCCTTGACCTATATAAAGGTAGAGGGGGAATAGGTAATAGGAGGGGGAAATTGGTATATATGTAGGACTGATGAATAAAGTATTTAGTCAAGCATTTGTCTAGACACTATCAACAACAACAATGGAGAGCTTCAGTGTTGAGTTCATCCTCTTGGAAGAAGACATCAACGAAGTGGTGGAACTTATAGAGGATAAGACCAGCCAGGGCACATTGGAACTTGTGAATTGCGAACCGTTGGACAATGCCGCAATCGATAAGATTGCATATTTCATGATGCATTTGTATAACGAACAAACAACCAATATGGAGTTTGTGCAGTACCTTTATCAAAACCAAGTAAATGTGCGAGTGACAATTACTTGGTGGCAGTAATAATAAAGTGTAACATATGGATGTGGACTTGGATGTGGACTTGGACTTGAGTGTGGTCTGCGGAATAGAGCGGGGGATAGATCACTTTGCGGCAATGGACTAGCATGCTGCTTAGTGGTCTATCCCCCGCTCAAAGGGTATCTTTACGTGACCTTGACCCACATAAATTGTATAGTTGGTGGGGGTATAAAAAGGGTAAGCAAATTGGATGGATACAACACTTCCATACCATGGCTCCACTTGACAACACCGTGTTCCATCGCAACAGGATTGTCTCTATTCTGGAGGTAATACCTCTAGAAATTATAGAAGTAGAGGACCAACTACCTGCGGTTGATCAAGAAGAGGAGGAGGAAGAGATAATGGATATTGAAACGGACTCTGACGAAGCTGGTTCAACGGACAATGAGGTGGACTTGCACGCCTACGAAACATTAGAGTCGTCATCTGAGTCGGAAATGGAATTCCAATTGGAAATCGAAGAAGAAGAAGAACAAGAACAAGACACTCCCCATCGTCCAATGGATAGGATGTTAGTTGCCAGAAGAATTATGTATTGTCATCGCTGCCTATTCCGTGATGAGGATGATTCCGACTCTGATGGTGATGTTTCACCCTTGTAAAAAGTTTAAACAAAAAGTTAAAAAAGAATGTGAGCGGGGGATAGAGCACTTTGTAGTAAATGATGCTGCTTAGTGCTCTATCCCCGCTCAAAATAATAATTCCAAACGACCTTGACCTATATAAACTTGCTCAAACAGACATCTTTGAAAAAACTTGTACAAATTATTGAATCTAGACCAAATATCATCAATTTATCAAGCCTACTGATAAATGTATTACAAACGGTTGTGTAAAGGCTAAATTTAGCACATGAGTGATAACCTGTTTCCATATGACGTCACTTTCCCCACCTATCTGCCTCGGATATAAAGGGTCCCGGTGGAGTGCGCTGCTCATTATTGCGTGGACATTCACAGAGTGTGCATTCAAAGCCAAACTGTTTGAAATGGCTCTTTGCGACATTTGTGGGGAAATCTTTCAAGACGAAGATCTTTTCACCATACACAGAGAATTACATGAAGACGAAGATAAAAAAGAAGATATTACCATGGATGAAATAGACTTAGACTCAATTGACCGGTTTTTGGAAGAGCACCAGAAGCAGACGGACTACTGGGACAGCTATCTACAGCAAATGCAAAGAAGAAGACCTAGTGTGATCCAATTTGCTGGTGCTGGACCATCTACTGCTACAAGACCTATTGAAGAAGAGGACACCGAAGAAGAGGACACCGAAGAAGAGGATATGGAAGAAGAAGAACTGGAAGATGTAAGACAACTGCGCACCACAGCCTTGCCAGGACGAGTTGTAACACATTTCAAAATTAATAACGTTCAATTGGAATTGGAAACATTCATAACCCAGGCTAAGGAACTTGTTGGTCAAACGTTGAAGGAAGAATTACAAAGGCTAAATTTTATTAAATTTGGAATGGTGTTAGAGGCTATGTTTAACAATACTGATGGTGAAACAGCATTGAGAGCATTCATTACCAAAAACCGAACCCTTACCTTCACCTCCGACATTGATGATATTATTGAAGAATGCTTGGAGGAACTTATAACCAAACTCCAAGAACATGAAGGAAGAGGATCTGGATGGACTTTGTCATCAATCGAAGGTATGGATGTTAGGGTTCATAAACATGGATATGGTTTAAGAGGTAGTAGTTTTATCCCTCTACCAAAGAAAATCCAAAACACTAACTCGTGTAGAAATGTTCAAAATGAGGGTAATGAATGTTTCAAGTATGCAATGTTAACCAAGTATGTTAAAAACAATCCTTGTAGAGTTAGTAGAGAATACTACGAAAATGAACACCGCTACAACTTTCAAGGTCTTACTTACCCAGTTACTTTAAAAGATATTGACAAATTTGAAAAGAAAAATCCTGGCGTTTCAGTCAATGTTTTTGGTCTGGATGATTCCAACAACGTTTATCCTTTGCGGGTAGTAAAGGTTGAGCAAAGAAACCATACGGATTTGCTATTGATAACCAAGGGTGAAATTTCCCATTATGTATGGATAAAAGACTTTGAAGCGTTAGTTGTAAAACAATTGACCAAAAGAGTAAATAGGATTACAGTTTGCAAGAGATGTTTCTGCTTTTCTTGGAAAGATTCAAGACGTGGAGGATTGGACTGGTTATTGGAACATAAAAGACTTTGCAACGAGAACTATGAAGTAAAGATAAGTCTTCCACCGCCTACCCGAGCTTCAATACAATTTAACAAGACAGTTCACCAATACCGAATTCCAATAGTGGTCTATGCAGATTTTGAATCAACGTTAGTACCACAGGAGCTGCCGGACGGCGAAGTGACTAGAAGAACAAAATATCAGTTGCATCAGCCCAACAGTTTTTGTTTACTAGTTAAATCAACCTTGTCTGAAAACCAATTGCAAGACTATGGTTTAACATCCACTCCAATACTCTACCGTGGTGAAGAAGCCGCTAAGTATTTTGTAGACCAACTGTACGATATTGCTGGAAAGGTTCAACGCTTGTTCGGTAATATTGTACCTATGGAACCTTTAAACCAAAATCAACAAGAAGAATACAACTTAGCGACAAGATGCTATTTATGCAAGAAAATGTTCAGTGAAGAAAATCCAAAAGTAAGAGATCACGATCACCTGACAGGGTTATACAGAGGAGCTGCTTGTAATTCATGCAATATAAATTACAAACTGCCAAACTTTATTCCTGTCGTTTTACACAATCTTAGCGGCTACGACTCCCACTTTATTATCCCGGAGTTAGGAAGAGATGACGGTAAAATTGATGTTCTTGCTACAACATTGGAAAAGTACATCAGCTTTTCAAAAACAGTAGGTAAAATTAAACTTCGCTTCGTAGACTCTTACAGATTTATGGCATCTAGTTTAGCCAAATTGTCAGAGAACCTAAGAAGAGAAGACCTAAAAGAAACCAGAAAAATTGTACCTGAAGATAAATTAGACCTAGTATTACGGAAAGGAGTGTTCCCCTACGATTACATAACTTCTACAGAAAAATTTGAAGAAACCAGTCTACCGCCGATTGAAGCCTTCAACAGCAAATTAAACGAAAGTGAAATCTCCGTTGAAGACTACAATCATGCATGTAATGTTTGGAACCAACTAAACATTCAAACCTTAGGGGAATATTCTGACTTTTATATAAAATTGGACGTAACTCTGCTGTGCGATGTGATGGAAGAATTCAGAAACACCTGCTTCTCCGCCTATGGACTGGACCCTCTACACTCGTACACATCTCCAGGATTAGCATGGCAAGCTATGCTAAAGTCAACCAACTGTCGACTGGAACTTCTAACGGATATTGATATGGTGCTCATGATGGAATCTGGTGTACGGGGCGGTTTGACACAAGCTGTAACACGTCATGTCAAAGCCAACAACAAGTACATCCCCGGCTTCGACGAGCAACAACCATCGGTCTACCTTGGCTATTTTGATGCAAACAACCTTTATGGTTGGGCAATGTCAAATCCGCTTCCCTACGCTGACTTCAAGTGGATCGAGCCGGCCACCATCGGAGACATCTCACAGATTCCAAAGGATGGTCCAAAAGGCTATATTTTGGACTGTGATTTTGAATACCCGGAGCACCTTCATGACCATCACTACGACTTACCTCTCCTAGCCAAGACTGAAGTTTCACCGACAGGAAGATGGCCAAAATTGATGATGACCTTGGAGAATAAGGATCGCTATGTGGCTCACTACTGGGTAGTTCAACAGGCTCTTGAATTGGGTCTACGTATAGTGAGAATTCATAGAGCAATTGAATTCACCCAGTCTTGTTGGTTGAAACCATATATTGATTCCAACACTGCAAGAAGAGCTGCAGCGACAACAGCATTTGAAAAGGACTTCTATAAATTAATGAACAATGCCATCTTTGGGAAGACCTTGGAGAACAAAAGAAAACACAAAAATGTAAAATTAGTGAGTGATCCTAGGAAATTGGAAAAATTAGTGCAAAAACCAAATTTCGGAACATCCATGATTATAAACGAAAATCTAGTCGCTGTCAGTATGAAGAAAACAACAATAGTCATGGACCGTCCGTTATACATAGGTATGTCGATTTTGGATATAAGTAAAACCCTGATGTATGATTTCCATTATAACAAAATGGTTAAACATTACGGAAGGGAAAACATTGGAGTCGCATACATGGATACGGACGCGTTTATCTACTGGATAAAGACTTTGGACATGTATGAAGACCTAAGGACTTTTCCATACAAAGAAGATTTCGATTTTTCTGACTATCCGAAAAACCATCCAAATTTTAATGAAAAATATAAAAAAGTAATTGGAAAATTCAAAGATGAAGCAAATGGAATGCCTTTAGAAGAAATAGTGGCGCTTATGGCGAAATTGTATTCATTTAAGATGTACCACGAGAACAACACACCGACAGTGAAGAAAGCAAAAGGAGTGAAGACATCTTATTTGAAAAAAACACGTGACATTTGACCACTACAAGACTTGTTTGTTTGAAGATACTACGATATCAGCAACATTCAACAATATCCGAAGCTTTAAGCATCAAGTCTACAGTGTCACCGAAATTAAAAAAGCGTTGTCAGCTCGGGATGATAAAAGATACATTATGCCCGACAAAATCCACACTCTTCCTTTTGGCCACTACTCTCTAAACCCTATCAACTAGTAACCTATTCTTCGTCCTTCTACAACTACGACCTTATTCCTTTCTCCTTCCGTAAAAAAAAAATGGGGAACACGGCAAGTCCAACGCCGTGTTCCCCATTTTTTTACACAAGTTTGGATGACCTTGACCCATATAAATGATGTGAATATTTAAAACAACATTCATTGTGATTATACATGTGATACAACAAACATTGAAACCTGCAATATGAAGGACTTAAAGCAACAAATTGTCAACGAACTTCATAAACCTGCAAGAAGAAAGTTTCCACGAAGAAATACGGTGATAAAAGGAATTAATGATTTATATCAAGCGGATTTAATCGAAATGATTCCTTATAGCAAACAAAATAAAGGATATAAATACATATTGACTGTTATTAACTGTTTTTCAAAAATGGCAGATGCTTTACCACTAAAAGATAAAAGTGGCAAAAGTGTTACAAAAGCAATGGAAACAGCTATACAAAGAGACAAACATACTATTAAACATTTACAAACAGATGATGGAAAAGAATATTTTAATAAGGAATTTGCAAATTTAATGAAAAAACACAATATAAACCATTATTCAACCAATTCAGAAGTAAAAGCCTCAATAATCGAAAGATTCAACAGAACTTTAAAAAGTGCAATGTATAAAATGTTTTCCAACAGAGGATCGCACATATGGATTGATATGTTACCAAAACTTATAAACGATTACAATAACAAATTTCATAGGACTATCGGGATGAAACCAAACCAAGTAACTAGTAAAAATGAAAACCTTGTATTAAAACGTATAAAAACGAATACTAAACCAAAAGTTGAAAAACTAAAGCCTAAAAAATTTAATGTGGGTGATAAAGTGCGAATAAGTAAATATAAAGGTGTATTCAGTAAAAGATACCTGCCAAATTGGACCAATGAGGTTTTTACTGTATTCAAAGTACAACCTACAGTACCTGAGACATATATTTTAAAAGATAATAAAGGACAATTGCTTGAAGGAGGGTTTTATGGACATGAAATGTTAAAATCAACAGTAGGCGATGTATATTTAGTTGAAAAGGTGTTGCAACGGAAAAAAGATAAGGTCAAAGTACGATGGTTAGGATTTAATAAGACGGAAGATTCTTGGATACCTAAAAAGGATTTGATATAACGATAGAGAATCATTTTAGGTTGAACCATTACAAAGGATGGAGATAGTACCACAAAAAGAGAGTTTTACTATTAATAATATAGATAAACTCACAGTGGATAATTCAGAATTCAATAGTGGGAAGCATGGCAATTTGTTACCAAACACCGTTCGTTGTCTGGTTACCGGACCTTCCAACTGTGGAAAAACTAATGTAGTATTCAATTTGATTACAAACCCTAAAGGATTACGATTTAACAATCTATATGTATTTTCAAAATCACTACAACAACCAAAGTATCAATTATTGGAAAAAATACTGACTAATGTGCCTGAAGTTAAATATTTAAAGTTTAATGCAAGCGAGAGTGTCATGCAGCCACAAGAAGCTAAACCATTCTCCGTGTTTATATTCGACGATGTATCTTGTGAAAACCAAAACACAATAAGGAATTACTTCGCTATGGGTCGACATAACAACATAGATAGCATTTATATTGGCCAAACTTACAGCAAAATACCTAAACAACTCATTAGAGACAATGCAAACATGTTAATTGTATTTAAACAGGACGAAACCAACCTAAAACATATATATTTTGATCATGTAAATGCGGATATGACATTTGAACGATTTAAAGAGTTGTGTGGAAAGGCTTGGGCTGAAAAGTATGGGTTCCTAACAATTATGAAGGAACAACCGCTAAACAATGGTCGATACAGGATAGGATTTAATAAATTTATATTAATACATTAAACGTGGTATAACACATTCATTGTTGTACAACACGTCTTGCTACAAACATGGTTAACCAAGAAAAATTAGTAAAAGAAATAAAATCACTTAGTGATTCTATTCGGGCTAAAAACAGAGCATTGAAACTAGGTATTAGCGAGAGGGAGAAATTCCTTGAATCTACTTTTAAACCTATTACTGAACCCTTGAAACAATTAAACAAAAAATTTGCTAAACCTGTATTGGAAGGAGATGCGATTGCACCTATTACGAAGTTTGAAAGAGAAAATGTAAAATCAGAAGATTTTAGTGATGAAGACCTGGAATCCTCTACGTATAGTGGTTTTACCGGTGGAGAACCCGAAAGAGAGCTAGAATCACCGGACTATAGTGGAATAAAAGAATTATATGAAGTAAAAGCCAAAAGAGGACATGAAGTTGTATCAACTGCTAGTGAAGAGGAAAAAGAAGAAGAGACAAGGGAAGGTCCGTCAAACATAAGCTTATTGGGTGAAAACATTCATAACAAAGGACCTTTAGGATGGAAATACATGGTAAAAATGTTACTCGGAACAATTCCTAATAAGAATTACCATAGTTATGGAGCGAGATTAACAGAAGACGGTTTAATGATAGGTAATAGCCCGTTAAACGTTGACGAACATGATAATATTGTCATTGGTGATCAAAGGTATAAGGGCACAAAAGGATTATTTGAATTATTATTTGAAAATAAGCCTTCAGTATCGGTAGTGAAAGAAAAAGACATGGAAGCATATAAAAATATTTTGGAACAGACAAATGCATATAGGAGAAAGTATTTACCTGACCAGCCTCCTTTTAGATCTAAGTCTTTAAAATATAAAGAATTTGTATCCAAGTTAATACCAACTAGAAGACAAACAATGCCGTTAACACAAAGAAAACCTGTAAAACGAAGATTTATGGCATCCACTTTGGATGTAAGTGCTCAGGAACGAAGAAAAAGAAGTAAGTCCGTTACGGGTACAGGTTTAATGAAGAAACTATATAACACAAATGTGATTTATTACAATAATATCAATAAATTGGTGGATAGAATGAAACTAATACATGAAGCTAAAGAAGCGGGTCATACTGGATTGGAAAACGAATGGGTGGCTTTAGTGGATGAACTCCGAAACCGTGGGGTAATCTCATAAAAATGCGTTACTCCCTAGAATACTATTCAGTTGCACCATGAGTGTCGACAAGTTCGGACGTTACTCCTCGGATGGGTTATATTATGCCAATAGTTTAAAAAGAAGTGCTGGTTTACCACAAACACCTGATGGAGATTATGATATGAGTAATAAAAGGTTTAAAAACATAAAAGATCCTACGGATGAAAACGATGCAATAAATCTAAAAATATTAAAGGAAAAGATATCGCCAACATTAAAACTACAAGATAACACATATGACGCAGAAGATCATAGAATCATCAACGTTGGTAAACCAAATCAAAACGGTGATGCAATAAACAAAGGTTATTTGTCATCTGAATTAAAAAATACGTTAAAATTTAATGGGAAAACGTATAGTGCCAACAATAAACGTATATCCAACGTAGATGACCCTAAAGATGCAAAAGACAGTGTAAATAGACGCTATTTACATTCTTTGATACCTGAAAAGACAAAAGATGGATTTTCTTTTTATAAATTTGTTATTAACGATATAGGTTATCCAAAAATGAAAATGATGCTGTAAATCTCAAATATATAAAAGATCATTGTGTCATACGTGATGTGGGAGTTATCGATTGTCTTGGCAATTGTTTGGCGAATGTAAAAGATGGTTCAGCACCATCTGATGGTGCAACAGTGGGTCAAATGAAAGAGACTTTAAAACAAGAAACAACTGGATTTGCAAAACGAGATGAAGTATTATCA
>CM061534.1:155963937-156000532 GCA_030545055.2 Neoaliturus tenellus | reverse complement strand
GAAGCACTACATTATCCACGCCATGAAGAAGATGGAGACTACAATTGGAGAGGCCATCTGCTGCAGTCTTAGCGAGGCACCGTTCACTCCGGGGGATGAGCCCAAGTTCCAAGTCTACCTGCCGAAACGGTTCGTCCATCTCCTCCAGAACGAGGATCTGCGCTCCATCCAACCCGGCTGTCTCTACCTGGTTTCCCACGGTTGCACGGGTAGCAATTCCACCGAGTTGACCATCCACATCGCCGACAAGCAGCAGTGTTAGATTTAAGTTTTACTGTTGTAAATATGTTATTGTAACGTTTTATAAATAAATAAACCATAAAAAACAAAAAAATACAAAAGACGAAAAAATGCAACATATCAATATGTGAAGTTTGTCACATATTGATATGTTGCATTTTTTTTTTAAACTTCGCGGGTGACCTTGACCTTTGACCTTTGCATTTCACAGTTACCCCCACCACGCTACAAGTCAAACCTGTTTGAATGCAAACACCCCCACCACTTTTTCATATACCTCCAAGCGCTGTGCCTTGGCTTCATTTCTACTCCAGCAGCCAACCTAGCAACATCAGGATGTCTCTCAACGTAAGCTGTGCCAGCTATGAGGAGGTGACTATCAAGACACAACAGGAGCTGAACGATTTGTACAAGGAGTTGCAGCTAATGGTGGCAAGAGGCTACTGTATAAATGTGCAAGTCTACGCTTGCAATATACGGAACACCCGGCAGCCAAAGGAAGAGCCTGGACACTCATCGACAGCTTCCTCACCGACGTCCATGAAGACCGAGCCGGACAACTTGGATTACTTCAGCTGACTAGCAGTTGTATTTCTTGTTCTAACCATTGTAGAATATGTTTATTTTTTCATTATATTAAAGAAGTAAAAGAGCAAAAACACCTATCTTGTTACTGACATATTAGCTCAGTAACAAGATAGGTTTTTTTTTAAAACACAATTTGAATGACCTTGAAACTTCCCCTCCACTGCTTTGCTACCCCCACCACTTCACTATTGGTGTACATGGCACATCACGATTAGAAACCTCATTCCATCTTCAACAGCCAAACCGACAACATCAACAATGGCAAACCTACCAACAGATGAAAGATGTCCTCACGCATGCTGCGACTTCATCCACGAGTTAGAGAAGAGGATGCAAGAGAGGGAGATAAGAAGAAAGCAGATCCACTCAGAAAATATCATGATAGTCAACGGCTATCTTTTATTGTTCGGCCTTATTATGGTTGTACTTTTCATACTATATGGTATAGTCACATGTGTCGGCAAGGTTGCAGAAGAAAACGCCCGCCACCATCAGTTGGAAAGTTTCAATGTTACTTTGTAGGTTTTCCTTTTTTTTAAAACTCCGTTTGGATGACCTTGAAACTTCCCCCACCACTTCACCATGTTCCTGCATGAGTATCACATCACCCGTCATTCCTTGTTCGACAAGCAACCATGGCGGACAACACCATCAGCCAAGCTGACTCCACTACTGATGTTGGAACGACCTTGAACCTTGAAGTGGAGGGGAAACCACTCCTTCCTTTTTTAAAACCCAATTTTAAATGACCTTGAAATTTCCCCCTCTACTTTTCAATAATGTTACAACTGACTGCAGCTCACCTCATTCCTTGCTTAGCTGCCATGGCGGAAGGAACTCTTTCTCAAGTTGACTCCACTACGGACGAAGCATTTCCCTTGCGGTGGACTGTTCATTTACAGGATGCGACAGAAGTGGAAGTCTTGTATCAAAAATTACTCAATGTATTCAACGGGAACCCTGGACCTCTTGAATGTAGAATGGATTTGAATTTTGATGCAACCAGGGTCGGCACAGAACCTTCAACTTCAAGCCAGCCTCAGCAACGAGATTTTACACATTTATACACTCCAATATCACCGGAAGATGTAACTGTCTGCGAGGCTGACTCAACTACACGTTATGTTCAGCCAAAGCCTTGGGTGTTGATTATTAACAATGTGTACAAAGTGGAATTGGTATGTAATAGATTGAAGGAGTTGATGGTACAAGATCCCGGCCTGCGCTTTCAAATAGATATACATTTCATCTGGAGAGCACCTGCACGGGGCTCTTCGTCTGACAGCTCTCCAAGTACGACGGACGAGGAGGACGACTAGTCATCTTTTTTAAAACTCTGTTTGAATTACCTTGACCTTTCCCCCTCCACTGAGTTTATTTAAAGTGCACTCTCACTGACTACAGCATTATTTCATTGCGCACCTTCACCGCAGCAACATGGAAAGTCAACTCAACTACTGTTGCGAACAGAAATGTTTTTCATGGCCAAATGACATTGATGTGGTGGATGGCCTGGCTTGTAGAAAATGTGAAGCTTTTGGTCAGTGCATGTGTAAGTGCAAGTCTTGGAAGAAGCCGAAACCGAAGTTGAAGACATTCCATGTGTACCAAATGAGAGGGCATAAGTACACTTGTTGCCCTGAACGTTGCATTGAATTTAAACTAAAACAGCTAACTGGCTGCAAATTGTGCAACAATCATTTTGCAGGTTTTTGCAAACATTATTTAGGAGCGTGTCAATACAGATCAACTTGGCATACCGAAGCACTCACTATCAATGAAATCGCTATAGACTCACAAGAGTAGTCTTTCTACTCTTTGACTTTTTTAAAACTCCGTTTGAATGACCTTGAAATTTCCCCCACCACTTCCCCATATATCTAGAGTACGCAGGGCCTGGAGGTCAGTCGCTCGGCAGCTGTCGTAGGGTGCACATCCGTGTTGTGCAGTCTGCTGTGCAGTTTTAATTTTAACCAGTTCAAGGTCACCACACTTGAACTCTGGCGAAAACGTCAAGCTGTTAAACACAATCCTAAGCCCCAGGTTCACAGTCGACCTCAAGGTCATCACACTTTAACATGTAAATTTAAGGTAGCACCGTTTCGGCTTGACATTTTCGAGTTTCCCGAGGTCTTCGCAGTTCCCCCCACCACTTCCCATATACCTAGAGTGCGCGGGGCCGGACAGTCAGTCGCTCGGTGTCTGTCGTAGGGTGCACATCGCGGTTGCAGTAATGGTTAAAGTAAGGCTTTTGGGCCAGTTCAAGGTCACCCGAGCGGTGTCACATGATGGTTTAGGCAGAGTCACGTTGCAAACTTCAAGTTTCCTCAGCACTTTTGCTGTTTCTCATCGCAAATTCGCTCCAAGTTGTCAAGGTCATGGTAACTGTGACTGAAACTCGGAGCGTAGTGCGAGAAACAGCAAAAGTGCCAAAAAAATTTAGGTTTCAGCGTGACCTTGACCTTTGTGACATCGATGACGTCATCTTGGTGACGTAAGGGGTGATGACGTCATCAGCACGTCATTTCTGTGACGTCATGGGTGTGACGTCAAGGAAGTGACGTCATTGGTGATGACGTCATCGATGATGCAATCGATGACGTCATCGATGGGGTCATTGACCTCGATGACGTCATCGATGACGTCATCGCTCGGGTGACCTTGAACTGGCCCAAAAGCCTTACTTTTGCACTACTGCCATTCATGTACAATACTAAAATTACTGCCTTAATTTAATTTTTATATTTCTAACAGACAATTCCATAGATTCACAATAAATTAATAGATTCTATGAAAATTATACCTTGGTTTATAGAGTTACAGATATTGGCATGTATTACATGGCAATTAAAATTTGATACATGAGGATTAATCCCTATACAGTCTGTAGATATATCTAAAATTTTCAACGGTTTTGAACTCCGTTCAAGCAGAAAGGGGGTTTCTACATCAAGCACCTCAATTTCAGAATTTGAATTCTAAGTCGCTGTAGATTTTGTTTTGAAAGGAATTGAACCAAACTTTTTCCAAATATATTGTAAAGTAAATTCAAAACTGTATTTTCTTATATAAAAGTTGAAGTTTTTTGGCAAATCATTAAAGCAGATACAAATAAATGGGGAAGAAATAATGGTACCTTTTGCCAAGCGAAAAGGGGTAAAAAGGTAACACACTAAAGCTTTTTGGGTCTAACTAACAGGTACATCCAAACCATGTTTTCATAATTATGTTTTCATAATTATTCACATACCATCAAACCTGAGTACCTTAGTAAACTCAACATATGCATATACACTCGAACAACTAAGAACCGTTTTTGAAATAATGCTTTTAAACTTTTTTATATAATTATATATTTTAGTTATTGGCTTAGTAAGTAAAAATTAAAATGTTAAAAATAATTTTGCTCCATTATCTATACTTATTTAATAAGCTAATGCTTTTTTGTTAAAAGAACTCCTTCTAAAATTTTCAAACTCATTTTCAAGTTTATTGTGTTGTTAAATTGGACTGGTCTGTAGTTTCTTTCCGCCAACAATTGGTGAGAGGCGGGTTTAAAATAAAGGCACCATCCATAATTGAAATTTAAAAATTTTCTCTTAGAATAACATTGGGATTTTGTTGAGTATTTAAAAAATCTGTAATGCATAGCTGTGAATGAAGTGTAATTTTGGGTGGTTACTAATAATCAAATCGCTGAATTGGTTGGTTGTAATTGATTTATAAATAAACGTAAATTTTTGCAATGACATATGTTGGTCCAAATTAAATCGCTCGATTTGAAGCAACCAATTACTCTAGTTAGAATTAAAATACTCCAAACAATTATTCTATTTTACTTCTAATTCATCAAATCAATTATAAAATTATAAATCAGTAAAGAATAAAATTTTCTTTAGTTTTATAAGTTTATATAAAACTATAGTATTAACATTATAATTCAATAATGCTATCGTTTTGTTTTTGTAAATTATTTTTGACATTTTAAATCACCGATGATACAGTGTGTTTTTTTTTCATTTCAATTGTTAGGCTTTGTATTTTACTGCTTTAACAGTTTTCTGTTTAAACTTTGTGCATTTATTCAAGTTTATTTGTTTTTTGTCACTGCGTTCTATATGTTTTCAGGTTCGCCTATGGACTTCTTTAGGTTTGCCTGGCAATTCAAATCAAATCAAACATTTCTTTATTTTATAAACAAGATTTAAAACACAAAAACCTCACATCGGTCACAAGGACCTGTGCGTGTGGTAAAATCTTAAATGCGTTACACACAGAAATTAAAAGAGAGACAGACATGAACAGATTCAGGCAAATTAAAATAATTTTTGATCCTCAAGGAACACTACAGCGTCCATAAGTTTTAACAGATAAGAATACTTTTTTAGTTAGAAGTGTAGTTTCGTTGAAACCAACAATTAACTATTTGTCAATGTTATTTGTATAGTTTCATTACAAATAAATATTGTTAATTCTTAATTCTAATGTTAGGCCATGTTAGCATCGATAAATCAGTAATGGTTCCAATATTTTTTCGCTAAGTTTAATACTAAAAATAAATAAGACATAGAATAATACACAGCGCAAACTAAATAATTACGAACACCATGGGTTTAGTAGAGCCAAAGTAAGACTGAAACGGAGACCTTGACCTTAAACAACCTTTGTACCCGCTTATCAGACGCATTGTTGTCAATCAAGCGATAACAAAGATAACCGATCCAAGATTGACCTATGCTAAGATGACATAACCTTACCTTAATATACCACATCTAAAATAGATAGTACCTATGACCGAAGATTACCGTATTTTGTTTACGTTACCATTTCAAATAGCATAGGAGGAACACAATTAATATTCCATATTTATCACTAGACGAATTATAACTTAACAGAGTGACATGTGAAGAATGACACCACCATTTGACTTCGTAATAGCTCTGAGTGCTTCGATACTGGCATCACATTTTATGGAACATAAATTTTCTTGATGAGCAAGTAGGTCTCATTCAAGAATCAATTTAGCAAAAAGGCAGCAGTTTCGCCCCCTCCCCCCACATAGTAAGTGCCCCATCAACTTCTGCCACCCTTCCAGTGTTTACTCTCATTGTTGCATTCTGCCTCAAACACGTTAAAACTCAACATCTTAAACAAAACACGTAAAACTGTCGCATATGCGACGCAATATATTATGGAGTTACTTAAAAGGATGTTTTTAAAAATATCCCGGTTTGACGAGCGATGCTCATTAGTTTTAATTCAATTTTGCAATAGCACCATATTAATCAGACTATTAAGTTTACTCTAACAATCAAATATAATAATTCGCAGTTAACAGCTAACTGTTTCAAAAAGACTGCTTGAAATTGTGTTCTTTAATTTTGTTTCAAAATTCAAATTTTAAAACCTAATTTCAGACAAAAATTGATTTTATCTAGGGTTGAAGCTCTTTATAAACTAACCTTATGGAAAAAACACTCTTAAATGCAAATTTTAAGCAAAATATACCAACTGTATTTCGAGATCATTGAAATACGTTTCCTTAAACACTCCTCGTATTATAGTACTGTATAGGATTCAATCATACATGTACTTCAGTTCATCTACCAAAACATTATGTAATTGAGTCGACTTTTGCAAATACAATGCAATGCAAGTAATATGTTTTAAAGTTTTATTTTCTACAATATATCGTTCCTTATAATGAGTGGACTTTAAAGAATAACGTAAACCGCCAAACTATTATAGGAGTACCAATGTGGCCTTGGGCAGTAAAATTGTGATTCATTCTAATACATTTCTAAACAACATAAATAGTTAATATTAAACTAAATATTTTTAGTTTCACACTAATGTACTAATTGAATGTTCCAATAAAGTCTCTAATTACGAATACATGTGGGACTAGCCAAGGTCACAAATAGTTTTTTAAGATAGTGAATTGTTGACCAATCAATGGCCGAAGAAGTAACCAGTTAAGAGAGAGTCTTAAAGGTATTCTCTGATTCAAATATAGTACGATTAGTTCAATATTATCATACAAACCAACGTATGTCTGGCCAAATTTACCTATGCCACAGGTTAATAGTATCAAGTCACTCATCAATTGGATTTTTACACATCAATTACTCAGATTCAATTTGTTTTAGCAATTGTAAAATATTTATGCAAGCCACACTTGATTTTAATGATTGCGTTCTACCTAATTGCGATGGTAAAAAATAATAACTATTTTTTATATATTCTTGGCGTTTGTTGTGATGTAACTGTTTGTTTAAAACAGCAGATTAAAGAAATATTGAGTAGTAAAACAATTCAACGTTTGAATTGCTGTCTATTAAATAGGTTGATCAATTCTTTGGTTTATAATCACCATCACTTAACGCCATTATTTATTTATTTATTTTTTAAGTTTGTAAAAATGATTTACATGAATTCTTGCAGCACAGTGAAATAAGCTACAATATATTTTTTTATGTACAATAGGTGCTCATAGATTGAATAAATTTTTCTTAAGTCACACTACTTCGCTTGACAACTTTAATTGTTACTATCACTGATAAATCTAATAGACGAGGTTATATGTTGGCTTAGAAACTAGCTATCATCACTGAGATAGCTTTGCAGTGAACATTTTCCGATTTATAGATGAACAGGTATCGTTGATGCTCTTGAAAGAGGATAAAAATATCCTCTTACTTCTTGAATGGCGAGGGAACCGGGTCGTCAGAAGCCTGAAAGCTTGTAATAAAAGTACACTTTGTGAAAAAGGAAACCTCTAAAATATTCAGCGACAAGTGGTCATTGCAGCCTTTTGCCCGTAAAGTAAATCTTTACAACACTTTAAATGTTTCGCCTTATATTTACATCATTACACTAAGTATAATTTGTTCATTGTGTAATTGTCATCTTTAGAAATATATCAATTAATGTAAAGTTAATAATGTTATGGTAAAAATATATTTGTTAGTGCAAAATTAAATATTAATAATTATGAAAATTCTTTCACACGAATTATTATATTAACATGGAATATAACTTTAGGCCAGTACTTCCAGCAAAAACAAAACATATTGTTAAACTATGCAGACGAACGTCGAATATAAATTTTATTATATTTGTTATGCATTGGGCTAAACGTACTTTAAATCATCATTATTTAACCAAAATCTTATTAAAAAATCATTTGTTTGACATATCTATACAGGGTGAGTTTCTTAAAGTGATCCAATAGCTAACTTTTTTATTCTTTATCTGACAGTATACTATATGGGAGACTCCATTTACTTTTTAATTTTGCTTTCAGGTATGTATTTCACTCTTCGAAATTTACCGCCATTTTTCCAATATGTTGGCAAACTTAAAAATTTCTTATGGAACACCCTACATTTTATGGTGTTTTTGAAATTGTCATGTGATTTTAAAATTTCTTTATTCTTTGCTATTTTCATCTAAATCTAATGGTTAGGGAGCTATAAGCAATTAAAGTTCATTTTTAGAATAACATCCTCCATAAGAATAACATGGGGCAAACTTTATCTGCCAATATCTCCGAAACTATTGATTAAAGTCAAAAATGCTGAAGAAAGAAAACGTTTTAAATTGATGTTTTAAAGAACATTTCACTCATAAAAATTATTATTTACACATAAATTACTTTTTTCCAATATGGCGGGCAAAAAATAAAATTTCCAAATTTTCTTTGTTATTATGAAAAAAATGTTCTTAAAACATCAATTTAAGACGTTTTTATTCTTAAGTATTTTTTTTACTGTTATCAATAGTTTCGGAGATATTGTCTTATAAAGTTTGTCCTATGTATTCTTATGGAACTAAAATTAAACTTTAATTGCCTCTAGCTCCCTAACCATTAGATTTAGAGAAAAATGGCAAAGAGTAAAAAAATCTTAAAATTACATGAAAATTTCAAAAACACCATAAAATGTAGGGTGTTTTATAAGAAATATTAAAGTTGGAAGCCATATTGGAAAATGACGGGAAATTTTGAAAAGTGAAATACATACCTGAAAGCAAAATTAAAAAGTAAAGGGGGTCCCCCATAAGAAGTATACTGTCAGATATAGAATTAAAAAGTTAGCTATTGATCACTTTAAGAAACTCACCCTGTATAACAGGTGTCCTAGACCAACCGTACATCCCTTTTAAAATCTATATGTTAATAGGCAGCCATATTTCGTCTCCTCCTTTTTCTCTGCTCATTGTACTTCAGAAGAGAAATCCGCATATACCGTTGAAAAGGTAGATGAGCAGAATCACATTCTAATTCACATCGGACTCCAGGGCTACGCCCCAAAAGCTTTCAAAGTTCCAATGTTTAGCTTATGGAGGAAGGATAATTGATTGAATCATCAAATAGATGCTGTAATAAGAACTGCTAGAAAAACAGGAAGAACAGATGTTTCAGTTATAAAATACTAGCTGTTGCCCGTCACGGCTTCGCTCGTGATTTAGTTTATTTTTTAGGTTATAAAATCTCTTTGAAGAGCAACTGAATCTTTTTTCAAATTCCATTGAAATATTGATGTAGTGTGGGCGGAGCCCTGAAGGAATTATGCAAAACCTTAGCTTAATGAGCACCTAGGCCTATGAGTAAAAAGGAACGTCCGAGTCAAATTTCAACCCCGTATAGGCTCTAGAGTAATTTTTAAGTCCAGTGAGAGCCTTAAAGAACTTAAAAAACTATATTTACAAAGCTTTTTATTAGGGAGTACCTATTATCCACAATTAATTTCAATCCCGTAGGATTTATGGTAATTTTTATATTCTGGGGGGGCGGAACCCTAATGGAAATGTGCAAAACTGTTCCATAGTGCGCACCAATGAGATAAAGGCGGAACCCTAAAGCTTCAAAACAATTATTTGAAAACACTTTTATTATTAAAGACCTATTAGCAAAGAGGAGTCCTTGTCAAATTTAAACTCCTTAAGCTCTATAGTAATTTTGAGGTTCTGTGTGGGGGTGGGGCCCTAAAAGAAATGTGCAAACAGTTTTTATTAAGCACCTATGGACAAAGAGATCACTCCAATTTTCAACCCCGCATTCCCTGTATTTTAGGAGATGTGTCGCTTCCTAAAGTGTATTTAAATTGGCTATAAGGATAACATTAAATATATTGCAATTTAAAAAGCCTGTGGGACGGAGCACTAAAGGAATTTTGCAAAAGTGTTTCTTAGTGAGGACCTACGAACAACGAAGACCGTCCATGCCAATTTTTAACGCCATAGGCCCTAAAGTATATTTGAAATCCTGTGGGGAACCCAAAATAGCTTTCTAAAAGCATCTTGTAGTGAGCACCTATGGGCAAAGTGGATCTTCCATGCTAACTATCAATACCTTAGGTCGTCTGGGTTTTCAGATTAGTTTTTGACCCTGGGATATTTCACCTGTAAACTTGAAACTTTATATATTCACTACTGCTTGTCCATAGGTATTGCCAGTTAACAGTTTTATTAATAAACACTTCAAATTGTCATTGTCGATTTCGGCCTAATTTTTAACTAAAATGAAATTCCATAGATATAAGAGCTTGACATCGTAGATAGGCCTACATATTCCCTCCTGTTTTGATAAGGCAGACACTCTCTTGTCATGAAATAAACGTGCATCAGCCTGTCCCGGTTATCAGAGGCATGTTTGACGAGTTCGGCTCATATATTGCGGCAATCTGCGATAGACCCTTTCATAGCAAAGGATAATGCAGACAAAAGACATGCACCATCACCAGGCATAGTTTGAACCCTATGAGGGATGAGAGCACTGTATGCTTCTAACAGTTCAAGGTTCGTCATCACCTTTTATTGTATTAACTTAACTAATAAACATTTTACACCATCTAAATTGTTTACAAAGAGATAAAAATTGTCATATGGCTATGTCGTCTCTTAAATTTATTATTTCAATAACAGCTGATAGCTTTGAATCTTTAAGAGTAATTACATCAAATCTTTGAAGTCGTGTGGGGCGGAGCCCTGAAGGAATTTCGCTAAACCGTTTCTTAGTGAGCACCTATAGGCAAAGAGGAACTTCCATCCCAAATTTCAACCCTGTAGGTCTTATAGTTTTGGAGATTCGTTGTTCCTAGGTTTGTATTTTAAGTGCTCCATAAGAATAACATTGTAACGAAATTTTGAAGTCGTTTGGGGCGGAGCCCTGCAGGAATTTCGTAAAACCGTTTCTTAGTGAGCACCAATGGGTAGGAAGGAACGTCAATACAAAATTTCAATCCTGCACGCTCTATAGTTTTGGAGATTCGTTGTTGCTTTGATTCGTATTAAAAATTACCCATAAGAATAACATTGTAACGAAATTTTGAAGAAGTGTGGGGCGGAGCCCTGACGGAATTTTGCAAAACCGTTTCTTAGTGAGCGTTTTTGAGCAAAGATGAACGTACATGCAAGTTTCAACCCTCTAGGCCTTATGGTTTTGGAGATTCTCTGATACGTGAGTGAGTGGTATTTGACAAATATATAGTAGATTGTTTTAATCCTTGGGTTCAGTTTATTGACATTTTGGTTTAATTTCGATCAGGAGGCAATTTTTAGTTTAAATAAATATCTTTACACAAACACGAATAGTGCCTTTGCAATTATACCGGTTTCGCTTTATCGAATGACACTAATTTCAATGTACAGGGTGTACCAGAAGTAACCTAACCAGACCGTAAGTCGCTGATTTTAAATACAAACCCCCATTTTTTATGACATTGTTGTATTCTACACTTAATGTTAAGACAGCTTTACCTTGTGTAATGTCTACCCTTAATCCTAACGGCTTAAGCGGTTGAAATTTAGTTTTTCCGTAAAAGTAACACAGGTAAAACCTCACAAACATTATCTCTGAACATTTTACGTTAAACAGAACTGTCGAAAATGTCTTATTTCTTCATTTACAATTATTCTATAGTAAAATATCGATGATCACATAATTATTTTTACAGTTATAATAATACCGTCATATTGTAAATTTTATGGAAAAATAAAAATAATTAATTATTACATACCTAATAATTTACTTTTGAAAAATATATAAAAGGAGAGTCTAAGACATTTCGTGCTTAACCGAAGATATTTTTATCCAACCGAAAATATTGAGAGATAATGGAATTGAATATTTGTTCTATTTGATTCTTATGGATAAAATCTAAATTTGAATCAACATTATCTCCTAAACCTTTCCTATTATGGGCACAAATAAATTGTTAAGTTTTCTTAAAATTACGTGAAAATCAAAATAAAAAATATACATTTTATAAAAAGTGGGGTGTTTCTGTTTAAAGCTAGTTACATCCGGTCTGGAAACGTTACTTCTGGTACACCCTGTACATTGAAATCACTGCCATCCGATATAACGTAACCGATTTACCTATAATGGCACGATTGGGGTTTTTTTTTTTGTATAAAATTGATTCTGTAAATTTCAAAAGCGAAGTACGGGTGGTCTGGTAACCCGGTATGTTAATACATCTAATTCTTCGTCTATGTTTGCAATACGCGTCCTCTAGTCGACTTGCTGCATTGCTGTACTCATTGTTGTATATCGTGGGCATTGCGAAAGAATGTTGCGCTACGGTATTGCAGTATGGAAAAAATTTTAAAAAAAATTAATTTTTATTTGGTTTCAGCAATTTATTTTTATATTCATTGTGTTTCTTATGTAGTAGTATGACGCTACATTATATTTGTTACATTTCATTTATGTAAACAAATCTTATATGTAAGGGGTCGTCCATAAATTACGTCATCTGAAAATAGGGGGGGGGGAGGGTCCAGATTGAAAATGACGGTAGGGTGATGTGCCAGGGGGGGGGGGGGTCGGCTTTGATATGACATAATTTAAAATTATGATGTTTTATATCAAATCTTGACAGTAAAACAATGATACATTCTAACACAACTCAAATATTATAAAATAATTATCTATAAAATACATTAGACTATTTTTAGGCGTTGTTTTATATTTTGTTTTTCCATTGAGAAAGTCTTTTTGCCTTTATTTCTGAAGGTTAATTCAGATTTGATTGGTAAATCTTTTTTAGTTTATCAGGTAGCGTTTAAAAAGCATTATTTTTATTTGAAACAGAGGTTTGTTAAAAATGACGTAATTTTCCGTGAGGGGGGGTCAGATAAACTATGATGGTAGGATGATTTTAGGGAGGGGGGGTCCAAAAATGACCAAAAAGCGATGATGTAATTTATGGACGGCCCCTAAATAAAGATCTATTTATTATTGACTATTGGCTATTCAAATAACTGTTAACAATCAGTTTAATATTGTAACAAGTTTTAAATTGCCGTAATACATAATTAACTTCAGCATACGATTACTAAATCATAAAAGTCACTCGCTGGTTTACAGTTAAAATGTATATCGTATACCAAAGACTATGAATTGATTAGACATACTACTAGGTATAGAAAGATATTTACGTTTTTACAATGATACAAAAATGTAGTTTTAGTTTTTTTATGTTGACGTTAGTTGATGTTTATACTAATATCAACATAATATAAAATTTTTTAAATGAGATTTTTGCATTATGTGGAAAAATTAGTATAATGTTTGGATTGGCTTAACAATTTCAGAAATCCTTAGGTACTACACATTTTAAAATTGTTGACAAATTTCCAAATGTCAATAAAGCTTTCCGCTATGAACCTTACAAGTCTAGTAAACTGTTAATTTGACATTGGTTTGACTAAATATGGTACGTATAGTCTTACAACATCCTAATGTATTTCCCTTTGTATTGTAGTTATTGTTCTTTATAATTCTTATTTTATTTTATTTAAATTACGAATTTTTAAATATAACAAATGTAAATAAATAAAACTGTTTTATAAAAAACACTATGAAAATTTACATTTAAAATGTGCATACTAGTTACCATTCTACTTATAAAAATTATACGTGAATTTAATTAATATCCATAGGTATTAAGGTGCTTTTTATTAATAATATAGTTTGACTCAAAATTTATCACTAATGAAAAATAAGCAAGCAATTTAAGATAGATAAAGCCCATATGTGTGACGGATATGAGGAAATTTATTGAAGTTTGGTCAACAGAACGGTAAGGGAGATCAATCTATCGGGACTTCATAACTCAAAGTCACCCTTATAATGGTCACCAATGACAAATCAATGATGTCCAGACAGCCCCCTCCTTCCCCCCTCCCCCCCCCCTACCCCAGCTCAACAGCTCATCTCAAACTCGGAAACACCATCAACAAAGTAACAAACATCTGATCAACTTGCTTGTGCTGCTCATAAGCCTCATGGATAAGGATGGATTTTGTGTATGTCTTTGAGTCAGTGGCGCTATGTTTACTTCGGGCAATGACAGCGATGTCGTGTAGTGTAGTAAAATTAGTCGGGAAAAATGAAATAATTTTTGGAAAGCCAATTTCTTTTGAAATGTGTTCTATGGCGTCCCCCTGACCTTCCTCCAAAAAGTCCCCAGAAATCCCATATGGGGATCACGCTTAAAAATGAGGGGTTGGCCCATAAGGAGTTACATTAAAATTTGATATTAAGCATACTAAATTTAAATACATTCCAGAAGGTTTATATATATCAAATTAAAGGTCTTCAAATGTAGAATAGAATGCCGTAAACCCGACCTCAATATAACTGTCGGGAGTGAAATGGCAGGCGTTCAAAGTTTAGAATAAAATAATACTATCAAAACTTTGAAATACAATAACTTCCGACGTATTTGACCTTTTGAGGTCTGGTTTTCGGCTATGTACTCTCCTTACTAAGACCTTTAAAATTATGTATAGGATGGCTATGGTCTAAGAAATTTATTTTTAAAACTTCCTCTTTGGGACGTCCATGTGGAGGGTGGTTCAAAGGTGGTATGATAAGCATATGACTAGCTATCCGAATTTTCAAAGGTAATTGTAAAAGCAAACTTTTGCCGCAAACCGCACCTCGAAAGGTCAAGTATTTCGAAAATTATTACATTTTTAAGCGTTTAGGTTAAAATTTGATTGTTATTCAAAGTTTGACAGGCTGCCGTTTTCGACTCAGGCAACCTTTTGAGATGGGGTTTGCGGCATTAAATTCTACTACTTAAGAGCTTTAATTTGATGTACATAAACCCATTGTCGAAGAAAGATTTATTTCTGACTCCACGCGGGCCATCCCATCATTTTTAGGCATGTTGCCCACTGGGGATTTCAGGGGACTTTTGTGAGGGAGGTCAGGGGATGGTATAGAACACATTTTAGCAAAAATTAGCTGTCCAAAAATTATTTCATTTTCCAGCCATATTTTGGCTTAATTTTACTACACTAGTGGGTTCGAATCCACATTCTGCCAGTGATTTTTATCAGTACCATTCACCTGCACGGTAGTGGCTAACCCCCTTACTTTGTCCAATACGATCCACGCACAAATCAATAGTCTATATGGACGGGACGAAATAAGGCAAAAAAGGTCTGCTAAAACTCTCTAAGAAAAAAATATCCATAACTGATTAAAATAATCAATTTGATTATACCTGTTATTAAAACACATTGGCAGATGAATTATTGGATGAAGTGACATCCCAAAAGTTCTTTGGATTTCACATGATGTTGATCTGGTGCTAGCACTTGGAGTACGTCTGCAGAACAGTAAATCCACGCCCTTAGTCCTCTCTCCAGTGTCCTGCAGCATTCGTTGTTCTTTTTGCTGTCCATTTCCACCACGTAGAAGCTGTCTTAAGATATTGAATTATAATTTTACTGGATTTTCATCAGTGCCTAATTTTAACAGAGTTTTTATCTTGCAAAAGTGATTTTACAAGCAAAGGGTGGGGTTGAAAAAGTCAAAGCCATATAAGCCTCTCTTTAGACTCCTCAACATTCTGACTTTTGCTGGGCTAATTTTCTATGAACAAATGGTTTTTGTTAAACTTATTTTAAATGATTTGAGACAATTGAAAATGTCTACAACTACCCTACTATGTCTAGAAATATGCATTAATTGACTGGACACTGTACAGAAAGTTTTGAAAAGGACCTAGCTATTCATAATGAAACATTTATAACACAACTTAGTCTCATTGGCAGATTAAAATTTGGCATAGTTACAAAAATAAGGAATAGGCCAAAGTGTTTGAATTTAACTTACATTTAATTTCATATGATTGAATTAAATTTTTGTATGTTACTTTTGTATATTTCTGACGTGTCCATTGTATCAAATATTGAACGAATAGAATAACTCTGTTATAGACACTAAAATATCCCTCTTCTCAGCGCGATTTAATTGTTGAGAGTTATAATATTACTATTTTAAAAACATATTATCCATAGGAATTTAATAATTTACATTTACAATAATTAATCATTATTCTTAAATTTTGAAAACTCATAACTAAAGTGCTTCATTTGCAAATAAGACGCTGACTTAAAAGAGTAAAAAACCTGTTTTAGCGAATTTCCCTATAGGGAATACGCTATTACGGTAGTACCCCATGGTAAGACCTAAGCCCGGGACCACTTTACTTTTTCATTTTGAGGTCCCCAGAAGCCAAAAATACCATTCGTTCGTTTTCATATATATGTATATATATCTATCTATCTATCTATCTATATATATATCTATGTGTCCGTGGTACTGATAACTTTTGAAGGGGACCTCCGATTTTGATGAAATTTGTATGGAGGTGTAAGATTAGGTCTATTTTCATGAGTTCGCGAACCAGCATTGTCAGGTTATGGGAACGGGGTTTTATGGGGTTTCAAAGGGGTCAAAAATGGGTTTTTGGCATTTTTGGACAATTTTTAAAATTCATCAATTTTAACTAAAACCATTTAAAAGAGCTTAAAAAACAAACAATTTGGTATTTTGAATTTTTATCATAGCATAACTGGTTACGGGGCAAATCCAAAAATGTGTTTTCCACGTTATTCTTATGGGAAATCAAGAAAACCCTATATCTTGCTTATTTATTGACATAACTTAATCAAATTTGGTATGTACATTATCTATATTAGGTTTAACTTATACTTGCTTACAAAACCCATATGGCGGCAAACCTACATACTCACCCCCATGGGGTTTATCGGGAAAATAAAAAATTGCCAGAGCTTGACACAATTTTTTGTTTACATTCACCAATTATTGATTAATTTAGATTTTCTAACAACACCCAATGGCAGCAAACCTACATACTCGATCCTATGGTGTTTTTATGGGGAAAGTAAATAATCTGAAATTCCATTGGAAATTCGCTGAGTACGCAGGTCTGCTGCGACGGGGGTATTTATTTTGTATGATTGTTTTATAAAATTGGTGCTAATTATTTTTTTTTCCCCTTCTTGGTATTTTACATTTAAGGCGTAACACTAAGTTGTAATTATGCTACAATAGTCTCGTGGATGCGCAAATTCTAATCGATTGTATTTTATATAGTTATTGAGTACTAATATTTTATTACATGGGTTAGTTAACAAGAACGATTGGGTTTTATTTAAGATTGGAAATAGACAAATATATTTGACAAACTCTGAAAGTAGGGTTTATCTTGGACAAGTTGTTGGGGATCGCTCAGCGTCTGATGGCTCGCTTACTGCGTGATAACTGCCCAATAAGAAATCAATGATCTCAAGTTTACCCGACAACGACTCCGGCCCGAACTGATTGATCCGATATGGTATATCACTTCCATTCTTGTATTCTATTTGTAAAATATTTTAGTATGAATATTTGTTACTTAACTAACGTAAATTAAATTGTAATTTATTAAAGTGTGTGCTATTAGAGTTTATATTGAGAATAGGGAAAATATTTATTTAAAAAATTGACTAATATGACTTTAAATTATAAAACACTGCATAAATAAAAATTAGAATGAAAGCTCAATTAAATTTGTTATTTTAGACTTATGTTAAATACTAGAATTTAAAATTAATAGCATATTTTGAAATACATTTTAAAATTTTTTTACAATTTGTTGAGTTGCTATACTTACTTTTTAATAACTTCTGTAGCATTTAACACATCGTTTTAAACATCAAAAATAACAGTTCACATTAATAAAAATTACGGTGTTATTAAGACAATTTAATTAACTTATGGGTAAAGAAGTAAAAATTAATAAAAATGAATTACAATCTGATAGTAAGAGGATGTTTCTAAGTTTTTTGAATTTTAGTTACATAAACGGTCGATAAGACTCGTGCAACAATAGACACGTTTCCTGGAAGTGTGTGAATGCATCTTGCATTATTGTGCTAAAGTTGTAGCAGAATGTTAATGACTGCAAAAAAAGGTGAGTCATCTTCTACACTGGCGGGCATTTCATATTATATTTGGTATTCAACTGATTGGACAGTTTGAATCAAAAACCGTTCATTTAGGCAAAGCCGACTGCTGTGTAAGAACTACTGACTAAAACTTTTTTATTCATTCAATGACACGAGATATATTTTATCATTGTGGAATGAGCTTTGTTTTCTCAAATTTGATTAAACATCTAATTGATTGAACGATTTCTGTGCATCCTAAAGAAACACAGTACACATTAAACATAGAAAACGTGGAAAAACTTTATTTTCTTCTTTACTAGTCTATACATTGTTAATTGAATATTTACTTTATTTAATACACATTAAATACATTTAGGCCATAATTTTGAATAATGTGATTTATATACCGTGTTTCCCATAGTCCCCCCTATGGTTTATTTTTGAACGGATGTATATATTCCAACAAACTTCGATACACGTTACTAGGGTAATTTAAAGTACTTTTAGTTTTATTTTGAAATTCACCCCGAAATAGGAGTTGCTGGGGGTAACTAAAACTTTTTAAATATTTTTTAAGGTTTAGAGATAAATGTCAACGAATAAGAGTCTCAAAACCACGTGTACAATCCAAAAATTACATAAAATTGGGGTTCATTTTTTAAATTTCTGAGCTACCCCCAGGAACCCCTATGGGGTAGGGGATGAATTTCAAAATACCACCAGAAAGTACTTTACATTACCCTAGTAACGTCTATCGAAGTTCGTTTGAATATATACAGCAGTTCAAAAATTAACCAGGAGGGGACTATTATGGGACACCCGGTATATTCGAGGGTATTTATACATTTCATTAAAACTAGTTAATTCAAAAAAGTAAACGAAACAAAGTGTAAAGACTGTATTGAGCTTGTATTCTATCGATTTAATCCCTAATGATTTTAAATCTCTATTTTATTTCTATGTTTTTTATCTATGGCATTTTAACCACAATGCTCATAATGCTGATCGTCGTGGAGCCTCACATCAAACTCAGAGGGTGTCATTGATATATGATAGTGATATATGATATTATATATGATAGTGAGGGGTATTTAGTGGGAAAAATAAAACAAATTACATTACTGGCTTTAAAACGGAGCACTACCAAACTCAACATTACCCAGTTCAAAAGCTTAACGTTCCATTTTCACGGGGGCTTTATTTATTCAATCCCAGGATTATCTTCTTCTCACTTTGATGTTTCGATCACAAGGAATATGTTACAACCTATGGAGGCATCACTTTACCTGCCTCTCTTCCAACAAATTGAAATCCACCCGTTACGAAGACTTATTTATTTTCAAAATACTAAACTTCAGTTTGTAACAAATTGGTTTTTTTACAATTATAGTTATAATAGATGAATTTAAGTTTTTCCGTTTTGTATTTCTTAATATTTTATTGTAGAAGTGAATAGAAAATTCATAATTCTTTGATAAATAATCACAAATAATGAGACCAGTAAGTATTTAATTTTTTGAAAAATGTGTAGCTGACGTCAAGATAATGAGTAATAAGACAAACACGGTGAGTGCGACCAGAAATGGTTAACAAATTACACATGTCTGTTGAATTATAAACATAATTATTTTTCAATTTTATTCTTTACAACTTAGTTTTATTTGCTATACGTAATTAGTAGCGTAGGTTTTTACCGTAGTGTTTGTGAAGTATTATAAGCATTCGTTCCAATATTTATTATTTACCCATAGTCATGTATAAATATGGCTTTGCAGCTTGTGCACTTAAAGACGAAAAAAAATTGCATATTTCGTTGGATGGCCCATTTATCTTTAATTTACGAGCAAGGCCCTTGGCTTTCAATGATAAGACTATTTAGGCAATCTTAATTATGATCAAAATTATTGAACTCCCAAAAAATACAAGAAAATTTTTTGTTAAAAAAATTAACTAAATTTTTTATCTTAATATTTAAGAATTTTGTATTTATTGCATATCCTGTATAAAATGTATTATTGAATAAAAATGGGAATAGAAACATGTAAAACATATAGTTAATCTATACGATATTGAAATTTCCTTCACCTAATATAAATAATTTTTCAATAATTGAACGTTATATAAACGAATTTCTAGTCCAAAATATTCAGAATCTACTATCGTATTGATTTATAAAGTGTTACTTCACAATTTCATCGTATTTCTGCGACAATAAGTAAACACATTTGACATAGTTCAAATCGGTTATAACAGAGTAATATACAACAGCGACATTAGTTTCCTTCTGTAGTACTAGTTGATGTCTTTAGAAGTAGTAAATTATACCCCCCACACCCCTTGATGAAACACCGGGTTAAAAACTTCAATGCATTAATCGACATCACTGTATTAAGAGCCATTGACAAAAATAAAACAATAATTGCAATAGGAACATTTTCCAAAACAATAACAAACAGAATACGTTAAAACTGCGTATTTGGGAGCTTTTTAAACCCACCCTAATACCCCGTAGTTGGACAAACGCGACAGAACACAAACTCACTGGGGGCCGGAAATGTGAAACATGGCCATTGTAGAGTCCGGTCGCGTCTTTGTTTTATCCCACTAATGCGTCCTCTCAATCATGACTGGCTTTCACTACGGGGAGGAAATGAGTGGCATGGTCATTGAAGACCGACGCTGCGCTCAAGGATTAAGATATATTTTACTACCTTAATATTTATAGCAAAAAACGAACCATTCAATGAGGAAAGACATGTTATCACAAAATTCGTCTTTTGATAGTTGAAAATTTTAACTATAAAGTTGTATTTTTCACGTTATATATTTCCAAATTAAGCAATGCTTTACACAAGTTAAATGGCGTTTAGTATATTTTAATATTTACATACTATACCGGGTGTCCCAGACCACCCATACACCCCTTTTAAAGTCTACAAAATTAATTATTCACAAAAAGAAATTGTGCCTTTATAGGTAAACCGGTTGAGCTCTATCCATTGATGATAATTTCAATGTACAGGGTGTACCACTAATAACCTACCCAGAACGTAAGTCATTTATTTAAAATACGAACCCTCACTTTTATGGTATTTTTATATTCTACACATAATTTTAAGACTACTTTGTAATTTAACGCGTATCCCTAATCCTAACGGTTTGGGAGATAATGGTTGTAGAAGTTTGATTTTTTCCCCATAGGAATAACATTGAGCAAATTGTCATATCCATCAACACTGAAACTTTTACCTTTAACATAACTGTCCAAGCATTAAAATATTTTATTACCTCATTTTAAATAATATGTCATAAAAAATATAAATTTTCATGTAATTAATTTTAGTTTACTACAAATTTTAAATAATTTCCACCATATTGACAAATTCATGGAAAAATAAAATAATGCATGACAAAACCAATAATTTATGATGATAAAGTGTTTAAAAGAAAAAAGCTTAAGCATTTTTATGCCAGACCTTTTTAGGTTAATGGGAAATTTCCAGAGATAATGGATGTGAAATTTAGCCGCATATTATTCTTATGGGAAAAATCAAACTTCGACCTCCATTATCTCCCAAACCATTAGGATTAGTAAGTAATCGCATAGTAGTCTTAAAATTATCTGTAGAATCCAAAAATACCAAAAAAAGTGGGGGTTCAAAATTAAAATTAATGACTTACGGTCTGGGTAGGTTATTTCTGGTACACCCTGTACATTGGAATTATCATCAATGGATAGAGAGCAACCGGTTTACCTGTAATGGTACAATTTGTTTTTATGAATAATTAATATTGTAGATTTTAAAAGTGTGTACGGGTGGTCTGGGACACCCGGTATAAGGAAGTTAATGCTTGGCTAAAATAAATAATATTATGAAAATTAATCCTAAACTATTAAACATCAATTAAATTTTATGATCTTATAAGTTGGGAGCTTATTATATTTTATATACTAATTGTTTATACATTTCTAATATTTACTAACAATGCTTTTTTATAACGTTTAAATTTCACTATTCTTCATTTAAAAATTAATGAAACAATAATAATATACCTAGAAAACAGCTAAATTTTTAGCACTAAAACCTAAAAATATTACAGGAGATTTTTCAGTCCAACGGAAAAAATGGAGCGGCTTTAGTACTATTGAAAGAACAAAAAAATAGGTGCATTTCGTACTGAATAATAAAACTGTGTTTTTGAACTACATTAGTGTAACCATGTGTTAAATCTGTGTAAAACTACAAAAGAAAAAAAATGCATAAGATAGTTTTTTTTTTCAAGTATGACCTGTTTTCTCTATTATTGATTTTATTATGATTTGCGTAAAGCTAATTTTTAACCTAACAATGTCAAGCTATAAAATTTGCTAAAAGTAATTATTGAGTGAATAGGAATATTTTTCATAAAACTGAGTATATTTATTAACAGTTCCATTTTTTATCTTACCAGAATTATCTAGTTAAATTAACTTTTCAACCCTATTTATATCATTGCACAACAGCAAGTCAGACACATGTACAGGCTCCATATAGATCCCTCCTTTGTTCTCTCCCCTAACGCGCGTTTCCTCCCAACCCTATTCTCTTAATCCTTGTCCATCTTTGGGCGGGACTGGTGACGCTATATTAAACTATTGTCAAGAAAAATCTACTTAGTTGTTTTCAGCTGTCTTATTAAATACGGTTTATAAATGATTTCATAATATGTTCTTAATTTTCAAATATAATTAAAATGTGATATATGTTATATTGATAAATAACAAAGGCATTAAAAAAATGTGATACAAAACTACATTAGTTCATATCCATGATATTTTTAATTGGAAATGAAAACTGTATACTGAACTACATTGCTAAATTATATTGCTAATATACATGTTTGACTCTTACTAAAAACATCTTTTCCGCAATAACTGAATACTACTCCGTTGCCTAAGAGTAAGCCTCCTAGGACATACATTAAATTGTTAACACATAAATCATGATCAATTTAACTTATATAAAATATTAAAGCTATCTCATGAATAATCTTTTGTCATACCACTAACAAAACAACTCTGCTCGATACAACTATAAACCCGGGATGAAAAGGGTTTTCCCTAGGATTTTTGGGGTTAAATTAAATCAACTGGTGTTTATGGTGTTTATGTTATGTACTAAAACTGGAGAAGTAGCAGTCAACCGTACATTGTGTTTAATAGCACAAAAATGGTCCGTCTTTTTGAGTAAGGTATAACATGTAAATAATCTTAGAGGTGAAAATAATTTTTATGTAATTCAGTGAAATAAATTACTTAGAAAACTGTGTAATCTTAATACATGTTGAATATATAGTTCATAACAAAGGGGAAAAAGCTTTATTATTATTTTTATTTATAATTTCACGATTTTTTGACGTTTTTTCGTTGAACTAAACCTAGAATGACCTCTAAGCATATTTTTTTAGATGATAGTTATGAAATATCAATATAGAATTACTAGTAATCTAAGTGTATCCAGCTTTAACAAATCTCTCAGATTCTTAGATATACATTGATACCTTTGCAAGTACTTCTCTGATTTGAATTGTTATAATTTTTTTTTAACATTCATCAATGTCAATGTTTTGAATTACTTTAGTTACTGCGTTTTTTCCTTTGTTAGTTAGAGGGGAGCCCAACGGCAAATGTAACAACCGTTACGCACACTTAACTTCAGGCCTCAGAGCTTACCTACTTGGGTAGGGGTCCATTTGTTTTGATTAAAGATTAACGAATTTTGTTCTTCAGTGATCCCAATACCTAGAAGTTTTCTCTGTAATTTTTGTTTCATCTTAAGTGTCGACATTGCTGCAATACTTTTGTAATATTATCCAGTTAACAAATGCTTTTGATTGAGTTTAAAGTTTTTAAAATTGTTATACTATGATATATCTGTTATTTTTGGTGTCTTATACAAACTTTTTTTGAAGTTTTCTCTCAAACCGTGATGAGAAACTTGTAAAACGTTACATTTTCCTAATATCGTGTGAAGGGGTTTGTTAAAGATATCTGCTAAATGAGTTGAACGTAATGAGTTGATAAGGAAAAGCCATTACAAATAATAAATAAGTATTAAGGCGAGCTATAAAAGTGGAAGGCTATAAAATAAAAATTTAAAAACATTAACAAACGGTCGTTTTACATGCGTTTTGGATAAAGTTATTTTATAATTTATTTGTAAATAAACCAATAAGAAGTTCATTTATTGATCCATTGATACTAAAACAATGACATGATTTCCTTTAATTCCTATATTTACAAAATTCTATTTTAAAATCAGGTTCTACGAATAAAGGTGTTTAACTTAAATTTCATTCTGAGTAAATTTTAAAGTCTTTATTTTAAATAATTTTCGTGATTACTCATAAAATTGAAACACTTATTTGTTCATTTATAAATATGAGTTTCATGAAATGTTGAGATCATTAGACTAACCAAAAAAATTCAAATTGTAAAAAAAACACTTTATGTATACACATTTCCGAATAAAATTTTAGGTTAGCAATTTTAGTGGTGTGTATCTTCTAATAAATAATGTAATTTTTACGTAAGTTGTGAGTGAAAAGGGCGAGAGAGAATGGTGATCGGGTGGTGTTAATACAATAGGATTTAAGAAAGGGAGGTGGTCAGTTTATGGGAGTCTTCACCTCATTGATTTGTTATTGCTGTCGTTATCTTGTGATGGGTGGGGGATGGGGGGGGGGTTGTGTGGGGAACTCCGATGAGCCGCCTGTTCCTCTCGTATCGACTGGCTATGTATCACTTCCAAAACATATAAATGATATGCCTTCTCAATTTTTAGTTATATAAAAATAATGAATAGGAGTTTATTATGAAACGACTGTATACAATGTTTTTAGAAACTAATTTACACAGTAAAATATACTATAATATACATAACATCATAGTATAACCATCCTTAATGTTAGAAAACTCTATAATTTTTGACGCCATGTTTAGATTTTTCTCTGTTATGAAACGGATTTCCATAGGTTAAAACACCAAGTTTTCGCTATTTAGTAGTAGTATTGGGGTCATCGATGACGTCATAATTGCTTACGTCATCGTGATGACAACACGTCCCAGAAACACCATTTCCCCACTACTACTAGTCTAACGCGACATTTTGATAAATGAATATCAAGAAAATTGTAATTAAAATGTTTCATGGACTATTTAACTAAAGCTGACAAAAAAAACCATTAAAAGTAATGTTACTTTAACTAGTCGATACATTTTCCTACTTACATTTCAATGTTGGCCATTAACTGCAAGACATACCTGAAACAGAATAATTAAAAGTGAAGGGAATCATAGACTAAAACCTTATTTAATAATTACGTCTAGTTTTGTAACGTGTATTAACAATGATACAAATAGGAAATAATAATACAAATACAAATAGGAATAATACAAATAGGATTTGTGATAACATTGCCATTTAGAAAGTGAAACCAGCAAGGTCGAAACAAGTCAAACATTTTTTTTTTCTTACAAATTTCCATGTTCGACGTACAGTAATTTAGGATAAACGAGTTATAGACATAACTGTAATAATAATTTAGATGATGACAAAGTTATAATGCCTGGCGGGCATGCCAGCGGGCCGGGCGCACGCTAGCTGCTTGTCTCTGTTATTTATTACTTGGAAACAACATTAACTATGAGCTTCTGCTTATACACGGAATTATGTGGGACTGCGCATTACCCACGTGCTCACCATACACGTACACCAATTTTACAACTTTTATAATGAGGGCTAAAATGAGTTTACTGCTTATTTTGATCCATTTTTGCAAGAGGTACGAACAATGGTATCACAAATAAAATCATAAACAGGTATACTACTGATTGAAATAAAAACCAGTTGCATAAACTGAACTTTATGATTTTTTTTGTAAATTTTTGATATCAATTCTGGATCAATGAAAACTCGTATTTTTACAAATGGAGAGTTCTTCAATCGTCCAACTACTACAAATTTTGCAGATAAAATAAGTGGATTACCTTAAAATGGTGTCTAAACACTAACCTCCACAATGAAATCAATGAAAGATCTATAATCTAACGAGAGTTAAATTTTTTCTAGAAAAAATTTTTTTCAAATTTTTTTCTATCAAAAATTCAATAACTTCAATTAGCTCACTAAATCTACCGTTTTTAATTTTGTGTAAAATTAACTGCAATGGTATTACGTGTTATAGTGCTTCTTGGTATATTTAAAATTTAAATAACCATTTCTTATTTTGAATAAAATTACTGTTTATTGAAAAATAACTACCTCTACGTTCTTATTTTGAAATTTAATAAAATTTAAAATATACATATATATACATATGTATATATAATAAAACATTTGGCCATACAAAAAACTAACAAATTTGGTGAAAATCATGTTAGATTTGGTTAAACTTAAAAAAATAAAAACAATGGTTCCACAACGAATACTCATGAAAGTTAACAAAACTTGACAATAAACTAAAAATTTTATATTAATTCAGAAAATCTAAAACGATTAATAATAGATAAAACGAAATTATTGGCTCAAGGCTAGGTCTCTCGATACTATTTCATAAAAATAGTTCGTTTGGACAAATTCAAATATTTATGTTTAATTTCTAGAATATTAAAAAAAAGTGGAACTAAGTTTTCAGTGCCATCATCCTCACCCTCGGGTATGGTAGTACTTTGTTTGATTTGAGCCTGATGCATTGTAACGCACCTGACGACTTGCATGCACTGAGCCTGATGCACCGAGATGCAACTGCACCTGCATCTGCACCCGCCTCTGGCGAGGAGAGGGCCATTACCTTAATCAATACTGAGTGGCCTGTGGGTGCAGCAAGCAATTGGTTTTGTGGCTTCCCTCCAAAACTACCTCTCTCCTATCACAGTTACTTATTGTAAAACACATAAATTGTATAACATGGGTATAAAATATAAAAGTAGATAGTATTTCTCATTTGATTATAGAATGTACACAGCATATTTGTATGATAGATAAGTAGGTAATATATATTAAAAAATTTAGGTAATAATAGTTGCAGGTGACATTAAATTCACTAACGCTAAGTACATTGAAAGTTAAAGTAATTATACAATTATATTTCATCATATTTGGAAAATAAATAAAAATTTTATTGTTAATAATAAAGAAATTCCTAATTTTTACTAGAATGTAGCTGAGTTGATTCAAAAAATTTCAAAGCAACAGGCTAATGTAAGTTCTAACTCATATTATAATTTTAATTAAAACTTAGGTAAAAATATCCATATTGGTATCTCAATCAAATAATTGTTAAAACCTTGTAAGAAAACAATTCTTAGTTGCCTCGTTGTTGTAACGTTTCCTAATTAGTGATATTAAAACTCATCTGCAAATAAGTTAACGTTTTTCAATTACAGCTGGATTTTTAATCAGCTTGGTTACTACCAGGTATTTTAATAATAATAATATTTTTATTGCATTAATGTCTTTTGGACACACTACAATGTTAGTATGATTACAATAAATTTTGAACTTACATATAACTAGTTGTCTAATTTAAGTCACTTATGTTATAAATACAATTTTCAGTTAAAATTATTCTCAACATCTTCTTGTAAGGTTTAATGGGTAGGTTTTGTATACTTTCTGGAAATTTGTTATACAATTTACTATTTAAGTATTTAAAGCTCTTCTGGGTTCTTGCATACTTTAATCTCTTAATTTGGAGCTCACTGTTTCCTCTTAAGAAGTGACCACTTTCATTCATTATTTGTTTATATGTTCCAGTATTTTCTTTTATATCTATTAGTACTTGATATATCGAAGATCGATGTTAATGTCATTAGATTTAATTTGAGAAATAATGATTTGCAGTGAGTATTCTTATTCACACCACAATCAATTTATCCTATCAAATGGCAATAGCAGTTATTAATTTCAAAAAACCATTGCCTGTTATAGTTGAATAAAATTCAAGCGTACAAATATAGAGACTGGTATATAAAAATTGAACATTAGTGCTCCTGTAGAAAATATGTAAGATATTGTTGAATAAAATCTCACTGTTCAGTATATAAGAATTTACAGTGTGTTAGAGATAACCAGAAGCATATATCAACGCAGTATTGCTGACTTCCTTAACTAATAACGGTCTGTTCCCGCCATTTCCTGTCGATTTATTAATGTCCTTCGTCTATGTTAATTAAATTAATCGCTTTTAATACAATTATTAGATGGGTTAAATGACGAAAAACTATGTTATACATAATAACGGATACTTTTAAAATGAGAATTTAATTCTTGCCGAGAAACAAAATACGATTACTTAGTTTTAAAAGATCAGGAAATATTATATTAAATCACATTAGGATGTACATACAGTTTTTATATGCAAGACAATCAAGTTTTGAAACTAAAAATATTTAAGAAAGTTATGAAAAGAACTATATTTTGGATGAATCACAATGGCAATGAACAATTTATCAACATTTTAAAATTATAAACTTTCACAGTTATTATCTCCTAAATCATTTGGGTTATGGACACTTTATAAACTATAAAAGTATTTTTAAAGTCAAGTGTAAAATTCGATAAAGCCATAAAAATAGTTTTTAACTACCTATCCAATTAAAACTATTCAATTAGACCACATCCAATTAAAATTGTACTTTATGATATACTAGTAACAAAGCCCGTTGTGGTTAAATACAACGGTCTCTAGAAAAATTTTACATATATGCTATTTCCGGTGAAAAATTGTAGTATTTGTTTTCAATATTGAAATTCTATTTGAGAAAAATAATTGGTTCGTATTTCAGCGTACTTAGATTGTGTTGAATGGCATAGAAGAGATAAACTTCTAAACAAACAGTTTCCATCGCCACCTATATTATAAATGGTAAAATGATTCATTTTCAGAAAATTTAAAAATGTATACTTTTAATTATTTAATTTAGTTCAGTTTTATATTAATTTAGTTTGTTTAATTTGATTTAGTTTTTCAAATAACAATTTATGATTGTAAAAATCACATACCGCTTAAAACCACACCCTGCTTTAGCACATAACTTTATTTAAACGCCAACAAAACGTAAGGAACTCACATCCACCAATCCCAAATGTAAACAACCAAATACAAACAAAGAAAAGTCAAGGACACAACAATGCATCAATCAGCTGTTAAATTAATAACATGTGTTCCATGTGATCAGACAAAGTTTAAAGGAAGAAAATTTTTATCTTTTTAACTTTTTCACCATAACTCCTAAGAAAAACAACAAACTTTCACATTGTTTAGTAAATATACATAGACGAAGCTTTCCGACAACACATAAAAGATTATTAAAATCGGTCCACATTATTTTCTCGCAGCACCTTGCTGAGGCAGTCACTTTTTGATTTGCTCAGACCCTCTACGTTCAGATGACATATATTTAAAACGGAGCCTACATTTCTAAAATGGCCCTGGAAAGGGCCGTTTGAATTTGGTCTGGCAGCTGGCATAGCTGAGAGATCACTCGCGTGATAGTTCAGCTGCCAAAAATTGTTGTTCGTTTAGCACCACCCAGGGAGTACGTGCAGCTTTAATGGAATGCTACGGACGCGAACAACATCACTCCCATGTTTTTATTGATACAGTGTTTGTTATTGAAAAATCTCTAATGAGGTCTGTATAGCTTTCATTCATCGGACCAAAGTGGAAGGGGATTTTCTGAAAGAGAATTAAATTTCCTACAACTTACCATTAAGCATTTCATGAACAACCACAATAAATGCAGCTAAAAATTGCTTTCAAATAAGAAATTCGTAAAACACCGTAGTCAATGTATTTCTTATAAAAAACACGTTTTTTATTTTTTCACCATAAAACTAAAAAAATACCAATCTTTCATATTTTGGCAAATATACAGGATTAAAGCTTTCCAACGACATCTTAAAAATTAAAATCGGTCCTGTCTAACTTCAGATTAGATTCTGCCAAGATTTTCAAAACTGAATTATTATAAGAATTGATTATGTTATATTATAAGGTATATTAGCGCCATTTACAAAACGTAAAAAGTTAACGATGATAGAATTACCATTACAATATTGTGAAAAATTAAGGATGTTAGTTTTAAAAGGGATGTACATCTGCTATTGTGTCCCGAATATCTCAATATCAAATCACAAACGCAATCATGAATAAAATTTTACAATAACTTGTGTATATAAATAACTGTAATGCTTAAAATATTTGTTGTATTTTCCTACAATTCAAACCAACTAAAAATATTTAATATCTAACTTTTTAAATGCATTCTTGGATTTGAATAAACGTTGGAGAAAAATGTCTAGTATTAAACTAATTAAACCACCAGTATACATTGAAATGACGATAAATATACCAGGAAGAAGTGCATTCCAGTTGGCATGTATCGTATTTTGAGCGGAATGTGTGACTGTATGAGGCACGATACGGGGTTGTGGATGGAGCGGCCCAATAATGAAGTGATATACGGCGCCCGGGGCCCATACATTAGGGGACCAGTATAATGGGATTCCGCAAGGTGGCTGGGCCACAACGTTCATTACACCCGCTACTTGGACCGCATCGACATCTTCGACCGCAACCGCACACAACGGGCATACGTTACAAGGAACGCCAAGGTGTTGGTATCATTTGTTGTGGGTTTAGTAACGTATTGAATTTTAAAAAGTGAGAGTATATTAGTAACATATTAGTAGTTTTCACCAATAGGATGAAAAGTGGCTTTTTCTGAAAATAGTGATTAAGCACAGAAAAAAACCCTTTCCGTCTTAAAAAAAAACTGTTTTTTGAGACAGAAAGCGTTTTAAAATGCTACAGAAAAGGCCAACTTTGTGGACTAAATGCAGACCAGAAAACGGTTGCTCTGCGTGCAGTATGATGGAAATATTTTTTTTTTTTGGGGGGGACTTATCTTTTTGAAAGGGGGGGGGGGGGTATTTATCTGAAAATTTAAATCAAAAGTTCAAGTTTTCTATTTTAAAACAAGTAATAATGCATCCTGCCGATTAATGCCCATATTAACAAATGGGCATCTCGGTAGTCAACGGTTAGCGTTTTGGACTACGGTTCAGGAGGTCACTGGTTTGATTCCCGGGATGTCCACATATTTTTATGCGTTTGAACCGCTTTCCCTTAAAAGCTTTTAATGTATCTTGAGCAACAGCTTAACAAATTGCTCATTCGTAGACACAAGAAAAATTGTTAATTTGTATTACAACAACAACAACAAGAATGAAGTCGTTGACATTTCAATAGGATATTTAATTCAACTCTACTCTGACAATCTATTATTTTCAGTAGGTTAGAATAAAATCCGCATACTCTAAACACCACTAATCTAATTTGGGGGGCGTGCAATCATAACAATATTTTTAATGTTACATGAAATATGAAATTATTGATCATATTAACTTTAATTATCAGTTATATAACTAGGTTCACTGAAAAAATGTTTTGGAGTTTAAAGTATTGACTAAGGATTCATAATTTAAAGTTTCTTTGAAGATAGGTGTATTATTAAGGTTTTACTAATAAACTAAATTAAAACGTTTTAAATGCAGTAAATCCTATTTCTAATGCAAATGAAAGCTATAAAAACCTCATTAGAGATTTTTCAATAACAAAGTCGAAACACTGTATCAATAAAATAAGGCAGTCAAGCTTTCTTCCCCTTTGACCTAATTCAACCTTAACATCAGTATAATTTTTTATATTTAAGTAAAATAAATATCGACGCCAGGGTTTAACAAAAGTAAGGCCATTAGTTAAAACGTGTGGGAGTAAGTGGCGAACCATTCGTCAATGTCCACGAGTTCTTTGTTGAAATACTTCCTGTTGTGTTGTAATACCCATTAGCGGGCTGCTCGCGCCTGCTTTGTTACTCCAACTATTCAATATGCGAGTAACATTGAAGATCCCTTTTAATCAACCATGAAATAAAATATCCCCGCGTATTCCTTGCATTGAAAACTGGTAGGAATGACGTTTGCTGAATTCGCCATCCATAAAACTTTAGATTAACAGTGGTTGTTTGCTTAGGTTTATCCCTAAGTTTACCTAAACACCACTACGATCAAGAATTTTATACATAAATTTATTGTTTTGTTTAATATTTGTAGATATAAATCGAGCTAACTTCAATTTGGTAATTTTAATTTAATTTTCTTTTAATTGATTTAAGTTGTATGTATTTAAACCTGTACAGTAATGAGTGGGTCTCAAGGCCTTTGTTTAGAAGTCTTTTTCAATAGATTAAATTACATATATTATTTATTCATACGAATACAGGATAATATTTAGCTGTAGGAAATGAGTTAGCTGTTATGTTTATTGGTTTTACATAACAAATTACACATATCGTATTTTAGCAAAATATTTATTATCATTATGATGATTATTTAGCAAAATGTTGTAAATAATTTTTTTAATATTTTTGAGATTTTCGTAGTGTTAAGAATAACACTGGAATTACATAACTAGAAATCATTAAAACTTGAACCGGGCATCGATACATTAATGCTTGTTTAAAACATATTTTATCATAAAACGATAAAACCAATAAAAAAATAACATCCCATGTTACGTAAAGGTTTGATAGTCTCTTGTATTAGACCGACGTTTTATGCCACATAAAATATGAATCTGAATTCATGGCTCCCTTGTGAAAGGCATGGTAAGTAACTGTATAGATCCACAGATATAACTCACCTTTTAGAGTAGTATAAACGTAATGTTACTTTTATGTTTCAAAGTGTGATGAATACTGTAATTTTAATTCAGTTACTATTTATATCCAATATTTCGATATGTTGGATGTTTCCTGAGATTTTCAAGATTATGAATGTGAAGGAATGTATGTAACTCTTGTAAATAATATTTATCAGTATCAATGATGCAATCCGACCAACAACATTTCTAAATATTTGTATTTGTATACGCAAACATTTTGTCTATGTTTTTGTTATTATTAATTTGATTTTTCACACATTTTTAACCTTTGTTTTGATGTATTGTTCTTAATTTTTTTCTTCTTTGTTATTGATCTTCACATTGTTAGCTCCCTAAGTTAAATGCATGTAATCTTATATTGTTTACTTGTAATTTAGTTATTTATGTTTGTCAAGACGACTGTTTCGGGTGGTAATACCTGTAGTTGTCATTTATTGAAATAAATAAATAAATTTACTATACACTTGAGTATTAAACTGAATAATACATAATACAATAATACAATATTGATACAATACTAATACAATAATACTGAATAATACTGAGTATTAAACTGAACTGAACATTAACCATTAATCATTGTGATTGTTTGGGATTAATAGTTCATATAGCCTCCTTTCAAAAGTCCTAACGTAATAAATTCTAAAATCTAATCTTTTTTATGTTGTATAAAGAATCTTAGTGACATTTATGCCAAAATTTAATTTTTATTAACCTAACCAGATTTATTTGGACAACTTGTATACTATTTAACATGGTACCCGTCTCTTGTGTGATTATAGTAGGTAGTATACGTTAACAGTTATGGTTTCCAGCAATGAAGACCAAAGATAAAAACAATGATTAACATTGTGCGATCGAAGAATAAGTTACATTAGAGACTTCGTTTATATATACAGGGTGGGTGGAAATTCGCTAGGTATTTAAATGCTCTTACATATTTTATAGTAATGATACTTAAGTATTACAAAACCGTGTACACATGCTTGTTTACATAACAACACATGGGGAGCTGTTGAATGTCAACATAGGAAGTGTTGTTGTCAACCAACTTAATCAGACTGTCAGGGACAGGGATACATTACACTTTTCTGGAGAGAGGCAATTAATTGGAGATTGTAAAAGGAAGATTGGTGCTAACATTTTGACAATGCGCCTTCCATTTATGTCCGATTTATAAAAAAATGATCTCTTAAATGTTAACTATTTCTCAGTATTATGGTTTGATTGCCAGCACGAAATTGGTAAAATTACTTAAGTTATTACAGTTTTTTAGTACCTAGTTATTTTCACCTACCCTGTATATATTAAAAATCGTTCAAAATAGAAGGTATACATAATATATTAGTGAAATGAAATTCTGATTTATTCATTATACTATAGCATAAAACATTTCACGTTCAAAATTGCCATTTCATTTAAATAGATGTTGGTTGCCTCAAGTTATTGTTTCCCCTAGTGGACCGATGTCATCAGCATTACAGACACGCTATGTGCCATGTCAACGAGTAGCCACCGTTTGGCCTCCATCCGCTATCATTTACATACGAATTTACATCAACTTTCATTGGATGTTACTATTTTTGTAAACTACATTATTGCCACAGAAGTTTTATCGTTATACTTCCTAACGTAACATCTAATTTCGTTGATTTCAAAGAGACATGTGTTCACATAAAATGTACACCACGTACTTGGAGGTTAAGACAAGTAAATGTAATTATTGTGGCTTTCATCTTGACGAGGGAAGCGCCTTTGTATTCAAAAGGAATTAAGGGGAAACAACAGCAGGGAGAAGAGGCTGTTTTATTGAAACTGGGGTGTCAAGTCACACGTGACTAATCAGAAGACATGTGTAGGCGCGAGGGCCAAGTAATATTGGGCTCCCCACGCCCTCGCCGCCTACAAGCTGGTAAGCGAGCTTTGTTCTCTTATAAGAAAAGGGGAAATAAATAAAAGATCAAACAAAATAATAAATAATAAAAACATATATAGCCGATATGTGTGTACCATTAGTTTATAATTGAATTGCTATAAATGGCTATTGAAAATAATAACAGTTCCAAAATTTATGGGACTATGGACGAAACAAAATTCATAAAATTACATACAATTATACAACTATTAATGTGAAGAAAATTTTAGGACAATTAAAGGGTTTCTCAAAACTATACACCGTGTTGTTGTTGTTGTTGTAGTTTAAGGGGATCTGGGAGGCCCTGGCAAGGCCGGTTACGTCCTTGGCCTGGCAAGGCTGGAAAGGCACGTCTCCCTGAGGGATATTGTGCATACACCAGAAGAGGGGATGTGCAGGAGTGAGGAAGGTAGGGGATGGTCCGTCTGCCTTGGTCCATGAGGAAAAGAGAACCTTGCACAGCCCTAGAACGTGACTCAAATCCCCTTTTGGAAACCACCCAATAATAAAACCTTAAGTCCACCAGACAAGCCAACCTTGAGTGCAGCCCACCACCCTCCATTATGTTGGTCTGTTATGTTCCAAGGGTTCGTCCCCAAGCCAAGCAGACCAGACCAGATACGATAGAAAAGGGAACCACCCCCATTTGCTCGTCACAGACACAGCAAGTAAGTCTATTCTCACTCCATGGACTCGAAACTGGACGAAACTGGGTATCCATACTCAAGTATGACTCAAAGTCTCAGAGAGCGAAGGAGGGATCATGGTTTGGGGAAGTTAGTCATACTGGGTAGCCAAGAGACTTGCCAATACTGTAACTGCTTCATTTTCATGTTCCCAATGTCGATCTCTGTACTAGTAAATACTATTCGGAGAGCCAAAAGGGGGTAAAATACCTTAAAGTAGGTATCGCAATTTATTAAATGCCAAATTTTTTATATTTTAAATTTGTTGAAGTTATCTTAGGAGGACTTTTTATGTTTCCTCTTGCGCCAATTAACATCACAAAAATGTCCGTGTTATTTGATTTATGAAAATTGTAAAAATTTGTATTATTGGTTCAAATTTGACATAGATATTCTCTTCCTACTATCGTAGTATCATCTCTACTTATTAATCCTTTATCATGGTTTTTTTTAATCCCCTCTATTATATTTTTAATCTTTTAATACATTTAATCGAATCATAATGATAGTAAAGAAAGGGATAGTATCTTTAAAAACACACTGAAATCATTGTTGGTCATACATGTTGATCTAATGTTTTTTTTTTTTTCTGATGTACTTATTACCTAAATAATTATCATTTCCATTCTTTTCAATGCATCTTGGTTAAACTCTTTAAAATAACATTAAGTACCAAAAGAGTTTATGTTCTCCATTTCATATTCTTTGAAATACGAATTATAAACCAACAATTCATTTGAATTATATGCTTAAAAAATAATATATTGTTTTTTTCTTTATTTGGAGGATTACGTTTATTGTATATTCCTTGTTGCATTAAAATTTGTTTGTTAAATAACTATTTGAAAATGTAATAATTTTTCTAGTAACGAACTGTTAGGTATTGCTCTGGGAAGAAACTTTGTTCGAAAACTATGCCCTACCTTTGCTGATCCCAGATAAAAATTAGTCACACCCTTAATAAATTTGGGTTATTCTCTTCAAAAACACAATAAAATAAGTTCTATTGATTTAACAATTAATTTATTATACATTTTTGTAACTAAACCATTGTATACTATTTAGAAAACTTTAGATAACGTTTCTTTAAAAATGTTGATGTACTTTTTTATCAAAAAAGCAGTGTATAACTTTA
>CM061534.1:155898925-155963837 GCA_030545055.2 Neoaliturus tenellus | reverse complement strand
GTATTATTTCAGCATTTAATTCTTTTATGGATTCATTGACTCCATCAAATAGAAATTTTAGTTCTTTTTCTAATTTTTCTTCTAAATTTTCAACATATTTTCCAATATTAATTAAAAAGTCTGTAATTTTATTTAAATCTTTTTTAGTTTCTGAATGATCATTACCAATTTTAATAATTGAATCTAAAACTTCATCTAATTCTGATTTTATTACAACATCATATTTATTTATACTTGGTTTAATATTAACAATTCTTTTACCATTAATACTTATATAATTTTTTGATAAACCAATAGCATTTACTAGATTTTCAGTCTTTTTTACATGACTTTTAAAACTTTTACTAAAATTATTAAAAAATATATTTAATTTAGAATTTATATAATCTTCTTTAATATTAATTGGATGTTTTTTCTGTCTTCCAAACAGATCAAATATATTTTGTGAATCCATATTTATTAAGGATTAATTTATTTATTATATTATCAAATTTTTTATTATTATTTAATTCATTTAATATAAAAATACATAAATGACCACAAATTGGTGGATCATTATAATTTTGAATTTGATTATCATTATAAAATATATTATCTTTTCCTAGATATTTAACTAATTCTATTGGTGGTTTATTAAACTATATTTCCATATGAATCAAAATAATATTTAATTTTATCTTTTTTATAATAACAAACCCAATGAGTTCCATTTCCATCAAATGAATCTAAATTTATAATTCCACATTCAAATTTATTAACTTTATTAGGTAATATATCTCTCATAAATACACCTCTAAAATATTTTATATTTTTACATAATTTTTCTAATTCACCTAATGTTAATGGTTCAAATTTTTTTTGTAATTTTGTTTCATATATTTTAATGTTTTTTTATCTAAACCAGATCCTTCTACATTTTTTAATTCATGATCTAACCAATCAACAAAATTTCTAAATTTAGGAATTATAGATTCTTTTACTACTTTTGCTCCTTTTCTAACATTTGGTGTATAATTTTTAACTATAGGTATATTATCAGCAAAATCTAAAATTTCTTTTAGTAATCCACCATTTTTTATTTCTTTTAATTGATTATATGAAAATTCAAATCTTAATCCCTTATTTAATTTTTTATGTTTATTTAGTTTATTTATTTGTCTTTTAGATAATAATATAATATCTTTTCCATTTTCATTAAATTGATCAATATTAAATTGAATTATAAACTGATCTTTTATTTTTAAATGCTAATTTTATTTTTGATTTTTGATTATCTGTCAAGTTTATATTTGTTTTTTCCATTTATAAAGAAAAAAAATTATAGTTTTTTATAATATAGATTAACATAATTAATTTTATTAAAATTTTAATCCTACTTCTAAACCCATACCAAATTTTCTTTTCATCCACATAGCACCTGATGTTGGTAATGCAATTAATCTTTCACCAATTCCATGATCATTTGATGTTACTATATCCCATGCTTTATCTTGTAAAATTTTATCAGCTATTTCATTTCTAGATTTTGTATCTTTATGATCTCTATAAAATAAATCATGTTCTTTAGCAGCTTTATCTAAATCATTTATTCCAGGATCACCTCTTTTTACTCTTTTATTTAATTTAGTTCCAGGCCCTAGATATTGATAACCAGGTACATGTAATTCAAAAGGTAAATTATTTATAACATCATTTAAAATACCTGATCCATCTTTTAATAATGGTGATGAAATATTTGCCAAAATTCTTTTTAAATACTTAATTCCTTCAGGTTTTTCAATTAATTCATCTAATTTATTTGATATAAAGTCTTTAATTGCTTTCTTTTCATTTAAAAAATTATTATTACCAGCTTTTTCTTGTGCATATATATAATTAATAATATTATCTAATTTATTTAAATCATCTATAAATCTATATTCAATTTTATTTTCTGTATATTGTCTGATTCCTGAACCTTCAATTTCACCTTGTAATTCCCAAATATGTTTAATTAAATTAATATATTTATCACCTTTACTAGATTTTGGTTTCTTACTATTTGGATCATTATTTTTATAAATTGAATTAGTTTCCCATAAAATCTTTGAATAATTATTTAAATCATCTTGTGTATATAAATTATTATCTGGTTTCTTTTCATAAGTTAACAATCTCCATAATCCATGTGTTCCATTATATTTTTTATCATCAATTATTAAATCATCATTATCAATTACAGTTATTTTATCACCAATCATAAATGATTTTTTATGTTTATTCCAATATAAACCAAATTTATCATCTTTTGTTCTTGGTAAATATTTTTGTGCTAATGGACCAATAATTTTATCTAATGTTTGAGGTGAAATTAAATTTGGGTCAATAAATGTCGATTCTTCTTGAATTATTGGTTGTCTGATTGGTCTAAATGGAGTACTTGAAGGTAAATTTAATTCTTCAGTTTCTGGTATTGACATATTAGCAAAATTATTAACAACAGGTACCAATTCCATTAGGTTTTTATTTTCATTTAAGACTTCACCAATTTTATTTTCAACTTTACCAATTGCTGATGTTATAGGTTCATATGCTTTTTGTTTAATTTTTTCATAATTATCTTCAATTTTAATTTGATTTTTAAATTCTTTTATTAATTTTTTCTCAATATCATCTAATTTTTTAGCTTCATTAACAGATATTTTATCCATTTATTACAAAGAAAAATTTAGGTTCAAAACAAATCATGTTAACATAAACACAAATCATGTTAACATAAACACAAATCATATTAACACAAAACACAAATCATGTTAACACAAACACAAATTATGTTAACATAAAAACAAATCATGTTAACACAAAACACAAATCATGTTAACACAAACACAAATCATGTTAACATAAACACTAATTATGTTAAACACAATTCATTTTACTTTATTTCTGTAATTTTCATTAAATATATAAATACTAATGAAATAAATAATACTAATAAAATAAATATTCTATCAATTATTGAATCAAACATACAACAAGCCATTATCATTATTTAATATCAGAAAAATTTTTCATATATTTTCCATCATTTGATTTTTTCAATAAATTAATAGTTAAAAATCCATAGTCTTCTTTCCAACAATCATTACAAATAGTTTTAAATTTATTAAATTTCATATCTGATCCAAAAAAAATTATTATATATTTTTTTCATATAATGTTCATTTTGTTTAAAAATGCATAACATATTTAAATTATTTCTAATTAATTGCATATCAACTTTTGAATAACATTGTGATAAATAAATACATGATATATTTTTATGTCTACCCATTATAAAATATTCTTTAATTTTATCTTGTTTTTCTAAAATACAATCATCAAAAACTACTAATGAATTTGGTTTACATTTATTTAGTGGAATCATATCATCACATGAAAAATAAGAAATTTGTTTATTAATATTTAATTCTATATTTTTAAATCTTTTTTGTAATAATTTATAAGATGGTTGTTCTAATGATTTACTAAAAATATATAAATTTGAATATGGAATTAATCTTTTGTAAATAAAATTTAATAATAATGTAGTTTTACCAGATCCACTTGTTCCTATAATTAATAATCTAATAGGTTGATCATTTTTATTATTTTTATCATATGATTCTAATTTTATATTATCTTTTTTTTCTAAAAATTTCTCCATTTAAATAAGATGAAATTATTTAAAATAATTGGTCATTCATCCAAACTAGAATTAAGATTAGAACATCCAATACATTTAGATGGAAAATATAGTATTGGTTTAAGTGGATTTATTCAGATAATTTTATATCAAATATACCAAATGATTATAAAAACTGTTATGGATATTCTATTAAAGATGAAGATGATAAAATTATAGATCAATATTTTGATATAAATAAAGGAAATTATACAATTGAAGAAATAAAAAATATTTTTATCAATAGTTTAAAAGAATTTAAAAAGAAAATTAATAAATTTGATGAAAATGATTTTATATTGAAAAATGATGGACCATATATTATAATAAAATCTCCTGTTAAAATTATAGTAACAACAATTATAATTGATTTATTAGGGTTAGATGATAAAATGATTGAACCAAATGTACTAACAAAAGGAATAAAACTACCAAAAATTAGACCTTTTGATGTTATTGAAATTCATTGTAATTTAGTTGATCCTAGTTTTGAAAATCATAAAGATTATTCACATTTACATAAAGAATCAGAAATTTTATATTCATTTTATCCAAATGTTGAATATGGATCAAAAATTAGTGAAAAACCAAATGAAATTGATTATATTCCTTTAAAAAATATAAATAAAATTCAAAATATTATAATATCTATTCAAGATAGTGATGGAAATCTAATAAATAATGAAAATATTAAAAGTATTATATATTTAAGATTAAAACAAAATTTGTAATATAAAATTTATCTACATAAATAATAAAAACAATAATTGATTTAACTAACAATAATTTTATATTTAATAATAAATTAATTGTATTTAATAAACAAAATAAACCTTGGTTTAAAAGAAAAGATATTTGTTATATTTTAAAATATAAAAATTCTAGAAAAGTTTTAATTGATAATGTAAAAAAAAATATAAAACTTAAAAAATATCAAGTGTAACCAACAGTTACATTTACATAATGATGATAAATTAATTTACATAAAAATTATAGGTGTCACCAATTATGACACCCTAGAAATTGATGTACAAACATGTTTTTCAGATGCCCTAAAACAGGGCGTCAATAAAATAGATATTAAAACAATATTTATTAATGAATCTGGTTTATATTTATTAATTTTAAAATAAAAAAAGTAGAAAACAATAAGGATAGATTAAAATTTATAGATATTTTTAGAGGGGACAATTTGTCCCCCCTTTCATATAATGAAAAACATACAAAACTTATTAAAATTAGGTAGGACCCAAAATGGGTCCCATATAAATTATAATATTTATTTTAAATTTTTTTAAAAGAGGTAACCTTATACAATAAAAACTTAAGGGTAACAAAATGTTACCCTTCTTAAACATTCAAAAATATTCATAAATATAATAAATTATATACAAATTTGAGACCCGTCTTAAAGACGGGTCTTACTTATAATGATAATAAAGTAAAATTTATAGATATTTTTTAGGTTAGATATTCAATAAATTATTGAATTATATTTAAATTTATTAAAGAAAATATTTAAAAATATACATAAATTATATTATAAATTCAATATCATATGGTTATAAATTATTAATATAATTTTGATCATTTTCTTTAAAACTTTCTTTAACATAATTTTTTATTATATTTATAAATGGTTCTATTATAAAATTAAACTTATAATGATATACAAAATAATTTTTATATTTAAAAAGATATATTAAAAATTTATTTGATACTTTAGTTTTAAATAAATATAATTTTATATCAAAATCATTATTTATTAATTCTTTTGGAACAATTAAAATTTCCATTTATTTATAATTATTTTTATACCCCCAAGGTAATGTATCAATTTTATTTTCACAAATAAATCTTTTATCATCTCTATTACTTAAAGCTAATTTATTTATTGTAATTGTATATAGTTCATGTTTAAAACTTCTAATACAAGTCATTTCTCTATATTGTTCTTGATCATCAAATAAACATTTCTTAAAATCATCCATATGTAATGTTTTATCAACAACACTTTTCTTAATTCCTTTAACATTTTACAGGATTTTTATTATTAAATTCATAACTATATAATTTTGATCTTAAACCACAATATTCTTCTAATATTTCACCATTTAACTCATCTTTAAATTTACCAATTATTTTTTTATTCTTTTCACTATAGCATTCATGTTCTTTCTTATAATCACTTGTATCAAATTCATTAATATTTTCTTTAATAATTTTATATGGATCCTTTTTAAATTCTATAAAATAACTGTCTGTATCCATATATAATAACCTTATATTTGGATCAAACTTCTTTAATTTTTCATAATAAAATTGATACATATGTAATTTTGATAAATCAAGTACTGAAAATCCTATATAGATTGGTTTATCAAACTTAACCTTTTCTTTTATCATATGTGAAGCAATACAGTCTTTATCAAATATACTAAATGTTTTAAAATTAGGTTTTTTTTGCTTGTTTTAATGAAAACTTTTCATCACCTAATTTAATATCACATCTATTTCTAACATTTTCCATAGTTTTTCCAAAAACACTATTATTCATCAATTTAAAAAAGTCTTTTTCAAAATCTGATGTTGATTTGGATCTTAATTTGGTATTTAATTCAATATATTTTTTCATATAATCATCTTGATCAAATGCTATAACTCTATTAACTTTCTTTAATTTTAATCCTTTTTGTAGATAATATTTTAAGTTTCTTGAATGAATAACATAATCTTTTTTATCAAATAATGTTGTGCAAAGCTTATTATTATAATGTTCAGGTGCTAATGGGTAAATCTTTATGATCATCATGTAATTCAATAGGATATTCTAAATCAACATCTAATATGTATCCATATTCAGCATTTTCATCTAATTCTAATATTGTTTCTTCCCATTCATTTAATGTATATGTATTAGGATTCATCCATGTTATATCTTTATAAGGTAATTTTTGACTTAAAGCCCATCCATATAGATTATTTGCATCTATATATAACATATAATTATCAGGTTTTGTTTTATCATAATTTTTTGTATATTTATTGTTTGCTTTACAATATCTAGTTATACATTGTGAAATACCACCTCTAATACCTTTTTCAATCATTAAATACATATTATAATCACTTATTAATTCTAGTTCAATTTTTGTTAATTTTAACATAGAATCCCAAGCTAATGATGGTGATGTTAGATAATGTGCTGGATCTAATTGATAATTTTTTAACAAACAGATCTAAAATTTTCAAATATATCAGCTAATAAAAGAACATCTCGAATATTATATAAATCTGAATAATTACCTAATGTTTTTACTTTTAGTTTATTCCAAACTTTTATATAATGTTTATAATCATCATCACTTATATTTTCATTTGTTAAACAACTATAAAATTGATCTTTTTCTAATATTTTATCATAGTTTAATTTTTCAACATTATCAATAAATTCATATGGAAATACACCTTTAGAAGTTAATATTTTTAAAGTTTCATTATCATATTCAATTATATCATTTTCTTTTATAAATTTATTTATATGCTTAAATTCTTTAAGATTTTTAGCTAATTTTTCAATTGATGTAGCCATAAATCTAAATGTATTTACAAATGAGAATTTTATAAATTTTCTAGGTTTATCACCTTCAAATTCATAACCATAACCAGAATTTACTGAATAGTTTATATATTTTTCATCTGTACTAGCTAACAAATCAATTTTACCATATTTTTTAGCTAATTCTTTTATAAACAAATGTGTATCATAATTTGAATTATTATGACAGAATATAGGAATATTTTGAGGAAGTTTTAGATTTAAATTACAATTTAAATGTGCAGCACCTCTAAATTTTCCTGTTAAATGACAATGATCTCTTACTTTTATTCTTTTATCATTATCAAAACCACTATTTTCACAAATATGACAAATATTTGTTTTCTGATAATTAATTTCTTCTTCATTAGTTAAATTCATAGGCTTTTTATTTTTTGAATTATATTTTTTAGCTATATATTTTGAAATTTCATCTAAATATTCAAATAATTTATTTGGTACATTTATTAATTCCTCTTCATTTTTTGCTCTATAACAAATAGGTTTATACATTTTATTAGTTACTCTAGATACTAAATAGATTGTAAATCCATATGGTTTATGTTTTTGAATTTTATTTGTATATGAGCAATTTGGATTATTTTTACAATTATCAATCTTTTCTAATATACTTTCAAAATCCATATAAATTACATATGGATGTTCAAACTTTTTATAATAATTTTTAAAACTTACAGTTTGACCTTTAAATGGCATTATAGGTCTACAAGGTTCTAATGATTTACATATCTCTAAATGATTATTCAAGTCTTTATTTTTGTAGAAATGAGTCAAACATCTTCTACAAATATATTTTTTATTTTTATTTTTTTGTGTTAATTGCTTAGATACTAACTTACTTAAATCAGTAATCAATATATAATGAGAATTATTACCAATTTTATAATATAATAAATCAATTTCTAGTTTTGAATTATAATGTTCAGATATTTGTAATGGCACTATTTTTTCATCTTCATCAATTCTATAAATATTTATTGACATTGATGGATAGTTATATTTAGAATCAAATGATCTTTTTTCAAATAATTTAATATCTTTCAATGATATTGGATAATCAAAACCTTTAAAAATATCATCATTTATATATTTTTTGATATTGTTTAACTCTTTCAGCATGTTCGTTTGGTTTATCAATAGCACATCTAATTGCATAAATAAAACAATATTCATCTTTATTTTTAAAATTTACACAACATTTTTTATTCTTAATTTCATTTGGTAATTCTATATATGATCCAGCATTTAATGAATTATTTTTAGATAATTTTAGATTTAGTTCAACACATCTTTTTAATGACCAACCAGAGCCTTTTGATGGTTGATTTAGTTGTTCTCTAACTATTAATTTCTTAAATTGATCATCAATAAAATCATCTATATTTAAAATATCTGAACTTTTTATGCAAAAATACATATTACTATTTTGAATTTCACCATTTATAATTTTCTTTCATATTCACATTCTAAAGCCATCTGTCCTTTAATATTTTTAAATTTTTGTTTTTCTATCAATTTTTTTTATTTCATTTCTTTGAGTTTCTAAATAATCATTAATATCTAAATCATCATTTGAATTTGTTAAAATATAATCTTGAAAATATCCTTTTAATGACGAAGCTTCTTGAATATTTATTATATTTTCTTTTGGAATTGGTCTATTTTTAAAATAATCATTTAATAATCCAATCAATTCTTTTCTAGTTTTATTAACAATTTTAATACTATTTTTAATTGCTAAATTTTGAATATATTTAAATGATCTATATTCTAAATTATTTGGATTTTCTTTAATTTTGTTTAATCTTTTAATTAGTTCATCTCTAGATAATTTTTCATAATTTCTGACAGATAATTTTTTTGCAATTTCATTTAATTTTACTATATTAAATAATGAATAATTTGTAAGATCAAATGTTTCTTTAATATTTGTTAATTCTTCTAAAGTTTTATTTTTATAATTATATATATTATTATTTTTACACCAATGTTTTAATTCAAATATTTTATTATCATATTTTTGTTTATTTAGTAAATGTTTAGTTGAATTATAATGTCTATCATAATTTTTATATAATATATTTTTATTACAATAAGGACAATTAATATTTTTATTTGTTCGTTCCATTTATTAGGGGTGAAATTCTTTATTTATTAAAAATAATTGTTACTTAGAAATAAAACTCTTAAAAATATAAGAAGTATTTCCACTTTTTACTAGGTAATTTATAGTTTAAATCATATTTTTTAAATAAAATTTGAATTTTTTTAAAACAAGTAAAATTTTGACTTCATTTTTTTATCATATTTTTAAATTTTCTAGTTTTGTTATATTTTTGTCATGAATTTTAGTTTCTAAATGTCTTAAATAATTATTAGTCCATTTAATATTTCTTCCACATTCACAAAATTGTGGTTTTAAAAACATTTCTCTAATACATTGTATACAAATTGTATTTTTTCTATCTTTACTATAATGATAATTATTAAAATTTGAAATATCTTTAATTTCTTTACATTTATGACATTGTTTTTCATTTAATTCAATAACTTTAATACTATCATATAATTTTTTATAATACAAATCCTTACATTCTTTACAATAATAATATAACCCATCTTTAGTATTTTTGTCTTTATAAAATTTATATATATCTTTATATAATTTACATCTTAAACATATCTTTTCCATTTATATAAAATAAAATTTACAAATTGGTTTTTTTCAATTCATATTCATAAAAATTTCCAATAATATCTTCATTATTTTGATCTTTTATACTATAAGTAACTGGATTTGTATTATTAATTTTAGAAATTATAAATATTTCTCTAGACCAATTATTTTTATATTTATTAGAAAATGTTGATTTTTTATTTCCAATTCTAACTCTATCATTTATTTTAAATTTTGATTTGATTATTATTTTTGGTGGTTTATATTTAAAAACAGTATCTAATAAATCCTTTTCATTATTTTTATTTACTTCAATTGGTTTCATTTTAATTGTTGAATGATATGAGTTATTATATTCTTTAACAATTTTTGGTAAAATATTTATCCATCTATAATTTTTATTAATTTCAAACTGTATTTTCATTTTTTCATTTTGTGTTCTATTATACCTTTCTATTATACTTGATTTTTCTTCATTTTCTGTATGATACAATTTAATATTATATTTATTTAATATTTCTTTAAATTCTTTATTGATAAATTCTAATCCTTTATCTGTATGTAAAAGATTAGGTGATTTATGATTAATTTTAATTGCATCCTTAATTATTTCTTCAAATGCTCTAGAAACTGTTTTTCCATCTTTTTTCTTTAATGGTTTTGACCAAACATATTTTGAGAAAGTATCTATCACATTTAACATATATTTATAACCATCATTTTCTTTTTCATAATTTTTCATTATAATTAAATCTGCTGCCCATAAATCATCAATACCTAATGTCATTATTTTTCTTTTTAGAAATTTCTTTCTGATTGGAGCATGAATTTCATTTGCTTCAATTATTTGTTCATTTTTAGTTAATTCTTTTTTAATTATAGGTTTAACTTCTTTTTTTAAAATTTTACTTTTATTTGTTTTACAAATTGAACATTTAGTAGCAATTCTATATAATCCATTTTTCATTTCAACAATTTGTGGATTAATATTTTGAGTTTTTTTCTTACATTTGTGACAATGAATTGGTTCATTCATTTATGTATAATTTTTTTTTTAATAAATGGATATGTGTTATAGATGTCATAATAAAACTAATTTTACTATTATTGGAAATTATGTAGGATGTAATATATGTAAAAGAATTATTTATGAAAAAAAGATTAAGAGAAAAAGTAATAAGAATAAACATCTTAAACATATTTTAAGAGAATTTAACCATTTTCAACCATATAAAACACAACAATTAATTAATGAATTATATATTTTATGTATTTCCAATCATTTTGAAATAACACCTAAGAATATAAAATTATTTTTAAAACAAAGGAATTGTACAAATTGGATATTTTACTATCAATTTTTAAACAAAATATACAATATTGATTTTGAATTGAATAATGAAGATAAAGAAAAAATTACACTATTTTTTAATAAATATTTATGTTTTAAGAAAAGTAATATATCATACAAAAAATTATTACCTATGATTTTTAAATACTTAAATATGGATTTTTGTATAAAACCTAATTATGATAATGACTTTTTAACATATCTATCACAAACAAGTTTGTGATATTTTTTCCTATATAAATGGATCTGCTAGAAGAAATTAATAATGTTGGAGAATTAAGATTTAAAGAATATAAACCATTAAAAAGTTTAAATTTAAATAAAAAATATAAAATTGAAAAATTTGAAAGAATTAAAGATAATATGGATATACAATTATTGTTGAATTAGAAAAATGTAAAGTACATTTACCAAAAAGATTTACTAATATAATTGATGATAAATCAATTAAAGAATTAAATAAAAAAGATTTACATTTAATTGTCACTGATATTAAGACTTTTGATGATAAAGAAACTGCTTTAGTTAAATTTGAATAATTAATAAAATTTTATTGATAGTAAACCTTAATTTTACTTGTTTTAAAAAAATTCAAATTTTATTGAAAAAATACTACAGAAAACTTAAATTACCTTATGAAAAGTCAACTAATGATTTTATTAAAAAAATACTTATAAAATGTGATAATTTTAATTGTTTTTAAAAAAATTTTATTTTGTAGAAAATTTAGGCATATTTGTTAAAAATTTTATTAAAATTGCATATTTTTTATGACAATTTGACAAAAGCTGAAAATTGGCCAAAAAGTGGCAAAAATATTGCATAATTGTATTAAAAAACTGTGAAATTTGTTTGATATTTGATTGTCTCCAAAAGTGTCCTAGAAGTAACATGATACTATCTACTTATATATATATATATATATATATATATATATATATATTATATATATATATATATACTGTCACAGAGAGATGTTTAGTAAAACATATTTTAGTTAAACTTTTCATCGTGTAATAATATAATAAAACTAAAGTTGAAAGATGAAGCATAAATTATATACATATATGTGTGTTTTTAAAATTAACAGAAAATATAGACTTGTTAAACTCTAAGTCTCTTATCAAAAGATAAACCTTAAAATAGTTACACCCAATGGCCTGCCGCCTGTGGAGTAGTGCGGGGTGGGGATTGCTCCGATGTAAAGGCGGGAGTGTGTGAGAGAGATAGAGGGAGTCACTGGGTTGGGGGAGGGGCTTGCGGGTGAAAACAGCTTAACTTACCAAACTTGTCAGGTATTACCGTCATAGTTGCACATTACTTCAGTCCATTACAGATACTTTATTAATAGCCTTTCTACACCTCTCCCAATCATGCTATTTCATTTTATTTAGTCTTATTATTTGATTTTTGTTTATTATTAATCTGAACAAATATAATTTCAAATTTTACTACGTACATATTAACATTTCTGTATAATATACTGTAATTGTAACCTGCTCGATTTCAATGGGTATTTATTTATAAACTATGCTTATTATTTTTCTCATATTAAGAGAGCAATATTAAGTAAAATTGTAATGTCCTTGTGTAATTAATTCTATCTATACTAGTCTTGTCATACTATCATTGTAATTATATTATTATGAATAAATGTTTGCCCATTGAAATAAGTGAATAAATACATAAGGAGTATTTTGTAGCAGTTAAATTTACTAAACTATCCTAATATAATTATGACAAATTTCTTGTTACATTAAAATAGATACATTACATAAGTGGACGTCGATCTTTTAGAAGTTGTGTCCAGTTTCAAAACATCAAACAAAAAAATCTTTTCTCAGGATCAAACCAGCAACCTTCATATCTAAAAGGAGCTCTAAAACCACCAGCCAGTTTTTCATTCATTTAACAACCATTTAAAAAACTTCTCATTGCTAACCCGCGTTGAGTTTTCTTTGTTAATGGTTGATTCACTGGAACTCTTACTTCCTTTCATGCAAAAGATATTGTCTCATACCTTTTAAAGAAGGAACTAAATTATTTTCACGAATACGATATACATGTTTGTTCTTCTTTGAGTGGTTGTTACAACGAAGAAATAAATTATTGACATATTACTTATATCCGTTGTAATATACGATCACCAAAATATATTGCATATTGTATTTACTTTACATAATATACTGTTCGGATGTTTCCATCTACCATTCTGCGCTTTTTCTATCAATCTTAAAATATATACAACCTCTTTGGAAACAGTTCCCTTTTGTATAACACAGTTACTCTAAAGTATATTAAAAAGTAAATTAACGACGATTGCCTTGAAGAAATCATTCAACTCCCTTATTCATTTCAAAACCTGAACAATCAAGTACTGGATAATAATTTGGATCAGTGATAATGTGATAATTGTTGATAGAGGGGAGGTTAGAGGAGGGGGTGAGAGGGGCAGTCATTAGACTGCTAGTCACGTTGAGAAAACATTTTTCGGAGGATTGGCAATTTCTAATGAGGGGGAGCGTGACCAACATTTGAACAACCAATTACATTTTTAATATTAATTCCAGAGGAAAGACAAAGGTTACACGTTTAAATTTAATTTAGGACTGAAATAGAACTTATGATTTATGACATTATGAACACTTGCTGTTAAACATATCAAAACGCAAAAACACCTGTAAACCAATTTACTTGTAAATGAACCTGTAAAAATAAGGTTCATAACAAAATGGTTCTTGGTAATCATAAGATTGTCCTAAATCTATATACGAGTCGGAAAAAACGTTTTCCTCCACCTACTATCTAAAGCCGTATTTTACTCCTTGGAATAGAGTAGTAAAGTACTAATTTCTATCCCATGTGACTTGAATACTTAATCTTTCTACCTTGGGAAAACTCGAGTTTTTTCGTATCACGGGGCTAAAGTTAGTTACATAAGAATAACATTAAAAGAGAGATTAAAAAGAACATGAGCCACAGTCAGCTGTTACTTGTATTTGTTTCGTTACTCATTGTTGACTAATAGCAGCTGTAGCTGCTACTCACCCACTGCTGACCATTCAGTCAGCAGTGGGTGAGCAGCATCTCTAGTATTAGAGATGGCCGTGGCAGTGTAGGTGTTTGTTTAAATTTTGCTTGGTTAGGCTATTAACCTAAGAAGTCCAAAACATGAGTGTTAAACTTTTGACTAGGCTTAAATTATATTTTGTTTTTTTCGTGTTCTTCAAAATTGATATGGCCTACCTTGTGTGTTTTTTATGTTGATGTGACAGATCCAGCTTGACGGAGCAAGGGATCATATGAAGGTAAAGTTAAATTATCTACGGTAGGCCTATTAGGCCTAAATTTTATTCGTGTAGGTGAAGGAAAAATGTTGTGTGCATCAAGGGACTAAAGTACTTTTCTCCCTCAGGGAAATTGTAGCCATCGGCTTCGCCTTCGGGCGACAACACTTTCCCTTCAGGGAGAAAACATTGTACTTTAGTCCCTAGAAGCACAAATAACTATTTAAGATTTTGGGAGACAATTATTTGAACAAAAACAAAGAAAAAAGTTCCTGTTAACATGTGTCCCAAAGTGCTTTGTTAAGCCGCTAGCCGCCATTTTCTTTCTTACACTAAATAATTTTTATTTCCGTAGTGAATCAATGTATTAAGTTCATATTTGGCATGAATCTTCATCACAGCACAGCTTGTTTTCAAGAATTTTTTTCAATATGTGTTTTCAACATGGCGACCATTTTAAAGTTTTAACGTGAAATATCTCAAAACCACTTAATTTTTTATCTTACAAGATACAAAAAAGTTGACAAAATTAAATTATCCACCTAATGATCTCAAATTTGTGAGGATTCGATAAAAAATAAGGGTAGTGATTTTCCTGCTTAAAAAACATTGATTTTGTATTATAAGCAAAGCAATAATCAAGGTAATTTTAATATAAAATCTCAATAACTTCCTTATTTGTTGTAATATCCCTACAAACTTAGTACTTTTTGTTGGATAATTTTATTTTTCAACTTTATCGTGTCATGTAAAATTTTGATAAAATTTACCGGGTTTGAGATATTTTAGTTTAAGAAATTTAAATGGCAACTACTATGAAAATAAATATCGGATTTTTTTTAACACGAGCATTGCTGTGATGAAGGTTCATACTAAAGATGAACTTAATACGATGATTCCTTAAAAAAAGTTGTCCTTAACGATGATTTTTTGCAGCTAAAAAATTTAACAGAACAATCGGCTGATAGTTGTAGATAGTGTATAAACATATGTGTTGCATTTTTAACCCGGGGTTCAAGAAATTTATACCAAAGTGTACGCCTTAGCCTGGTGAGTGAGCGAAGTGAACGAGCTCGCTTATAAAAGAAAGAGGGTGAGCGAACGAAGCGAGCCAGCTTTGTCTTAGAGAAAAGTGAGTGACGCCTAATAATTTTTTAATAATTCTCAAAAAAGGTATAATATATCGCCACAAGTAAAAAGACGATGATGAGGGTAGTTCGGGTTAGAGTTTGCGTCTATTATAATAAATATTAACAAAATAAAACATACAAAGTGGAGAAAGTGTAAAGTAGCAACAACATTCTTAACTTTCGCGTTTTATCTTTTTGTGTTTATTTGTTGGTGCATATTAACTATTACATTTTGTTTGATTGGTGGTACCACATTCATGTTTTAGTAAATATTGTTAAAAGCTAATCATTTCCGTCGATAAATAAATATTAACTAAGGGGTCGCAGTGCGTTGCAATTATCAGAGCACCGGCTGATCAATCGTTGTTCAGTGGTAATTGACTGAGTTATTCTGAATAATATATAAAATGAAAATACACTTTTCTAGTATTTGATCAATTGATCTTTATCATTAATTCTCAAACGTAGCACGGTGAGAACAATGAAATTGTGCGTGTGTTGTTTTAGATCTAAATTAAAATTTGTTAATGGTTCTTACAGCGTTGTCTTACAGTTTCTAAACACATAGAATACACTCACATTTGTTAGATCTATATGACAAAATCTCATATAAAAAGTACACTACCTCAAAGACAAAAGTACACATCACATTTCATCTCACCGGCCATTCAGCGTAATGAAGTTTTCAGCTTTTTTGGCAATTATTCTGACACACAAGGATTTAAATAAAGATATGTACAGAATTGATAAAAAATTCATCACTAATAATGCGTTTTATGTTATTTTCATTTTAATACACCAAAAATTAGCATAAAATCAGCCGATTGGTTTTATTTGCAACAAGATTGATTGCTTACTTGGGTGCAACGGATAAAAGTTTAAAATATTCGATTTTTTTACAAATTGAAAAGTAGAGAAAAATATAATTCTTAGTATCTGCCTGGAATGGTTTTTGAAATTTGGTTGTAATCCTTTATTTCGAAAGAGAAAACGTTACTTAGGGTGTTTAACATAAAGAAATCAGAGAAATAAAAACATCTTATTAACAATTTGATAATTTGATTTATCTTGATATCTTGATGTATCTTTATTTCAATTAAAGTCAAAACAAACATTTTAAAATGAACATTTTAAGGATATAGTGAAACTAGTAAATCATACTGCACTCAAAAGAGCGGTTTTCCGTTCTGGCATTAGTCCTAAATTTGGGTTTAAAAAGTGCATGATAACAAAACTGCTTTTTTCAGGGCACTAACATCAAATGTTGTGATTGTGTTGAACTAAAATTTATACTTAAGCTATATAAAATAAGGAAAATATATTAAATAGCTTGCAAACTACAACTTTTATGCTTAATTTTGACATTTCAATTATTTGACCTATAAGTACGTATTGTCTGTTTTAGAAAATTTTAGTATGCGAAGAATTCAAATAAGGGAAAATAAAATATAATACGATTTTAAGGATGAAATACGTTGTTCACTACTTGGTTACAAAGAGCTTTTCTTCGTTTCATAGTATTTCAAAAATCGGTTTCGCTTTACGTGTAAAACGCAATTATTCACTGGAAGAACCTCTCCGTCCCAATGAGGAAAACTTCCATGGTTTGCACAATACTCTTTATATATATAAAAAGTTATATTCTTAAAAGCATTATGTAACATTATTCAAACTAACTGATGTGCTATATTACACGTTATAATTAAAACAAGTTAGACTAATACAAATATACAGGGTTACTTTAAGCTCATAATTTATATTATAACAGTAGTAAAAATCTAATTTAAAAAGAATTTATTTTGAAACGTTACTCGTTTTTCTTTCAATAAATGCACATCAAAGTAGTCTTGTGGTGACAAAACTGTGCAAAGAAGCATGAGTTTTAAAGAGCTTATGATTGCAGGTACACGAGTTTAATGTAGTTTTAACAGAAAAGTATTAGTTTCCTTATTAGACTAATCAGACTCGAATAAGTAGAGACCTATGTAGGTAGATAAATATTTTAGATACCATAAAAAACATATGGAGCCAGCTAATAACTTAATTTGCATTGTATTTTTAAAAGCTACTAAACAAATGTTTGCAGAATTTACAGTAATATTTAAGGTTTTAAAGGGTTAACTGACATCCTAGGAACTTCATATTCCATAAAATTAATTCCTAATATAAATACTCCATATTTACCTACTGAAATATAATGAATGACTACGTTTACAATTTTACTTCCAATTTAAATATTATTGTAACGCATCTCTGTTGCAAAATTTTAGCAATAGAAAATCTCTTACCTCTGAAGTAAAATAACTAAGGTCACTAGATAAATAAACGGTATCCGATAATGACACATACGTTCACCCAATAATATTTAAGCCTCTAAACATTAGTACCTTGATGGCTCAGTCGGATAGCTACCAGATGAGCAGCTCGAGTTAGACTCTACGCACGTCTGTGACTTTTAACAACGTGCTGTGCTTAGCGCTAAACGAATATTTGATTTTTTTCCACAACCACTTGACGTAGAACAATAATTTAAAATACTGAATTATTTAGTTTTTTGAGCTTCATTTAATGGCGATAGGTAAAATTTATTTCAAGCTTTCAGCTATTTTGAAAAATTCTAAAAATGTTTTTTTGAACACTTTTTGCCTTATAACTTTTGAACGCATTTTCTCGGAAATGCGTGAGGTGTCATTTTATTCAGCATTTTAATATCATTGAACCACCAAATTTTACTCAAAATTGTTACAGCCGGTTTTTTTTGTTTTTGTTTTTGTTTTTTTTTTTTTTTTGAGAAATTTAGATCTTTCATGTTTTTGAGGGTTTTAAAGGTTAAACTACCATTAAAAATAAAAAAAATTGAAAATAATGAAAAAAGTGCCTGGAATAATCGTGGATTTAGACTTATGTACCAAATTTCATTAAAATCGGACCATTGATGCATTCTTTAGCTTTGTTTACATCTTAGGGGGCACCAAAACGGATAAATAAAAACAACTACAAATTGGAAAATTTTGACGAAAACAATACTTTCTCCATATACTATGTATGGTATAGGGGGAGAAAGTAAAAACACTTATCCTCACGCGGACATATCAGTTTTGGCTAACGCGTGGGAAGATCAAATGAGTGGGTGGAAGTGGTGCAGGGAGGGGGTTGAAAGTGTCGGAACAAAGAGCGCTAAGAGCCTGTCCAGGCCTGTTCAAACATGTCCTGAGCGTCAACATGTCCCGGTCAATTGGTGTCAACATGTGTGGACCTACGCCCTTATGCTTCTGTGAACTGCGCTGCTACAGTGAGATACTCAGGTGTGAAGAAGGGTGATAAGAGTAGTTTGAAAATTAAGTGTTCAATTATATGGAATGAAAATACTCTTCAATATCCCGCAAAAAAGTAAAAGATTATTTGCCTACTTATCACATTGAAAAATTGCAAAGAGATTCAAAAGATAATAATTAGTATGTTTGAATTTCACTCAGACATGCTTTGCATTTAACACAAGGTTGGTAACGAAATGGACATCACGAATTTGCACTCAGTTACTTTTGTCATCGAAATTCTTTGTCAGGTGAAATATTTTTATTGTAATATAAATCGACTATTTGGTCATATGATGATTTAGAATCATCAATTAAATTACATAACATAATATTCACAACTGGCGAAAGAAAAAATACAAAACTATTAGTTTTTCTTTTCAGCACTAATCTACCGATATTATTGTTACTTTACTAGTTTAAATGTGGATAGACGTGACAGTCTATCGCCCAGTATCTGAACAGTAGGTGTTGATATTGGTTAAGAGGCTAGTTGACTGAAGAAAGCTGTTTTTCTTCATCTTTAACAGTAAATTTGTCATAGTACAAGAAATAACATATCTTTACCTATTAAAATATCAAATAATAATAATAATAATAATAAGTCCGATATTGGAGTGCCCCAATATCGTTATTGATCAGATATGTTGGGAAACATTAATTGACTGTAGAGTATTTAAGGTTCATGGATATTATTTAACTGTTTTAAACTTTTATATTCAAAACAAATGTACTTTTTTTTAATTAATTTTGATTCTCATTTTTTTCATAGCTATACTATCTAAGAAAAAAACATTCAAAACTAGGCAAAACATCAAACGAAGTATTAATAAGTTAGTCTAAATACATTTAGAAAAAATGTTTATATCCCAGGGATTGAAAGCATTACCAGTTTAAATGAAAACATTTAAGATATCACGTCTAAGAATGTTTGATTAAAAGATTTTACTGTATTATGTTAAAATGAACATTTTAAGATTATATTTATCAATTTCTTAATCAGTTTTGAACTTTAAACATCAAACGTTACTGCATTTTCATCTCCAATCTCAGCTGTTTTTTTTCTCCAAATTAAAATTACGAATTGAAAAAAATAATATAAAATACATAGGGTATGTCATAAAACGTGTTTCACTAAAATTAAACATAGTATAATTAGGCATAATATGATTATTTTTAAAGGGTTTAAAAAAGTCTGTCCCCCTTTTAAATGTTTTATTTGTAATGATAATCAAATATCGTTGTGATAGTACCTTGACACTAAGCACCCTTTGACATTATCAAAGATTTTTAGATTTTTTTAGGGGGGCGGACCACCAAGAGTAAGAAGAAAATGTTAAATGTAAGCATTGTTTGATATGTACACCAAATTTAAGATCTCACTTGGCAGAGTAAAAATCTGCAAACTAGACTTATGAAATGGATGATCCATACGGAAATGGTAGGCATTAAAAGCTTCGGGTTATATCGCATGGGTAAAACTTAAAAATGCAATAACTTTCTTAATACTCAACATTTTAACGTCGGGTTTGTTGCTAATTACTCCAAATCAGTTTGAAATGATGTGTGATGTTACACCATTTTTTTCTGTAAGACTTCATTGGGGGACGTCCCGTAGAGGATAATTAAATTGAAACTTCTTTAGCCTCTACCACATTATACATAATTTTTTACGGCTTTTCATTTGGAGTAATTAGCCACAAACCCGACGTCAAAAGGTTGAGTATTAAGAAAGTTATTGCATTTTTTAGTTTTACCCATATGATTTTAATGTAATCTTTGAATTCATACCATTTCTGTCTGGCTCATCCAATTTAAGGCTAGTTTGCAGCATTGTACTCTGCCAAGTGAGACCTTTAATTTTATGTACATATCAACCTATGCTTACTTTTAAGATTGTCTTTTGACTCCTGGTGGGCTGTCCCTCTAACATGACTAAAATGTTTGATACCGTCAAAAAGTAATTAGTGTTTAGTTACTATCATACCCCAAACGATATTTGTTTGTCTCAACAAATAAAAAATTAAAAGGGTAGGAGGAACGGACTTTTTTACACCTTGAATAATATTAATCATAATGGGTTTTTCCAATGAAAAATATTTTTATGTATAACTCATGATGTAAATCATATAAATCATTATTTCCATCGGAGCATTGAGTTCGGGGGTTTTGAAAGATGGCCCGTTCAAAGTTCTATTTTACTTACAACACTTTATAAAGGAAAGAAAAGTTTCATTCATCGTATGTTAAAAAGTGAGCAGTCTCCAAGTTTAACATGAGATAAAGAGGAGGCAGCACAAGTACTGTTGACGGCTTCCCTTACCAAAGCTGGAGTTTCCCTTCCCAAATGAAGCGTACTAAACTTGAACAAAGACCTCCAAAACTCTTCAATTCAACTGTTCCAGAAAAATCAACCGCCTCTAAAAACTTCTAAATCTTCTTTCCTCATTCATTATTAATGAGACTTCTTTATCAAAACTCCAATGAAATAAGGAATAATTTCTCTATAAATAAAATAAAAAGTTTACTTATACATTATAATGACCTGAAATATTGTTTCAGTACGACTAAATGTTCACTTGTAGGCTAAACCTCTTAACATCATATAACATGTAAAATGTATACAAAGTTTAAAGTTACATGTGCTTAGCAGTAAGTGAGTAACTGGAGGCCGAGGAACTCCAGTCGGTAAGCTTAATAAATTTTTTGAGTAATTGTAAAAGTAACAAACGGTGCTTTAAAATGCCATGCTCTAAAAAGATTGTATACATTCTGGACGAGCTCGCTCGCTAGAATAAATAACTTTATATGATATTCCCAAAGCATTACTATATTATATCAAATGATAATGTTAGTTTTGTTTTAGTTTCTGTCCGTGTGTTGAACCATACGTTTTAGAACTGTTACGATTTCGTAGCTCAACAACAGTTTTACAATATTATCTCTTATTACTTTTTTACTGTAATATTAGTCTTACAAGGATTACTTTCGTATTCTAACAAAGGGGGAGGGGGGAAAGAAATTGAGACGGCTGGCGTGACGTAGTTGGCAAGTCGTTGGAGCCAACCTAAGTGGAGGAAATGACCGCCGCATCCTCTATATCAGACCACAACCCCTTTATTGTCTTATCTGTGGGGAGAATTATTTCATGGCCTCTTGGTAACAAAACACCATGCTGTAGCCTATGTTAAATTGTAGAAAATATTAAAAAAGAAGTATAGAAGTCTTACAAACTATGGAAATTTAACTCCACAAAAATATTTTTATTTTAAGAAACAATGAGATTGGACAGTAGGAAGTGATAATTATATCAACAGAGGAATGATAAAAAAATACAATTTAATTAATTCAAGTGTTTGTCCTTCATAATGCAAGGTTATTGTATAATCTTCTGTCTATATTACAAAGAATTACAGGATATTAAAATCACTTGATAAGGTTATGTTTGTAAATAATTTAGATCCACTATCCAGCCAATAATTCAGCATATTTATACAATTGTTATTATTTAGGAAAAAAATAACGTTATTTAATATGAGATCTTAATAACGTGCGAGCATTACTCTTATAATTTGGCACATAAAAATTCAACATTTTAAAAATATTGAATTCAAAGAAACTTTGTATGTTATGATTTTATATTCTTGCTTCCTGGACGGCTATGAAACCAACACATATTCCAAATGTATTCCACACATCAGGAAAATGGCCGCCACGGGACTCGTTCAAGGGACATATGTTGTCATATCCTTGTTTTATACTTCACTTAGATTATTGATTTATTTTATAAAGTAGGGCTATTACAATATTCCAGGGTTTCCGTAAACAAATAAAAAAAATTGAAAATATGGCCAATAAATTAATTATTAGAAAAAAGTTTGGTTTTCTGCTTAGACATTCTATTTTTTTTTAAAATATTTGAATAGTGATATAAAAATAAAATATAAAAAAACGTATAAGAATACTATGAACAAATCTTTGGACGTTTTTTTTTTTTTAATTTTTGTGATTGTTGTGTTAGATATTTAAAAAGAAATCCAGTCTCCATCAGTTAAAAGATTATAATGAAATTTATCATTATTTAAAACTTAAAATATTTGTTTTCTGAATCAGTTTTTTAAGTTTCAAAAATCACAAAATAATAATAATAATGATTGAATTGGAGCCGAAATAAAATTTTGCATTAACCCTCTTAGTGTATGAAACTGATATAATATCAATGTCGTTACCTACAACACTTTACACAATTTTATAATGTTTACTTTCATGATAGGGTATGTTTTGTTTGATTTTTACTAAAGCTGAAAAAAGGTAAGTTTTTAAAACGTACCCTGGTCCCTACCGTCTCGCCTCCCCCACAGTAAAGCAATTATTCCACAGTGGAGAGATGGGTGTGGGTGGAGGGGGGAGACTAGGCACATGTGCTCGGCTACACACCCTGCGACTGTATCTCTGTCTTGTGTTTACAAAGGATTGTCCAGTCCTACAAACCAAACCCTCCCAATCCGACTAGTGCCAAGTCTCTTACTTTATTGATTTATCCGCAAATACTTCTATCTGCAATTTTATCTAATCCATTGTTCTTATAAAATTTATTTTGATTTTTATGGAAAGTTCACTTGTTTAATTGCTTATTAATGTTCTTTCAACATTTTAAATTAGGATAGAGTAAAGAAATAAAATTAATTTGGTCAAGCTTTTCCTTATTAGGGTGGAAATTGTAAATACCCTGCCTACCCGAGCTGTCTCTCCCCCATCATTTTCAGGCAATATCGAAATTAGTCAAATATTAATCTACATCAAACGTCCTTATTGGTCCATGAGAAATGCGGTGAGTGAATCAGAAGTGCGCCCTAGCAAATTCCAATTCTAAATGTGATGATCTTGTAAAATGAATATTTATAAAAATATTTTATTTAGATTACTAAAAGCAGCATGTAATACAAGTACTTTAGAGGGATTGTTTCTTTTTTACCAAAAATTTTCATAATTAAATCGGTTTAAATTTTTTCGACACAACATTTAATTGTATTCATTATCTTTTTCTTCATCAAACTATTACAGATCGATACATAAATAGCACTGAAAAGTAAAACATGAAAATATATTACATTCAATATGTAAAAACCTAATATATTAATTGTATATCATGTTATGTTACGCTTTGATCAATTTTTAATTACTAATTTTTAAATAGTGCAATACAGAAGATGACCTGATTATACAAATAAAATCAGATGGTAGAACAAATTAACTATTGATTATGAAAGGCTTAAGTTAAGTAATTTATAATACTACAAGTTAAAATCAAATTGATTCATTGTAAGCGCTTTTAAGTTTTATAATCACAGAATTTATAATAATCACGGTTTTATAATAAATCATAGAATTAATTTTGGCTTTTAATTTTATACATACTTAAATACTCGTAATGTTAGAGTAACAAAATAAAACGATGTCATAAAGATTTACTTTTTGTGTAAAAATTAAGAAAACACTGTAAAATTGAATTTTTTGAATGATTTAATATTAGTTTAAAAATAAAATAGAATATTACAATAAAATTGTTATAATTATAAACTGCACTAAACGACCTATTTACAAACACAACATCACTCAACCATATTATGGAGCTACTTATCTTACACAGGCCTAAGTCAGTTTATAAAATGCAACATTTTATTTCTTATAACAATATATTCTTCTTTAAACCACGGGTTTTTATTATTTATACATGGATAATATTTGTTTTGACCTGCATATACATTTAAACACTAATTATTTTAGTTTATTAAAATTTAAAAACACTATATTGACACAATAATAACTGGTAGTAGTAATCGGTTAGTTAATAATGTTTATTGATATGATTAATTTAAACAATTAAGTTGTATGTATGTTCAAGTAAAATAGTTCTTCAAAATGTATTAGTATTTCAGTAATCAAAATATAATTTTAGAGCTAAAGGGTTTTTCTAGCCCTTAGCATACAGCAATCTCAACAACGATTTGTAGGATTTAGCTTGCGGAAGGGTTGGCCGTTTCTGACCCTTTATTCGAGTTTCACATCCGTGTCCGGTTGACAACGAGGTCTTCCGTTCCGTCCCAGTGTCCACTGACTGGATTATTTGTGTGATCAGTAAAATAATAATGTTTCATTTAAATTGTAGGAAAAAGAGGAGAAATTAATATAAATTAACCTATGTTTTTCATTAAAAGATAAGGTATTCTGTTAAAAGAAATGCTTCATTAAAACCAATTAAATTGTTAGTTAACAAATATTTTAACTACTGAAATAGACTATGAGTAAGTTATTATGAACTACACAGTTAATAACGGAACTGATAAATTGGGGATGTGGTGGAGGAGGAAAGCCCAACTTGTCATAACTTACTGGCAGGTGTTATTGCCATAGTTAGTTGCTGTACATTCCTCAGGTTTACTAACGACACTTTACCTGGCTACTTCCCTGAACCAGTTCATTAATACGATGTTTGTGACAGCGCTTTTGTTGCAATAGTAGAAAGGACAGTTCTACACATGTTAACTTTAGATATTCCAGTACCATGGGGGACGAGCTTATGCTCGGTAAAATTATTACTTTCGTTTTTCACATAAAGGTCGTTCAATCCACTCACTCGCCCTCTTCCTATTTTAGACGAGTTCGTTCGCTTCGCTCACTCACCAAGCCGAAGGGTGCTGCACTTTGGTATAATTTTCCTAAGCCACATGTTAAAGACGGAACACAATGGTTTATATTTACAGTTATCAGCTGATTTTTGTTCAATTTAAAAATCTTCATAAGGATAACATGGGAACTTTGAAGAGCTCTAGGGCAAAAACCAATTTTTTTTAGAAGTGGGACCAGCTTTAATCAATTATATTAAGTTAAATATAAATACCTTCCGTCGACAGTTCCAAATTAATCCATGTTGTTACATGTTTCGGCTTATCGCCATCTTCAGACTAGTACAGGAGATGTATCCACAATTAAGCTTCGTCAGTTATTAAAAAACAATACGAAACAATTTAATTTGGAACTGTCGACGGAAGGTATTTATATTTAACCTAATATGTCTAACTACATTTCCGGGGCTGTAAACATGAATAAATTTAATCAATTCCTGTAGGCCAAAACCCCCATATTAAAAAAAATCTTTGGAGAAAAAGATTTTTGGAAGTACAAATATTGCTTGTTTTAGAGTATAGTATCAGGTTAACTAGCCTTGCTCGTTTGAACAAATTAACTTTTGTTATAGTGTAATGGTAATAAACCTATTAAATTTCTACCAACAACCAACTATACCTCTTCACAGTTAACAACTGTTTCAAGAAGACTGCTTAACATTAATGCTCCTTTATTTCTGTTTAAATTTCATTGTTATTTCGTTTCCACAATAGCAACCCATAGAACCAATGTTTAAAATTACGATTTTTCAACTTAAATTTACACCAAATTCGATTTTTATTTGGATTGAGGCTGTTTTTAAACTCATTTTTCGACCAAAACACTCTTAAATGCAAAGTTTAAGCAAAATCTACCCGCTAGATTTCGAGATCGTGGAACACACATCCCTTCGTCACGAAATGTTCATATTATCGTGTAGGGATATGGTTTTTAAAATGTTTAGTTAAATACATATAATCGTTTAATTCCACTCATTTTGTCCATTAATTTGAAGTAATCATAAGATTAATATGCCTAGACATGCAGTAGGTCTAGAACACAGCATTTGTATAAGTTGGGCTTTGAAAATATATTGTAATGTTTGATATAATGTTGCATCACTTAATCATTCTTCAGAGAATGGTACAAAGACAATCTAAGCAGGTTAGTTTTTAAGACTAATATCCCAATAACCTCAGACTTTATATACATAATCCAAATAGAATCATACAATTCATAGCCATGCGTATAACTTTATTATATAAATGACGTAACAAGTCTTATATGACTTAACCATCAATATTGTTTCCTGGTAACCTGTTTCCTGATATTCTTTGTTTAGTCTTATATTCAAAACTAGCTTTTACTTTCCGCTTCACTCGCATTGTATCTCATTTCACAATCAAAACATTAGTGATAGTAAATTCCATAATTATTATTTAACCAGTTGACACATCGAGGTTGAAGCCTTGAGAAGAATATTTTTTAAATACTCTACACACGAAAGTACACTTTCTAAACGTAAAATGAGCCAAGAAAATAGATTATTCCCACTACTGAATGGCAAAATTACATAACGTTAACTTTCTGTGCGTTTGTGATGCATGGAAAGTAACTGTTAAAGGATTTTGCGGTGCAGACCAATCAGCTGTTGCTTTAGGCCGATCAGCTGTTGCTTTAGGCCGATCAGCTGTTGCATAACGATGAGTTTCCGTGCTTAAGCACCTCGACATAAGCAAGGAAATTTAGCGTTATGAGTTTGGTTTTTATCTTGATACTAAGTTGAATAAACAAAAATATTCATGTTGTTTACAAGTTTTTCGATATCGTAATGAAAAATGATGTTCAATATTTGTCTCAAAAGTGCCATTGCGGGGCTCGATAGCCTCTTCCATCCTCGGCTTCGCCTCGCGCGTAAATGCAATCTCTCCCCACAATAAGTCACTTTCGAGACTAGTAATGAAAACTACTATAGGAGGTTAAATATGTTACGTTTGGTTAGGGCTTAATTTAGTCAGTCGTTCTCGGTAATTTTATCAGTCATGCTTAAACATTGTATGTGAAGTGCCATACATAATACCATAACCATATTATGTGTCGTTAATCTGGCTGGGTAGCTGAGTGGTTATAGTGCTCGCCTTTGAATCCAAAGATTGCCGGTTCGATCCTGAGAAAAGTTAGTAGCTTTTTAAGATTCGATTCCGGACCCAGTTGCCATTTGTCATTGGGCTATTAGTTAATGATGATTTCTAACAACTGGTCGATGTTAGATAGTAACAAGACTGGGGTTTGGACCATTCCCCGTCAAAACGTTAAAAAATGCCACTGCCGTAGATTCACAAAAAATAATAATAATAATAATAATAATAACCGTTACTGACTTGATACAAATATTCTTAAGCAATAAGAGCAATTTTCAAGATTCATTTCAAAAATGTAAATTTCACTACATTTGGTTTAAAACGTCTATTTTCAATACACGTGATGATTATATAGCACAAAGCATGTTATAATGAGGAAGGAAACGATTAAGGCACCCCTCCCCCTATTATGTGCCGTTATCTTGGACAGCGATGGTCAGAAGATGGTTATGATGCTCTAAGAGCTGAGAGGGTGAGAACATCCCCTACTATATCACAATAACTCGGGGAATCCCTTCATCCCTCCGACACCACACAGTATAACTGACCAAACTACATAACATAAAAAATAATTGAAACGCAAAATAAAAGTGGGAAAACTACACATAAAAACTACATCGTCAAAACCGCCACCACTGAAGAGTCAGTAAATGTTTTTCAAACTTGAAAAGTTTAAATCATTAAGCAAAGTTTAATTAATAGATTTCACAAAAATTGTTAGATGAATAATTTGGGCTTTGATTATTTATTTCTAATATAGCCTCTTAGTCCTTATAACACTAAAAATTTTGTTTTTCAAAGAGGCTTGCCATTTGATAGCTTACATACAAATTTATAAATTAGTTTTTATCTTAATTTTAGTTACAAAGTTTAATTTTGATCTTAGTGTATTCTGTAGTCATATAATCCATTTAGATTTTCAATCATAAATAATAATATGATGTTATTAGAGATATAATTTGATCAAGTAACAAGATCTTGATAATTGACTAATCCAACCTAACCACAGTCAGCCCACCCATAATACACTTTCTTTATAGCTCCGTTGAAGCTAATTAACTTCAAGGTCATATCTAACTATACAAATTTGAAAATACACCAATAAATACACGAGATGTCGTTGGAGTATAGTCAGAGTAAAGAACTGTCTAATTGATTACAGGGAGGAACTGAACTGTCACACACAGTGATCTCTCAGCTATGCCAGCTGCCAGTCAAAATCCAAACGGCCCTTTCCAGGGCCAATTTAGAAATTTAGGCTGTGTTTTAAATGTTTGTCATTTTAACGTAGAGGGTCTGAGCAAATCTAAAAGTGACTGCCTCAGCAAGGTGCTGCTGGAAAATGAGGTCGATGTCCTCGCACTGCAAGAAACACATGCAGAAGACTTAGAAAACAGTGCGAGGGGCAACATCCCAGGATATAAGCTTGTGGAAGAAATAGGTCACAGGGTCTACGGAGTGGCGACGTACGTTAGACAGGACATAGACGACGTATCAGTCTCCCACAAAAGTTGTGATAACAACACATTTGTTGTTGCTGTTAAGGTGTCTGCGACTACAATTGTAAATGTATACAAACCACCAAACACCCAGTGGTCAGACACAGTTCTCCCAACTTTTGAACATCCTGTGGTATATGTAGGTGACTTCAACAGTCATCATACCCAGTGGGGTTACTCGTCCGATGATGACAACGGCACTCGTCTTTCAAGCTGGGCTGAAAATAACAACCTTTTCCTGGTATATAATGCCAAGGACCCACACACCTTCCATTCAGCCCGATGGCGTCGTGGGTACTCTCCAGACTTGTGCTTTTGCTCCCGTGAACCATCAGCAACACCCGTGCCTACTTCCAGGATGGTCCTTGGTGCATTCCCCCACTCTCAGCACAGGCCTGTAATAATATCAGTAGGAATGCAAATTCCTCTCGTAAGAACTTTTCCTCGGCCTAGGTGGAACTTTAATAAAGCTGAGTGGGAGGCCTTCTCATCAAGGCTTGATAGCGGCATCAGGTTCATCCCCTCTAAAATAAAAAACTATGATCGGTTCACTCGCCTTGTCCTGTCTTCCGCTAAGGTGACAATCCCAAGAGGTTTTAGAAAAGAATACATACCAGGATGGAGCAGAGAGTGCGAAGATCTTTACAGTGAGTTTACAGACACTGCTGACAGAGATGTAGCTGACCAACTCCTTAACTCTCTCGACAACTCCAGGAGAGAGAAGTGGGTGAAAACTGTTGAGAACCTGAACTTCACCAAAAGTAGTCGGAAAGCTTGGTCTCTGCTCAGGAAACTCTCCACTGGTAAATCAAGTGAAAAACACGATGCCTCACAGCCTAGCCCTCGTGAAATTGCAAAACGCCTCTCCGCACTTTCAAAACCTGTGCGTTCGTCTGCAGACAGAAAAATAAATTTCAGGCCTAATGAAATAAAGGAGAGTCGGCAAGCACCCTTGGAAGTCTCTAGACCCTTCACTTACGACGAGCTGGAAGTGGCGATTGATGCGATGCCAATTGGCAAAGCAGCAGGTTTGGATGACATTTTCCCGGAGTTTATAAAACACTCGGGTAACAAGGCTAGACAGTGGCTTCTGGAAGTTTTTAACACCACTCTGAAAACCGGCGACATGCCTGGGATATTTAGAAAATCCAAGATCATAGCTATCCTGAAGCCCGGAAAGGATCCAAAACTGCCTGAAAGTTATCGGCCTATAGCTCTTTTAAGTGTTTGTTATAAGCTGCTAGAGAGGTTGATTTATAACAGAATCCTCCCTATTCTCAATGCCAGCATCCCTGTCGAACAAGCTGGATTTAGGCCTGGTCGCAACTGTTGTGACCAGGTTTTAGCTCTGACTTCTTTCATCGAGGATGGGTTTGAGCGAAGACTGAAAACCTCTGTGGCTTTTTTAGATCTGACAGCAGCATATGACACTGTCTGGAGAAAAGGCCTCCTAGTTAAATTTTACGACCTTATTCCTTGCCCTTTCTTGTTGCGTCTCTTCAACTCAATGCTCTCCAATAGGATGATAAAAGTATATCTGGGACGCAGAGAAAGTACGTTTAGGCAACTAAAGGATGGCCTGCCACAAGGGTCAGTGCTCGCTCCACTGCTCTTTAATGTGTATACTGCCGACATTCCTGTAACTCGGTCCTTAAAGTTTATATATGCAGATGATATTGCATTGGCATATCAACACCAGCGTTTTCGACAAGCTGAGGAAACACTAACAAATGACCTCACGACCCTCAATGAATATTTTGAAGCCTGGAAGCTAAATCCAAACCCAACAAAAACTGAGGTTGCTTGCTTCCACTTGAATAATAGACTGGCCAACCAAAAGCTTAAAATCGTATTCAACGGTGTTGAGTTGAAACATAATGACCACCCACAGTATCTGGGAGTCACTTTAGATCGGTCTCTCACGTTTAAAAGCCACTTACAAAAAACGGCAGCTAAGGTGAGAACCAGGACCAACATTGTCCATCACCTTGCTGGTTCCACATGGGGAGCTAACGCACAAGTTCTGCGAACAACTGCTCTATCATTGGTATATTCAACTGCTGAGTACTGTGCTCCCGTGTGGTTAAATAGTGTGCATGTTAGAGAGATCGACGTCCAGCTAAACAGGACCATGAGAGCCATTAGTGGTACACTCATGGCAACTCCTGTACCCTGGCTCCCGGTGCTGTGTAATATCGCTCCTCCTGAAACAAGACGAAGGGATGCACTCATTAGGGAAAACACAAAGATCTTATCTGCTCCACAGCTGCCCATCCATGATTACCTACCCCAGAATGCGGGCCGATTGAGGTCCCGAAAACCACCTCTACGAACAGCCTCCCAGTTGATGGACTCGAACTTCACCATCCATACAAACTGGACTTCCTCCTGGGACGCTTTTCAAGGTCGGAACCACTTCTTGATAGATGACCCGACCGTAGCGGTTGGTGGTATGAATCTTCCTCGGAAGCAGTGGACTATACTCAATCGTTTCCGCACTCTAGTGGGAAGATGTAATTATTGGAAGCACAAATGGGGAATGACACAAGACCAGTCATGCGACTACGGAGCAGAGTATCAAACTATGGAACACATAGTCGAAGAGTGCCCACTGAGTGCCTTCCCCGAAGGATTGGCCGGTCTGCATAGCTCAAGTGAAGCTGGGCTGCAATGGCTGAGCGCCCTGGATTTAGCTCTATAAAGAGAGATCTAATTTTTTTGATTTTATTTTAGTGTTTAGATTTTTACTTATACTGACTCAGGTGCTCTGCACCGCAGAATTTATTTTATTATTCTTAAACCATGGTGGCTGGCTGAATGAGCCATACGATATATATATAGAGTAAAGAACTTAGGTAACGCCAAAATTTTCCTATAAGAACCATTTCAATAATGCACTACAACGTTATTATTATTATTAAATAGCTTTTAAATAAAAATATATTATTTACTATATTTTGTTTGAGAGAAATCCTTTAAGCATATTCTTATATACTTTTTATCTAGAAATAATTCTCAAAAGAACATACAACACTAATAACATGTGTGATTAATTTTGGTTGTAATTTGGTCCAGGATTAAGAAAGGTTTTTTATGATATTATTCTTACTTTTATATTTACTTTCAAATAACTCTCGTTCAAATATACAGTGAAAATCCAGTAATTATCAAATTTTTAATACCAAACTACGCTAATTTAGAAGTGTAGAAAAAACGCCTTCTATTCATACGTCAACCGATTTTTCTTGTACTTGTTGTTGAAACTGTTGACTTCTTCACAGTATGTATTCGTCGAGATGGTTTCAATCATAACTTATTGAAATTGGTTACTCATTACTAGCCTTTTCCCGGAATGGCTGATGGGCCTTCGTTGTGCAAGTGAAGCTGGGCTGCAATGGCTTAGCGTCCTGGATTTAGCTTTATAGAGAGATCATTAATGTTTATTTTAGTTTTAATTTAAATGTATTGACGCAGGTGCTTTGCACTGCAGAACATATTTTATTTATTTTATTATTATTATTTTTTAATATGGTAGCTGGCTATGACAGCCATACGATGTATATATACTCATAACTAAAATGAGAAAGAAACTTAAGGAAGAGGGTTTAAGAAATTTGCGATTCTGGTTTAGTTTGTCGATAAGCTGAAGATGGCTTTAAGTATATTGCCGAAATATACTTATTTCTTAATTATTTCGGTGTTTAAAGGTACCGGCTCTCGATAAGTAGGATTCAAAAAGAGTTTTATGTGTCAATTCTGAGTGTACAAAACGTTTTAATTTCTTTTTACATAATTACAATTAAATAAAGTACTTACTGTTATTTTATTTAGTAACATTTTGATTAAATTAATTCAATAATTTTTTTGCGTCCTGTTATGGATACATTTTTGCCCGGGGACACTTATTGTTTTATTTGTTGTAAATAGGTAATTCGGTTGGAGACGTACTTAGTCAGTCACTTCATGACTATGAAAGCGATCAGCGATGTTGTGGGATTGAAACTGCGTTTGCCAAGTTTTTATCGTTGTCTTTCTAGTGTACTGTAGTGACTGACCCCCTTACTTTGTCTAATGCAATCCTCACATAGATCAATAGGTCATGTAGACATGACAGTGTAAAGGCAAACAAGCTTGCCATCCTCTGAAAATATTTGTAAAAAAATACAATTTTTTTTTAAATGTCACTTTTTTAATCTATTGGTTTGTTAAACGGTAACCGTACATTAGATGCGGCATGTTTAATAAACATGTTGAATACTTAAAACTGTAAAGATTAACCTTGAGTCCCCTTTTTGAAAGATTATTGTTTTTATTTCACTTTATATATTTTAATCTGTAATAAGAGTGCAATAAAAATGCATGTTTCAGAAAGGGTACTCCTGGTAACAATAATTACAGTAGCCCTTATCAGCGAATTCTATGTAATACTCTGCATATTGTGAGGTAACGAAGAGAAGTTACAGTAGCTAAAACATTCGGCGCTATTCAGTAGCCTTGTGACATTTAGTTCAAATTCTTCATTTTGACATTAAGAAATGCAAGGATATAATAACCTCTTACGAACAATGGAAACAGATGCCGCAGACTTAACACATTAAGACAGTGAAATGTCAGGCACTAAATTCTCTTTAGCTTTTCTCTTATTATGTGACAGATGATAAACTCCCCTAAATATGCATTTTACAATTTACCATTATTGTTTCTTAAAAGTTTTTTACTTAATTTTGTTAACATATAAATCTATTTTTAAATCATTGTACATTAATATGGCGGATTAAACAAATAGACTTTTTCTTTACATACCATTTAAAACTTTCCAAAGTGTAAAGTTTTACAAATAGTCTTTTACTTTTAAATACAAACAATACATTTGATGTTTTAATTTTCTACCTAGCTGAAGAGAAAGATATAAATAAGTGGAACGTCTGTGATAAAAATAATAATTGAAATTTAGAATTAATACTTATTATTTTGCTTAAATATTATTATTGTTAGTGATGTTATTCATATCAACACTTAAGAGTCTGCAGTAGCCTACCTACGACATTTCTGTGTTTTGTCCCAAAAAAGCAATGTTAAATTTGAAATATTACCGTGAGTTTGTTTTTCGTCTGAAAACAACAAACTTGATGTAATTTTAAATGTTACCATAGTGTCTTTCATTTGACGCGAGAGAAAATTAATCTAAAACATAATCCAATCAAATAACGAATAAACACAATGTATACTTAACAGCATTTTTAAACCATGTTAAACCATTTTTAGGAGGTTTATTAAAAATATATCCACGTCACATGAACCTCCATATCATTATGGTGAACATATTCATGTTTCATGCCAATCCGATGCAAGATTATTAAGATAAAGTGTTTTAAAGACACCTACAATTAACATTGTTCTTATTGGACTAAAAACCAAGATGGCGGAGGTACTGCAGACTCTTAAGCTAGAGTCGCCCTTCTAAAATGTTGAGTAATACCTAATAAACCCATATAAAGTTTACAAAAGGTGTATTTAAACATGATTTACACCCATTTAACCAGTAAAAATTTATCTTTTGAGAAGGAATATCAACACCTATAGCTATCAAACGATCAGTTTTCGTGTATTTTCCTTTTTGTATGCAAAATAAAACTAAAAAAAAGAAAAAAAACATGGATATTGGCTTTATAAGCATGATTTGAGAGTAAATATAAGTACGTGCTGTACTTATCGGATGGACGTCATGACGTATGATTATAGGCTACACTTTTTTACTCCTTGCTATTGTTTATCGTCCATATTGTTGTCATGTGTGTTTTTTATTTTGAAGTATGACCCCCTAAAAAACATTTAACACAAACATAGTTTAGAACAAACTATATTTTTTTAGACAATAAGATAATCTAAGTAAACAAAACTAAATAAAATATTTATAAATATGAGTTTTATCTGAGTCAATCATAGGAAATTTAAAGAGGTTTTTTACCTCACATGGGGGTTTTGGAATCTGATCCTACTCATGAAAATAATGAAACGTGTTTTTAAAATTATTTCACATAAAACTCAAGGTAAATTATGTGAAAAATTAATCATAAAATAGTTTTATGCTTCGAATCACCATTAGTTCAAACTTGTTGCAACATTGACTAACGCGTTACGGTATTGGAGAGAAGGTGAGTTGCTGTCAGGTTTAATTCCGCTTAACATAGCTTGTCATACCTCTGCCATAGTTGCTTGGAGTACATTCCTGCACCCTATTATAATAGATACTTGATCTGACACATTTCTCACCCATGCCAACCACAATTATTGAGTGCTGATAACAGTACAGCAAGTTATGGCGCTTTGCACTCTTTGAATTGAAAATAAAGTTTTTTTTCAATTACGAATTTTTTTTGTAGTTTTCTAAGCATTAAATAGACATGGTTTGTATATGGAATTAATATGAGCATAATAATTGTTATTCAATATTAAAATAGTACTTAATCACACACATAAACATGTTATTATTAATGCGTTTATAGTTTTTGTTGTATAAAAATTTGTATGATATTCATTGTTTGGAAGAAATGGATTGTCATTAAAATGTTTCTTAGTGGTTAAAATGGAAATTTGTATTATTTTTCATAAAAAAATTAAAAAGTTCCATAAAAATATTAATAAACCATCCTAAAAACTCAATATTTAATTTTATGACTTTTACCAAGAAAATAAAAGCAGCTCTCATAATAATATTCAAAGCCACTTCAATCAAACTATCAATTTTTCCACATTTTATTTCAATTGTAACTACACCAACATATGATTTTCCTCTGTAATATCCGTTCATGTTATATAAAATCGTAATATTTCTATTAAAAAACCCTTAATATTTTTAAATACAAAAGGCAATGCAAATCATAAATATTTAATCATGAGTTAAAAATTTTTAGTTAAAAAATAACATATTTCTTTTAGAAATACGTATTTCTGGTTGATGCAGCATATAGTATCAATTCGTTGTTTAAGCTTCATTGACGGTAATGGTAAGTTAATGTTATTGTTTGGTAAATTATTGCTTGCATTTTCCACCACTGATTAGTTTTTACTAGGTATTGATGGAAAATGTCCGCAATAATTTACTAAGCAATAACATATAGTACCAATATAAAAATAATCGAAAATGTATGGTTGAAACTGATTAGTGTTCCTAAAAAAGTAAATTTAAGATTATGATAGTAAAATAGATAAAAACGTATTACAGTAAGAATCTTCCGTCCAATACTCACTTAGACAAAATCTATAAGCATGTGTGACTACATGAATAATCATGCTCGAGGAATAAAGATTTTATTAAGCTTTTGTACATGTTATTTTCATAGACGATTAGCGTAAATCTTAAATTTATAGAACATTTCCAAGATATCCTGTTCTTTAAATATTCAAGTAGGCTTATTTTTTAACCTCCAATACCATAGAGGTAACCAGAGTATCATAGATGACTGGAATGTCGCGGCGATGACTCCCGCGACGGCCATGTTCCTGATGTGCGGAATACATTTAGGGTCAGCGACGAAGGCTTTATGCTATATGAGGTCCCATCTACATTTTATGACACATGACTCAATAGAATTATGTTCCTTAATATGCTTACAAAATAAAATGATTTAATAATGACAGCACAGTAATTTTATTTCAATACTCTTTTAAGAGATGATAGCTATGATTTTTTTTAATGCTACATTTAATTCATACATTCACATACACTATATATATATATATATATATATATATATATATATATATATATATATATATATATATATTTTAGACAATACTTAATTGTTTTATTTAATCCCCCATCTTATTTTAAGATTTGTATCACTACATTGCTTTGTAACTAGCACTTAATAATATTTGGGACAATAATTACAGATTTGTCTTTATGGTTCAGATTTTTATCAATTCAATCAGCAAGTACAACAGTAATTTATTTTTTCTTATTTATTATAAGAAATTGAAACTTGAAGTGTGGATTTTATATATTATATACAGACAAAATATTGGTTTGTCCAATGAAGTGATATAATGTACTGTATGTACTGTGCTTGTAGTTGAGTTTATAAAAATAATTTATTACAATAACTGTGTAATGAGGCAGGGTTTGATTCAACCATAGTAAAATAAGCTCATTGTACATATACATATTATAGATTCAATAAGCTTAGATATACCTCAAACTAATTTAATACATTAACCATCCTTTTTGTATAAAATATAAATATAAGATACCAAGGGAAAGAAATAAACTTTAAGTACATTTTTCACCATACACTTAAAACATAATATGTAACAAAGACCGAAAGCAGAAAAGATATTTATTGAAAATTTATTTGTTGATGATTTTTAAGCTTAACTTACATTTTGGCATGTTTCAGTTGTGACAGCGTAAAAATTAACAAAAGTTTGATTAAAAATTGTGAAGCCATATTTGGACTCGAATGTTTAGTACTTAACCTACATATGAAAAACAATAATAATATGTTTGATTTCTCTTGCTTATGTTAGAATATTCCGAATATATTTTTTCACAAACATACGTAGGCCCTAATCTGTCCTTAGCTATGAATCCACAGTACTTTGGGTAAGCAAAGAATACTTAAGACAGCATAAACATGAAAAGCCAAATTTAATTGATACCTAAAAATTCCAACAACTTTAATTTATTTAAAATAGTTTTCCATTTCAATATGAACTAACTTTTTTATTTAAATGATGTAAAGTTTAATTGATATAAAAAAATTGAGCCATTTTAAATTATAGTTTGTCTTAAGAGAACTCTAATATAGGTAGCAATTCTTAAATGGTTACGTAGCATTATGAATGTAGTCTTTTTACTCTTTAATGTAGACTTATGTGGTTTTACTTTAAAATTAGTGTTATTTTGTAAAATATTTCTTGGCCGTTGGAAGGTAAAATAAGTAAATAAATGCATCCTAAATCATCCTTTAAAAGTGACATGTTTTAACACCCGTAACTTAATACTCTAAAACTCCTTTAATTTCTTTCCTTAAAATTAACCATTTGTTGAATAAACTAGGCAATCATTAGGGAAACAGTAATTTGCAGGTGTATATCTAAAAATTAAGTTAACCTTAAATATTAAAAAGTTAATTTGTTTAAAGTTTAACGTAAATCATATGAAGTGTCAGATATTTATTGTATGCCTAGAGCATAAAAGTGGAGGATTATGTATCAGGACTCCCCTTGTTTTGACATTCAAGTAGAGCCACTCGGCCCATTTTACGGGTGATCGCTATAATGGCTTGTGTATTCAGAAAAGTTTGGGAAAACATCTTTTGTTTGGTTTCCTTGGGCGTGTGACGAAATTGTGAATAGACGGTAGTGAGCTCTCCCTCATGCTCTGAAAATGAATGTGTCTGGCAAGATCTTTAACGAAACTTATGTTGTAGTTTGTCAAAAAACCTCTTTTACTATGATTAATATAGTTAACTATGTTCTGTATTTTGCGAAATATCAAGTGATCTTTCAGGTCATATTGTATAAACATGACCTGAATATTTATAATTATTTAGTAGTTTGAATAACTGGTATATATGTACTAAAAATAAATTAATGAAAATGTGTAATTATTCATGCTTTTTTCAGGTGGGTTGTGCATTCACCAAGGAGTTACTTTAAGTAAGTATACAAATAGTCAAGAATTGTTAGGATAAAAATAATATATTATACTTAAAAGCCAATCATTCACGCATTATTTTGTTTTGTTTTAATTTTAAGGTTATAAGTGCATAAAATTTTACTTCACGAGGATAATTGCAACAAATAGACAAAAACATGAATAATAACTAAATTATGAACAAACAGGGACTGTGATATAAAAATAAAATAATTGAAACAGTTTTTTTATATAAAAATGTACTAATTTAAAATTTACTTGGCAAAATATGGTAAAATATACATTGTTATAACATTTTTCGAGTTTTTTACCTGAACTTGCTACAGGTATATTTAGTTTCGTAATATTTATTTAACAAAGTACATTAAATGTAATTTGTCGAATATATTTTCTTGAATCAAAAACAGGTAATGAACCCACATGCCTTTTTGAACTAGTCGATGAAAAAACATTTTCTTTATTATTTTATCAATATGTGTGTAAGCTATAAAAATAATAAACTACATATTTATTTATTTTCATGGGTATAACAAATTTTGTTTGTGGATGGTTATTAATGGTTCCACAAAATATTATCATAAAACTTAATTTATTACCAAATTTGGCCAAACCTCGTTATCCTACTGCTTTGTTAGTATCGATGGTTAAAATTTTGAATTTGCCATTGTTCGATGAAAACAATTAAACCAACATTGGTATTGAGGTAAGAAATTTATTATAATAATCTTAATTAACCATCTAACTTTAAAGCATTTTTTGTGATCAGCGATGTACATACCACCAAAATCAATGGTCTGTGAAAACATAAAAAAATGTTACCTCACTACAATAGGAAAGTTACCTTTCAGATTCATGTGTCGCCGCTTTAGGGCTAATGAAGGCTGCACTTTCTGACAATTAAGAGATGCAGCCAAGGTTTACACACCTAAAAATAAACCTATTTTATTTTGTATCGTTTTGTGATAATGTTAAAGGCTACATTAGTTAATATTCTTATTTGTATCTTTAGTTATACCTACTTCAAATATTTGTTTACTTTGGATTTTTTAGTTTATTGTGTAAAGATATTTTTACTTATCTTTCGACATAACTATAAATCAGTGATTAAACCGTAATAGTATCGATTAATCGTACTATCGATATAGGTAAAAGCAATATAATTGGAAAATCCAAATTTTAACCATCGATAATAACGATGGAGTATGAAAACGAAGTTTCGCCCAATGTTTATTTAAAACGAATCCTTCAAACATGTCAATTCAAAAACCAATAATTATTGTTACGAGTAAAGCAATCAATGAACTAAGGGTTGATTAAGTTCAATAATCCCCGGTAATGAGGGATCCGTCGCACAATATCACATAACGGGGATGATCCCTCTCACCCCTCGCCCATCGCACCACAATCGTAACGGTCGGGGAGCCGCAAGACGCTCGCGCCCCGTCGTTATCCCCGCGTCTGAGGAGAGATTTGAAGAAACATTGTCATATTTTCCAATTCACCCGCCGTATCACACACGGTTCCACACTTCAGCAATTCCCCCTTTCTTGTAATTTACATCTTGCATCTCCAGAGTCTTTGAAATAAATTCGCGAGCTCCTTCAATATTTTATCGGATATTTGGAACTTAACATGGATGAAGTTAACATAGGATGAAGTTTTAATATAGCCTTGCAAATATTTACAATATAAAGTAAATTAGTAAAACATTATATCTGCGTATCAGTGGGTTGTTTTTCTATAGATTTAACTCGGCAAAAACAAATTAGTTCTACTGTACATAATAAATTTCACACATTTTTTCTTTTCCTGAATAATTGTAAGGTTTAGACCGGGTCTACACTATGCGTATTCGGCAGATGCGTATTTCGGCTGCGTATTTTCGGCAAGACGACAACACATTGTTTTAAATGTTAGCGTTTACATATAGAATACGCGTTACGTAGAATACGCATCCCCGCAGCATGCTGCCGGAAATACGTACGTACGCATGCGGGTGCCGAGGTCTATCTACCGGGAAGTTAATAGGAAACACGTTCATTCCTGAGCAAGTGTTCACACTGTGCGGATCACCGGTAGTTGCGTGGTGTTTCAGTATCGTTTTTTAGTGAATTTAAGGCCTGTTTTTTTACCATGTTCGATACGGACAAGTTTATCGAACTAGTACACGGTTAACCATCATTATGGGAGAAAGCGAGTGAAGATCATTCTAATCGAGTGGAGTGGGACAAGGGTTGGTTAGCCGTTGCTAAAGATATGTTCACAGACTGGCATGACATAGACTTCTCTCCTGGTGGGTAGTCGAAGTAACCCCCCGCTTCCAAAGCGCAAATAATTTTACTTTAGATAGCATCTTACTAGGCCTACATCAACTGTTTCCCACAAACTGACCGCAACAAATAAAAAAGGCACATGCTGAAAATCTGCCTAGTGTGACCGCAACACTAGTCTTGCCGAAAATACGCAGCCGAAATACGCATCTGCCGAATACGCATAGTGTAGACCCGGCCTTACAACAACTGAATAGTACCTATGTTTCATAGCAAACAATAAACAACATACATAATATTGCTTTCGTAGTTTTCATCATAAGATCAAAAGTGGTTCTTGGGCAATCTAGTTTTTAAAAACGATTTAGCACTAAAAAGACACTCTTGCTCCGAGTGAAGAACAAAGTTTTTTTTTTATCATAATGCGGAATTACACTTTGAATCGTTAAAGATATTAACAATAAAGTTGTACTTTCGAGGATTCATTGTTAAAAAAGTATTATACGGTGTTTACATTTTTGCTATTTACAAATAATGCTGTAATATAACGTTTGAATTTCACTATACTGCATGTAAAATTAATAAATAACACTTAGAAAACAGCTGACTTTTGAGTCCTTGGACCTAAAAATATTACAGCCGATTTTTCAGTCCTAGGGCAAAAAAGAAACGTTTGTGGTACTATTGAGAGAATAAAAAAAACAAGCTGATTTCGTGCAGAATGATAAAGAATTATTTCGTTTAGTAATAAATATTATTTTTTACCAACACGTTTTAACGACGTTTTAAAACCGTTAATAAATTTAGGGCAAATTAAAAATAAGCCTTAATGAAGTTTATTAAACTAAAACCAATCAAAATTACATTGTGGCTCACTAAGATCTCATAACAGTCACACCAAGATCTTCAAATTATAGTTAACCTTTGCGTGGTTATTGTTGTCTACTACTAATGTGTATTTCATTACCTATTATTTATTTCAGAAAATTAATATTTTAATTCCTACCCCAATGAAATAATCGGCAATTATATTATTTTTTTATGTATTTGCATATTGTCATATTATTCTATGTGATGTAAAATTTTGCCATCAACTGTAGAAATTTATTACAAAACTCATATGTAATGCTTATGGTTGTAGATGCTTATATCAACAATCAAAATCACTGTCAGATTTCATTAGATTTAGCTATACATTCTTTACATGTGTTGGATTAATTTTATCTGATTCCAAGGAATAATTGCGTTATTAACGATGATACATAAACTATAAATGATTAGCTAACCTAATTAAATTGTGATACGTAACTATGTGATAAATTATGTTATCATTAAATGGTACTTACAACTTAAAATTTAAAACTTTTTAAATTAAAAAAAAATTAACTAAAAAAAACTTAAAAGTATATAAAATTAAAATTTTTAAAATGTTTTATACTATTCAAATTAGTTTGTTTTTTATGTATTTACGCCAGTGGGATTTTTTACATTTTGACGGGGAACGGTCCGAATCCCAGTCTTGTTACTATCTAACATCAACCAGTTGTTAGAGAGCATCATTAATTAATAGAACAATGAAAAATGGCAACTGGGTCCTGAATTGAACCTTCAAAAGGCTACTAACCTTTTTCAGGATCGAACCGGCAATCTTTGAATTCAAAAGCGAGCACTTAAACCACTCAGCTACCCAGCCATCAATTTTATATAGCGATATAAGATAGCGTTATATAGCATTTTTATAGGCGTTTTTTTTAGCAGCGTTAATATTTTTTATTAGCTTAATAATTTAGTTTTCCTACAAATATACAACTTTTTTATATAAATAATCGCCAAATATGAAAATGTACGTAGTGTTTCTATTGTAAAAATATTTTTTTTCTTACAGAGATTTAAAATAAAAGCACACACCTTATCCTAATAGAAACAAGTTTAAAATAAGCATTTTAAAATAATTATTGATTTTTCGCCAAAGAGTACTTGCAGCGCTGCCTAACGGCGATGTCAAGAACTACATGAGTGCTCTCATAGTTCCGGCTTTTCCCGCTAGAGTGTGTGGGCTTTCCATTTAAAGAAAACTGTATCTTAAACTTTTAAAACGATCTTTCCAGTAATATACGGTAGTACTTTTTGGATACTGTAATGTAATAATTTAATGTTTTTTTCTTCTTAATGTTGATCACAAATGTATTAATTTTGAAGTTTTATATTAGAAATTGTTGTGATTTTATAAACTAAAATAACTTCAGTGTTTTTTTTTCTGATAATGGTATATAATAAAATAAAATAATAAGCGGCACTTGTTGCAATAGTATGGACTTAGTTTTAATAAACTAATATAATTTGTTATCATGTTATTTGATATTAGGTTCCAAAGTCTAAAATATGTGTGAGTGATATGACAGTACGAACTATAGACCTAATATGTTGTTAAAAGACAAACTAAAAAAAATTTTGAAGAAAGTAAATATAAGTCATAGAGTTAAGACTATAATTGCTTTATTTATGTAAATTAATAAAAAATAAAAAAAATAAAAAATATGCTCACGAATTTTACTTATTAATTATTTATTTATTTATTTAGTTGAATCATTTTTATTTTATAATGATTATTTTTATATGTGTTATCTTTGTATCCTTTACTAGTTATGACGAAGTTGTTTAAAACAAATTAAATTGAACTGTGTTTTCCCAGCTTCTTACAACCATTCTTAGATACTGGGACAAGAATGAATCTTTTAGTGTGTCCAAGTAAAGAAGAAATCCATTGACAAGGGATTGAAGGCCTACTTAAAGTTAACTTTCATATTTAATAAAAGAAGACAATTTTGAAACTTTTTTAAAGTAACTAATGCAAAATATATAGTTTGTCTGGTATTATTACTATAACGTATTATTGGCTAAATTTGTATATAGACGGTATTTTGGTATTTAGTGTTATGTAAAACTTTAAATTATTAATTAATACATTTTTAGTATATCTGATGACGATAAAGGCAAAACTATGAATATAATTTACTGCCATTTAGGTACAGTTTTATTTATACTAGGAATAAAAGAGAGCAAATTTAATTAAAGTTCGCTTAGCTACAAATATACTTTTAAATGAACAGTGTCTGTTTATGTTGTTCGTGGGATAATTGTGTTGTTTGTCTGTTAGAGTTAAACCACATAGTTGAGATATAATAGACAACATTGTTATACCATAGTTCATGTCATAAAGTTATTATATTAAATTCCAACCCAAACAACAATTTACTTCACAGCTAACTGTTGAGCTGGAATATGATCATGTAACGCATGATGATGCAGGCTACATATACTCTAAGTATAAGTCCTTAAAATGTACATATACCGTACGCATGTATAATTATTCCGTTTTTGTTTTAAGTTGTAAGTAATTTCCGTTATCGTTTTAACAACTTCAACATCATGACCAAGATCACAAATATTTAATGGAGGTACAAGGTAGAGGATTCATATATTTATCTTTTGCTTACAATAGCAGTTTAGGTTAGAATCTTATTTGGTAGATAAGGAATTTATGACTAAAAATCAGTACCCAATCAATTTATATAAATTTTTTCGCAAACAATGTATTCCTTTTCTGCTCCTGAAAACGATTTAAATACCTTCCATTTCTTAGAACAACAATAAATTTCTGCGTAAGAGATATTTTCAAACCATGGAATCTGAAAAGGATGTTTTATCAAAACGTTACTGTTAATCTTAAAATTTATAAAAATTGTTATGTTAAGTAGTGTTTGAAATTAAGTCTTATGCTTAAGATCATACGGCGCATGCAATGTACAAAATAATCTTCTTGCTATTGAAATAATATTTACAAAGCGGTAAATAATATCCATCGTTTCATAAATTTACGAATTAAACACACAAGTACTGCCGAGAGTATTGGTTTAAATAAACAAATAAATATAAAACGCAAGTTATTTTTTAATTTTTCAATGAATTTGTAACAACATATTCCTTTCTTTAATTTATCCCTGCGGAGTTTCAAACTTTAAGCGTTAATTAAAATTAAATGGAATAATTATTGTATGATTATACCTATAACAGAAAGTAATGTTAGTTTCACTATTTATAACTCAAGAATGACTGAACCGGTTTGGCTGAAAATCGGTGGGACTTAGTTTAAAACCAGAAAAACATGTATAGTATACTTTTTATCCAGATTCCTCATTAGAATTCCACCCCACACATCTTCAAAGTTACTATGTTTTTTTATAGAAGCAACATTTTGTGTTGAAAAATATGACTGCTTTGTGAATATTAATTCTTGGTAATAAAAAAACTAGAAGATACTCGCATAGAGTGGGCGTAGCGCACGAGCTCACCTGTGGTGCAAAAAGCTTTCCTCGGGCTGGCATTGCAAAATATGCCGGGTAAGCTAGTTTTATAGTACATCCTATTTCTTACAGAATGATAACTAATACAACTTAATAGTCATTAATATCTTCTCTTACATATTTTAAAAGATGTAAAAAGCACGCCGTTGGTCCTATTACGTCAAACATAATACATTATACCAATTGATGGGCATCTATGGACACTATAATTAAAATAAATTCAATAACAAACAATTGTATTTTATTATATTTTTAAGTAAATCACTACAGCAAATATTTAATTTACTACAGTAAAAATTTTGAATACAAGCATTGTAAGCTTAATTAAAGTAGATCATTTAGTTATTGAAAAAAGGTAAGGATTATTTTAGGAAAGTATTTTGTTTGTTCTCCACATTACTAGGAAATATTTTTTAAAGTTTTTAATAAACTTAAATATTTTTACGTTGTTAAATGTTACTTTTAGGGCCATTTGCACTAATAAATTGTAAACCAGATTAAATATATAGTTTAAGATAATTAAAATCAGCTGGAGTTAAAACTTTAAACTAAGCGTGTAAAACTGACTTTTAGGTTAGACTTAGGTCTCAATTTAAATAGTGCAAATAAATGGTCCTTAAGAGTCTGCAGCACCTCCGCCATCTTGATTTTTAGTCCCGTAAGAACAATGTTAATTATAGTTGCCTTTGAAACACGTTATCCCGATAATCTTGCATCGGATTCTCATGAAACTTGAATACGTTCACTATAATGGTATTGAAGTTCATGCGAAGTGATACCATTTAACATTTAAAATGACAAGTTTGTAATTTTAAGACGAAAAACAAACTCAAAGTAAGTTTAATGTTTCAAATTTAACATTGTTCTTATGGGACAAAATACCGAAATTTCGTAGGTACTGCACACTCTTAACGGTAAACTATGAAAAATAGACAATAAATATTTAATAACTACAAAATGAACTATAAAATGAATTACTTATTACTTAAAATAACTAAGTATTGATCTCTTTTCTTCGTTATATAATTAAATTACTAACAATAAGGTTAACAACGTTCGAAATAAATGCAGAACATCACGAGGTTTGAAGGAATTCCGCCAGATTTCGTTGGCTGCTCTTCTTATGTAAGTTTTGTATTACATTTGCAATGATGATATAACTAAAACATTCTAGCATTGAACTATATATTTTATTAATTGGTGACCTTTATTAACTTGTTGTGTGTTAAAAATTGGTTGTTTTTCTTTACAACTTATTTATGCTTTATCAACACCCCGAACGTGCAACTTTTTTACCAAATTTGCAGGATGATAAGTATTTTATTTACTTACCAATTCAGTAGTAACAATGAAAATATCTTAACAATAATAATATTATAATATCGCGTTTTGAATATTTATAAACAATAATTACATGTCGTTATATGAAACGTTCTAACCTTAAAAGCAATATACTCATTGCCCACCCGCCCTGATAAAAATAATGCAATAAGCTTGATATTTAACCAATAAATCACTTTGGGGCGTTTTCTGAGTTGTTTTTAAACTAGACTTAGAAGCATTTTACACGAATGTAAACTATTTTTGGCAATGCTATCAGCTCTTTTGTGTATACATATCGGTACAATGTATTAATACCTCATAAATGTTTAAAAATGAACCGATTAGTACCATCGCCTATGTCAAAGTCTAGACTATCAGTTACAGCGTGGAATGATGTGTATTATAAATAGGTAGACACACTAGTTGTTCAACTTACCTTTAATAATCATATTTTTTTATTAAATTACCGTTACTTTAAAGTATTAAACATGTAATAATAATTTCCAGTGATTTGCAGAGGAAACTTAATAAAATAAATCAACGTGCCGCAATACAATGTTTGCAACTTGCACTGCAGGAAAATTTTGAAATCTTAATTGAATAAGGGTTTCGTCAGTTATGTCCCTTTTTCTTGATCTAACTAACCAATCTTTGACATTGAAGTGTGTCATTTTAAAGCTTATGATTTAGCCCGTGTGCGAAGGGTTATTAGAGTCATCTTCACCTTTGGGCCAATAGCCCATTGTTGCGTAGTCGGATATGTTAACCATACGGCTTTTATGCAAAACATGGTAGGTATTTTATTTCCCTTTTTCGGAGGCCGTTTTTCAACCTATTATCTTTAAACTTGGTAAGTGTTTAGTTGATTAGCTACATTAGGTCCTTCATACCTCAAAATTTTGAAAATTTAACAAATATTACTCTTTGTGACGTTACAAAGTAACTTCATTTTCCTTAATTTTAAGATTTTTTGTAATTATATCATTGATATTTATCACTCATATATTGACATTTCTCATATTTTAGGTATAAGGGACCTATATCTAACCTTAATCTACAATGAAACATTAATTTTACCACTAAATATCCCAAAAAAATGTCCGAAACAGGGAAATACGGAGGCACAATTTCAGTGTTTTTATAAGGGTGAAGATGACTCTTAATAAGTTCATTTAGTCACCTTAAGTCATTTGGTCATTTAGCAAGTGGTTTCCCTTCCTGGCCTTTGATTTATTCCTAGGGGACGCTTAACCAAATTATTATATAAAATATTATATAATATATAAAATACTAACCAAATTTCACTGTAAGATATTTTAGTGTGAATTTTAACTTATAGCAGCTGATTAACTTCAGATGAATATCTAAGTCGTATTATAAACAAAAATAGATCCTCTGTCACTGCATAATCAACATAAACATTGAAAAGTCAGATACTTCCTTTAAATTGCACTGAACGTGAGTTTCCCACAAACAGTAAGAAATATAATATAAATTCACAATTTGAGCACGGTCTCCCTAGTTTTAACTGTTTGGATCAAAAATAATTCTCAACAAAAACGCGTATAGCTTTCCCCACGTTGGACGAATATCAGCGACTGGAGAGTATTCGCGTTTTTGTCTAATCCCCCAATATGTCCAGCTGCTAATGCGCCCGTCAGATATGAGCCATATATAACGGTGAGAGTTGACTCCCGACCGACGCGACATCGCTGCCATGCCATCCGTCTCAATAACCCAACAATCACCGCCGCACGCCCTCTATATCACCTGCACCTCCCCGTATAAAACTGACTGTTATTTATTCCCGCAATCCGTGTCGCGCCGCGCATAAATTCATCCATGTGTTCCGCCTCCTGATTGGCCATGTTTTACTGCCTATCTTGTTCAACCACAAATCAGCTGATCTGTACGTCGGTTTTTGTCGGTTCTGACAGAAACCGTGTTCAGTCATCGGTGGAATTGCACATTGCCTTAATGGTTCTTATGGATGCGTATTTGGTACGTATGAGTGGTATTGTGGTTTGTTATTATAACCGTGTTACGGTGAAACTATTTATATACTTTAAAGAACGTTTAGTTAGTTTATTGTGAATTAAAATAAGCGATATATTGTTTGCATAGAATATGCTTAGTACAAAAACAAACCATAGTATTTTTTATCTATTTAAGACCTTAGATGATGATATGAAATAGGCCTATAGTTAAACAAAGAAATACACTAAAAACATAAATAAATGAAAATTTTACCAAATGATCAAAATTATTTCTTAGGTGGTCATTTTATTTTAATAGAAAAAACGACTGAAGTAATTTTTGGTTCTATATTAAAAATTACATAACTTTAATATCTGATTGTTTTATATATAAACAATAACGATACATTTAATGAAAAAAATTACGATCCAATAACTTATATTCCACATGTTATTTGTAACTACAGAATTGTACAGATAAGTACTACAGTACATAAATTTTGACTTTGAGGGTTTGTTAAACTCTTTTGCGTATTAATGACGTGGTCATTCTGTAATAGGTGAGTACTCCAGAAATAAAAACTGTATCAGCTTCAAAAGTCTTCAAATTATACAAAAATCAAGTTTAAATATTTTGATTATTACCTATTTTATTAATATAATTACTCCAAAGTTCAAATTATCAATTAAAATGTAATATTGTGTTTAAGATTTATAAAAATAATCAATTCAATGAAAATTTAAACATTCATATGAGGTCATTCATGGCAAAAACTAGTACATTAAAGCTACCTAAAGAAAAAAATAAAAATTAAACTAATTATTTAACCCTAATTGGTACGTGGTATATAAAAATTAATTTTCAAAATTTCATTAAGAATTACTTTTTCCATGTATTTTTGAAACTGCACATGAGACATCGGAATTATATATGACCTATACATTTTAATCTGCATTATTCAAAATATTGTATATTTTCAAATTTGCTAACAATATTCGCAATTCATCTCAAACCCTGTCTCCAAAGACCTCTCGAGATATTGGGTAAGAGATCTGAGCAGGACCGGCAGCAAGTGGGCCGGAACGAGACCGAAATGTTATATGTTTCATATCCTTTGGCAGTCTATCAATCCGGACCGGTAAGCGAACAACGTTCAACTGCCCTTAAAGACAATATATCTGCGATAAGTACTTCCTCTAATGTAGGCTGGAAAATTGCCTTTGTCTCTTACTGCAGTACTGGAACCAATTTCTTTTTATCTTCTCAGTATCAGGGACAAATACAGATATGGAAAACTATGTAAAATTGTATAAGGCATTTTACACCCATTATAAATATAACCCATTAGTTACAAATTAGATTAGTAGTTGTCACTTATAACCGATCTTGTTAAATCATTAGGGTTTAGGAATATTTAAGAGCACACTTAAGCATGCGAGAAAATCCTGCATCTAATCAACCCAAATATCTGCTCTTTTTCTTAATAATGTACCGATAAGTTGAGCTACAATATTTTATGAAAAAGTTTGTTTGTATAAATTTAAACATTCCGTTTATTTATATTTGAATCACTTTAGAGATGTCTAAAGTGATTCAATAATTAACAATATTAATTATTGTTTGTGCTGTTTTTAATTTAATAAAATTTTAAACTACATTATTAAATTTTCTTAAGTTACTTTGGTTTTAAAATCTGTCTGGTTTATTTTATAAATATTTATTTTATATATACATTATATAAAGAACTACATGACGTGTTGAATTCTATGTTTGGAGCAAAAACCCGTCATGTTAACCCTTCAGTTTCTAGATAATTTCTGTACTAAATAGTACGAATATATTTTTTTTCTTATGCAGATTGGCATCAATGATGGCTGTTTACAAATATTAACTGTTTCTTCACATTGTTTATTTGTGTCAGAATTACCCACAAGGAAGGCTTATACAGCTGGGAAGGAATAAAATAAGTGAATACTGATCGTTTCGTGCAAGAACCTGTCATGTAAACAAATCTCAACACTTTACTTTGTACTTATAGATTATTTGTTTTATTCATTTAATGGTAGCTTCCATAAAAAAACAGTCACTATAATGTTTTTTTATCTCAAATTTAAGTTTTTGCTCTTAACGGGTTTCTGGATCAAACTATGTTCTTTACAGTTTTATATAGCCTAATTATAAGATGAAAACCACACTAAATAGTTGAAATATCGTATGATAAAAATAATCGAAAAATGTTTATTCTCTACAAGTTCTGAATCTGATGCAGAATTTTAATCTAAAATGTACCACCCCTCTTTGAAAAAATGTGTATCGTTGTCAGGCCAAAATGAAACAATATGGGAGTGAGCGGCGGCCATTGCGGTGATATGAGCGTTGCCGGGGCGCCATGTGGGGCCACGTGACTGTTATTTATTTAGTGGACGATGCGCCGTATAAAACATAACGTGGCACAACACCATCTGTGGACGTGTGGCTTTCTTATCTGCCCGCCTCACTTCATTAGAGCCCTGTATTACTTTATTGCCGGTGGAGTGCCGTTATATGTCGCCAACGTCTGGACCACTTGGTGTAAACCGCTTCTTTATAGTTTTCTGATACTCTCAACTGTTTGTGGGGACTAGCTTCAATCGACTGTAGTAGTAGTAACTGCCACGATGATTATCTTTAGTAATGCTGCTATATTCTACGATGTTGTTTTACCACAAAACGTCATATTGTTTAGGTTATTATTACCAAAATGCTCCTTCTTTAACATGAACAGAGTTTTAAAGGAGAAAATGAGACATTACACCATTATGTTAGAGGTAGGTATATAAAATCATATGGAAACTAAGGATATTAATGTACCTGATTTTGCACCTCCATTCAAATATTTTATTTTTTTGTAGTAGTTTTGAAATGTCATACCATCATCAGATTATTACTCGATTGTGGGCTCATTAATGGTGTATGTAAATATTTACTTACACCATGGGCTAATCTTCCTGCCCACACTGTCATCTACAAATATAACTACTACCAAAAAACAATTAGTGTATTCCTATAGGTACTTACTACAATTTTTGTACTTCTTACTGTGGAAAATATAAAAATTTATGATCGAGATAACACATTAAAAGTTTGTATCATGTGCATTGATAAAAGATAATATAAAGTGGTTTAGACATCTCCCAAGGATGTATATACTTTCTTCTCTTTATGAAATTTTAGGGTTAACTCTTCAAGCTGTGCATTAAAACATTTTAAAAACAATGGTATTTTATTTCGAGTTTTATCACAATGTTGGCATTTTATAATAATTTTCATGGGTTTTCATAATTTTTCATTATTTAGTGAATAGTTGTAATTAGTTGTAAATTAGTTGTATAGTAATTAGTTGTAAATAGTAGCCATTTACAAAAAAGAGTTAATTTAGCATAGTCAGCATTGACATTCCTTAAAATGTGTTTATTAATATCCTAAAAAATTTTTGACGTTCAATGTATTTGGCTAGTTATGCGATTAAAAAATCGCTGCTTCTTAGTTGTGTAACCAGAAATTTTAATAAAGTTTAGAACAGCCGTAATTTGCATATATTAATATTCCAATTTTTCTCAAAGGTGCGGTTAGCGGTTTTTAAACATAAAAACCCACTGTAAATTTTAATAATATACGTTATTTAATTGTCAAGACTTAACAACCACAAGACAAGACTTAAACCAAGACTTAAACCAAATTTCTTTGACGTCCCTGTTATAGTTTAAACATTACAATGAGATATGCATATACATGTTCGAAGTTAAAATTACCTTCAGTGGTATACATAAATAATTTAACCGTTTCAGTGCTAAGGAACGATATCCGAAAAGTGCCAAGGGACGATATATCGTTGAGCCGCCAATATCGATACGGTATACTTAAACGGGAGTATCGGTAGTCTCGATTGTTATATCGAAACACCGATGATTTCATTTGATTCACCATACAATCGAGATACGAAATACCGTTCTCTAGCACATTTGAGTCCTAAATATTTTGTTTTTTTTTAATTTTTGTCTCATGCACTCGCCTCCACCCCCTTGCAAATCCTAGCACTTTTCGGAAGTTATATAAATAATTTTCCAGCACTATTAAAAAAGTTATGTAATTTTTTGCATTGAAAAGGTTAAAGGGGTTTCCTAATGGTTTTTCTAATGAAGAGACATTGGAATGTTAAAGAAGGAATGCACGACCTTGTCCTTAATTCAGTTCTACATTTCAACCCAAAACTGCGAAAAATTCTAAAAGACAAGACGGAGTAAATCAACTGGCCTTTGCCTTCGCCTTGGCCGCTGTGTGTGGACGCGCGTGTGGGAGTGGTCGTAAGTCTTAGTTTTGGCAGAACTCTCCGCTCGCCTGGCGACACCCCACTTTGCTCTATCTCCACCGACCCATCGCGAGCGTGTGTGTGTGTGTGGGGATCATAATCTGCCAAGTATTTATCTGTATTGCCGTGTCTGTGTGCGTCTATGATCCACTGCCCATTGGTCATTAACTGCCATTTACTCTACACGAAGATAATGGAAGTCCCACCCGATATAATTACTTTCAAGAAATATCGGTTGAGGGTAGTGGTAATAAATTTGAAGTTATAAATATCTTTACAATATGAAAGACTTAACTGTTAATAGTTTATTGTGATTCAAAGGTTTCAAACCTTCTTAATTCAAATTTAATTGATTGAAACACTTTCTTTGACCGTGATGAAATATATACAGGTTTTTAATCCTTGAAAATAAAAATGACAGCACTTTTTAAAGTGATTGTGAACTCCTTTGAAAATATAACTAACATTGTATTATAGTAGGCCATAAAACTACACGCCCAACTTAACAATCTTGTCATTTTAAAACAGAGTACTTATTGTATTCTTTCATAAAAATATTTTTAGAGCATTGATCGTAGATAAAAATAAAATAAAATGTAACGTGTTTAATCAATGGAATAACATTATAGTACCTTTATTAAAACTAATATGGTTTACGATTTTAAAATAGCTCAATAAAAAGAAAGGTAGCTCGGGTGGTGGTGGGGTGGGGGGGGGGGGGGTAGGTGATAAGCAGTAATGTGCTGGTGTGAGTGTGGCGGTGGGCCCCAGCGAGCACTGGTGCAGTGCGCTGGCTGCGGCAACATTCATAATATGAACAACATCGCTACACTACACTCTACACACTCACTCTTGTTACCTTTAATTAATAAGCCCGTGGAGCGCTCTGGAGAGTGTACACCCTGAATATCTCCTCGAAATTACGTTCGTCTGATGCGTAACGAGTGTTAGTGTAATATACCCACGAATGGTATAAACGGTGAACATTACTGCGGTTGTTGGAGATAACATGGTGATGGAGTTTTTTAAACTAATAAATTGTGTTTCTAATTTTCGAATGATTTTGGTTATACAATATAGGTCTAAAGGCCTATGAAAAATTATATGAAATTGAGATCTGAAATAAACAATGTTTTTATAATGCTGCACGAAATCAGCCGATTTTTTTAACTATCAATAATACCAAAAACGTTTCTTTTTTGTAATAGGACTGAAAAATCAGCTTGAAAATTTTTTAGGCCCTAGGACTGAAATAATACTGTATATTACCTACTCTGTAAATATAACCTCGAAAATTCAAACTCTTCAGTTAAAATTGTAAACGATTAAAAGTAGTAATTCCTCACTATGATATAAAAAAACTTTGTTCATCACTCAAAAGTGTCTTTTTAGAGCTTAATTGTTTTTAAGGACAGTAAAAAGAGCCACTTTTGCTCCTAGTGATGAAAACAACTATTAATAAAATTTGGTACTATTCCTTTATACATTATACAGTACCCTATACAGTACCCAAATACATATCCACATTATCTTAATATTATTATGATTATTTTTTTAAGGTTGACAATATTATACTCTAAAACCAGCACTGTTTTCCGGCCTAGAATTTTTTTATATATATAAGGGTTTTGGCCAAGAGAAATAGCTTGCAGCTGGACTTGGAAAATAAGGTTTTGGTAATGAAGTACTTCAATGTCCATAAATTATAACTATAGAATTTTTTTTGCTACTAGAAGTATTATTTAAACCAAAACAACTGATAAAACTGTAGAATTAAACAAACGTGTTACTTTTTCCACCTGTAATTCATTAAATTTAAACTAGAGTATAGCCTGCTTCTGCTATGAAAGTGAGAAAAGCGAACACGTTCGACTTAAAAGTTTTACAAGTTTACCGACTAAATGCTTGGTCCCTCTGGTACTATTATAAAAATGGTTTTATCTCTAGTAAAAAAATCCAAAAGAAAACCATTTTAAAACAAACTTACACACTTACAGTACAAGTGCAAACAATAAATAATGAAGAGTGTTATCAGTCTGTGGTTCTCCACAGAACCGAATCCTACTGCGTTCTGGCGAGCAACACCACAGTACTAGGTCAGAGGTCCTCTACTAGAGGGCAGGTCTATAGTGTTGAAATCGTGACGTTAATCGGTTTAATGGTTTTAAAAAATTAATAAGCTTTTCATTTGTAAATAGTAACGGAGAAGCACGTCACTTAAAACTTTATAAGAAAAACAAATGTTATTAATAATGGCTTCAAATTTACTTTTATAAATCAAATTATTCAAATAGGACTGTTGGTAAATAAATTGATATGTTTAATTTCCCCCTAAATCTTGAAATAAATTTTGAAGGTTATGTTATTTTCAAAGACTGCTTCCTCATGTACCTTAAATTGGTTGAAAACTCTACACCATGGATTGACCGTGGTCATAGATTAGGATTCACGGTCGAGTAACCAAAACCCATAGAATCACAGGGATCCATGGTAAAAGAACAAGGGCATGTTTGTTTTAAAAAAATTTTCAAATTGCAATGTAAGATAAACATTAGAGTTTTAAAAACATTTACATCTTAGTTTTTTTATAATTTTGGATTTATATGGCTGACATTTTATGTCTTATCCTCAATATTAAATTGTATGAATAATTAATTACCAAAGAGATATTTATTGATTGATTTCATTATTATTCCTGTAAAGATACAAGAAGTAGTTATTCAACGTACCAGGAGAGTACGAGAAGTGGATAGTTAAGTACCATTAATAAAAAAACATAACATTTTTAAACGTTAATATTTTTATAATAACAAAATTACGTAAACTTGTATAGTCACTGTATAAACCATGTTTTACCATAATATGAATAAAACACCTTGACAATCCACCGCTACAGTTTTATTACGTTTTTATGCTCCCCAAATACTGTATACAGCTATAATTACCATTGTATGTCCAAATGAGTCACACTAGGAAAAAAAAAAACTAATAAAAAAAACTAAATAAATACAATAATTTTTATTAACTATTTTTTTTCTGTGACGTAGGTTATTTCCGTGAAAAATCTTCCTTTCATAGTCACCATTTTGTGTTGTATTAGATTCCGATTAAAAGTTTGAATTGAAATAGCTAAGCTCTCACTAGAATGTACTAATATGCCTTTAATAATTGTAACGGCCCTCGTTGATGACTTCACATGTCAAGTCGCTCGTATGGTAGCGTTGACGTCAGCAGCGGTGTGCGCGATCACCAGGCTGCCCCCTGCCCCCTACACCGCCCCCTACCCCCCTAGGGGGGCGAGGGGGGCTGTCTTGCGCCGCATCCTTCAGGCCCGCCTCCATACTCTCATTGCTCATATTTTGTTTGTTTCGTCTTTTAATAAGCTACCCTCAAATTTCTTGCTTGACAGTGAATATGTCCTGTAACTTCCAGCAACAAGTGATCCTACGGGGCCAAGGAATCAAGAAAGAGGAGGAGCTAGCATGGTGTTTCTTTTATAAAAATGTTTTTACTAATATACATGTTAATTAATTTTGTGTGGTTTTTTAGCAGGAAAGTCTTTACTAACCTTATACTGTGAACTTAAACATGATTTTAACATTTTTTGCGTTTGTTATTTATTATAAATAAATAAGTTTTAAGTGTTACATGCATTACACAATTGTCATACATGTATTTCAATTACATGAAGCCTAATAGATGTAATTGTTAATATATCAAAACCTAAATATTAACTGGACCAGATAGCAAATCTAATATGACTAGAGGATTACATATACATAATATACAGAGGATACATTGATTGAGAGAAGAAATGGGACATTCACAGTGGATCTATTTGTACGATATAAAGTAATTCTTTCCCTCGCTTTTCATATTGAGTAGTACCTCTTAGCCGCTTACTTGAAACTAAGGTACAAGGGTTTTCAAAACACGTAAATGACATAGTAATGATCACAAACCCAAAAATTGGGTATTCGTGTAAAGCTGTTTTTAAGGACCTACTCCCTGCCACCAAATACTGTATAAAGCGAGAATTACCATTGTATGTCCAAATGAGTCATACTAAAAAATAATTGAATTGTGTACTTTCTGTAGGCTTTTTCCAGACTCAGTCCGGAAAAGCCTATGGTTACAACATTAGAATAAGGAATAACTACACCACTATTGAGATACAGAACGATAATTTAAATAACTAAATCACAAAAGAGTTCAGCTTTATTATTTAGTTGTTTTTGTTCATTGAAAAGTCCAGAATATCCACTTTCCTGGAATCAATCTCCTCCTCCATTATGGGGTAAGTCTTGGCTCTATGACTAAATAATTAAATTTTACCGAAAAGTAATGATCGGTGCCAAAAAACAAAAACTGACGATGTTTTTAGAACGGTTGAGTGCAAGTACTAATTTACATGACGATAATGCAAATTGTTAAAAAGTGACTTTATATAACGTGCAGTGTAATTACTTCCTTATTATTTACTGAATGTAACACATCTGATGTGATGAGAGATACAAAGCCCAAGATGAAACCAAACATGCAATTTTTTACTTTATACAAGGATTTTATTACTAATGTTCCTAAGTTGTAATGTTCACGATAAATACAAACTTAAACATGACTAATTAATTTTAGAATCTTAAACAATAGATCATGAAATAAATTGTCTCAACATGAATATTTTTAATTTAATTGTTATTAACATTATTCTATTCAATAAAAACAAACCCGGGGTGCATGTTTAATTTGGTGGAGTGCGATAATGTTACGAAGAACGTGTAGCACATGTCCAAACATTTACTTTAATGTAAGGGACAGCAGTTTACAGTACTCTGGTACACTATATTTATAAATTTTGTGTCTGACCAGTGAAACACACAATAGATGTATTTTTTATATTATAATATGTAATGTATGTGCATTGCTGGTTATTTTAACACAACGAATTGGATCGCATCAGTATAGGAGATAACGTATCTAAAATATTCTCATGGGCCAGTTTGCCATATGGTTCCACAATGATGTATTATGAAGTTAAAATGGACAATAAGCCCGTTCTTAAAAATAAATAAGACTAAAGACAGAAAAGGCATGCTTTGAACAAATTTAATCAAAGAATTTGATAAGTCATTGTTGTCTAAGAATGCTTAAGAGGAAACAACTGTTATGGGACCGTTTGCTTCTAAGTTTAATTCAATATAATTATAACACTACATCAAAATTGTAAATATATTCATTTATAATTCACTTTGAAATACCTACAATCATTACTAATTACACATAATTCATTTCGGATTATCAAATTCTACAAGCCTTGGATTAGGAAGGTTTTTTTTATAACTCATCATATTTTATTTCTACCCAGTTTACATAATTTAGAACTGAAATAAGATCTAAGCAGTTTTTTATGCTATTAAAGTTTGCTTAAACTTTATACGACCCTCTAAATATTTATGTAACTATTATTTTTAGGTTTGTATCCTTGGACGATTTGTTCTAAAACCTTGTGTGAAATCCTAACCTTTTCCCTGCTGTATCGCTCGCCGTGTGCTCGTAGTCCCCACTCACTTCGCTAGCGTCTGCTGCTTAGGCATTCTGCTTTGTGCAATAATAAACAGGGTCCCAAGCCCCTCGTGTGTAACCCTCCTACCCCGCCGTTAAACACTCTCGACAACACTGCTGCTTAGGCGCGACTGCTTGGGAGAGAGAAGAGAGAAACAATCGTGAAAACGAAATACGAATATAACTAGGAATGTACCATAAATAGGAATGAATCATTTAACAATTCATACAAAGATGCAAGACTAAACTTTCTAAACGGTTAAACGCAAGTCAACCAATGAAAAGTTACGAAATTTCCAAAAATCTGTTGTTTAGACGTATTTTTCTTTGATTTAATTCATACTTATTTCTTCTTGCAATAAAATTATAAATCAAAGAAAAATGAGTAAAACAAGTATACCGGGTGTCTCACGTAAGGTGTCTCAAATCGATACAGATCTACATTTTGTCCTAAAATCTTGAAATAAAACTATTTCCCACTAAATTGACGCCAAGGAATAATTTAAAATAATTTAAAGGTTTTAAAAATACAGTGTGTCCTAAAAACAGAGGGTTACAGGTTAATCTTGCAATTATTTTCAAATAGGTGCAATTTTGTTGAAAGGTATATCTAATACAAACATTTAGGTGGAAACAGAATTTAGTTATCTTTATTCGTTTCAAAATTTCGTCCAATTTTGTAGTCAAAATAAAAATTACTGAATACCATGTAATTATTTTATTTGTTGTCATAAACAACTCCGTATTCAAAATACTTGTTTTAAATAACCTAAGCTTTTTTATAATAAGCACCCGGTATACAAAATTTTGTTTTTATTGTGATTATATTTTACTTGTATGTTGCTCTTGGAGCCCGTTGTTATGTGTACACAACCTTTTTATTATTGAATTGAAAAATATATATTTTTCACAAGAAACATTAAATACAATATATAAAGCCTATTGATATCTTAGGGTGACTACAGTATACCGCTCATGAAATATAACAAAAACCTAACTTTACATTTAACTCTAATATAAAATGAAAGATAAATATTAAAACTAATCTTTGAAAATGGAACTGCTAATACTAAGGTGAAAAATATTTTTTACTGAGGTCACAACGATTCTTAAGAGCCACAAAAAGTATTTTTATAAAATAAAGTGAACACCTGTTTATTCTTATACTAAACGGATTAAATTATTGTTTGACTAATTAATAACTGACAATCAAGCCTCAAGCAATGCACCAACAAAATATCAACAATTGAAGCATTCACTGTGGCGTTTGACTCAGACTGTGAACAAGGAACAATTGGCAGTGAGTCGGCCTCCTCTTTCAATTAATTTGTGTTTTGTAAAGGAGCTCGGTGATAAACTTGAAAAGAGCCAACTAATTTATGGACAAGAAACCCTCAGAGAAAACAGCGTTCTTTGCTAGTTGAACCCTTAAATTGGAGCCTCCCCTCCACACGGGACCATTTCACTCCATTTAACTACATTTACAAAGGGAGTCTTTGTTTACCCCTGCTGCATACCGGTTGCTTAACCAACAGCAGTATGATAAAAATACAGTTGCTTTGCATAAGTAGTGCACCGATGAGTATTAAGATATGCTAATCTTTGTGAAAAGGACAATTTTATTTGTAATAATATACATTGTGTATACGAATACCCACACAAGCCAAATTATACAAAGAAATAGGTGTATTTAAACGTGACATAACTTTTTTTTAAGAATACATACTGGGTTGTACTAAAAGAGTTCATTTCTTTTCGATCCTTTGAAGCATTATTAGGCAAGTTGAAGTTTTTTTTAAGCAACTGATCCCCTCCTCAAACGAAATAAAGGGTTACCTTTATTCATTTGTTTCATTGAGAGGAAATAATTTTAAATCACATTATTTTACAGCTTAGTCTTTAAACTTCATAGAATATTTAGTTTATTGTTAGTGTGAGTAAATATTTGTTTTCCGGAGAATAAATTATAAATTTTAACTGGAGAATAAATTATTTATCATTTCCCATACCATTACCTGTATATAATGGTTTTATAATTTCTTCTGAATATTTGCAAACGAATTTATAATTGCAAATTATTTGTTACACGAAACATTTATGTTTGGCTTTTAAGTATAAAAATCAATTAACCACATGCCAACAAAACAAAAATCAATGCCAACAAAACATGCAACTAAGAAAATCCGCAAATTAATAAAAAATATATATTGTAATCAATAAACCAAATTCCCCGAAATAAACATGACGTTTTTGGTTACTTTATTCAAGGTCTTCTATGACTACTGACACTAAAGGTAAAACAAGAGTTAAGAGCAAAGCTTCTGTGCACAGCTCTGTTGAATATATATTTAGTCACAATTCCGGGCGTTTCAACATCTTAGTCGACCACTTTGCGAGCGGCCGTGCTTCGTATTCCGTTTGAACCCGTTTTCAGGGCTGATGTCACTCACTTCCTTCTTTTAGCGCAAAAAACTTCTCATCAAGTAAGGGGTCTCGTCAATCCTGATGCAACAATTAGTCAATTTTTTTTGCTATTTAATAAATTAAATAAGGTGAAACAAAGTCAAAACAAAATATTTAATTATACTCACGGATATAAACTGAAATTGCAAAAAATGCCAGATATTTCAAATGATGTTAGTATTTAATAATTTTAATTAACACAGGTATAAAAAATATATAACATTTTTTTACTTTAATTGCTTTATAGTAACCACCGGAATGTATATACCCTTCCCATATCAGTTTTATGCTCAGTCAAGTTTAAACCTGGACTTATCATTGGTTATCATGCTAATAATGTATGACCAAGATCAATTATGAAATTATAAATTATTTGGTCTTAGTTAATGAAGTGAAATATAAGTGCGTTCATAGATAATATACAGGAATACTTAAGGAATTTTTTTGAACTTTTTATTTATTTTTCATTTAATATATTACTAGGTATATAAATGGTAAAATATGAAGCTTTTGTGGTTGAAAGAAGCTTTTAATTTTCGAAGATTGTCGTTTGATAAAAAACGAATTTGACTTTTTTCAATTATTTTACCTTTATACTAACTGCCTTCGTTAATAATGAAAAGGGAAATAATGCACTTTATTAATATAACAATAAGTAATGACAAAAAATATTAACAGTTTTCTAGTACAAAGCCTCAGAAGAAAATTATTATTTCATTCTTGATGTTGAATGTAATTCATCTTGAACCGCTAAGAACTGTAATGAGAGTGATCAGTTTGAAACAAAAATCCTCTTTCTGAAATTTGTATTTGATTTCCTTATCAGTCATTATCAATCCAAGATTATATCAAATTTTTATTCATTTCTTATTAGTTTATTTTCTTAAATAGTTTTCAATGCTTATACTAAAACTTTTTTCACTTAAATAATTTTATAAAAACCGAAATGGAATGTACAATATTTTAATGTAAATAAATTTCTGTATATTAATCTATAACTTATTCCGGTTCCTAGAGGAAGTAAAAAACTCATGTTTTATGAATAATAAAGCTATTTCTAGGATTATTATATGATTCAAGTAAATGTTTAAGAGTTTAATCTAAAATTTATGTCTTAAAGCGGAAGCAGAGCAATTGAATACGAAAGCGTTCGTGAATATTGCTAATACAAAATTTAATAGCTTATTTGCTAACCATTGCAGGGGTTGCATTGTATTATTAGAACAATAAAGGTTTTTATGTATCTATTAAGAGAGTTTATTCGCTCCATAACAGTCATTTTACCCGGCCTGCAATAATACGTCTTATGGCTGAAGGCTGTTTTAAACAGCTGTAACTTTCGTCCGGGGAACATTTTCCTTAGCAAAATTGTGTTATGTGTGCAACAATGGTCTTCATTTGTAGATAGTTTTAATTAGTTTCCCACTTAAAAAAAAAATGCTTGAGTTTGAAAGGATTAGTTATGCATTTACTTAAGAGTCACTCATTGTAAATGGTGTTCGGACCCTTTTTTGGCTCAAAAAGAAATTTAATAATAAATATTATAAATTTTCGAAAAAATATTCAACATTCCAAGGCATTTGATCAATCAATAGTAATATATATTCTTGAAAATTAAGTTTCAATAAATACAAAATAATTTGTTTATTATTAATACTTTACAAATTTGAAAAAAGGTTTACATTCAATGAGACTTATACGTTCTTTTATTAAATATTAATAAATAAAATTCGCTATTTAACTTTGAATTCATCCCTTCCAATACATTTATTACACTTTGTCTAAATACAGCTTGTCCTGTATAAAAGTAGACATATTTGATCTAAAACGGAAAGACAAATTTATTTATTTAGAGGTAAAATGTTAAATATTAAAAATATAAGAATAAATTTGAACCAACGTACTTGTTACTCGATATCGAGCAATTTAGTTTGGGTAATTTTTAATGTTCACGATTTTAACCAGTTCGTTGATTAGTTTATCCTTTAAGGTTTAAATCATAACCTTTTTGGTATGAATAGACAGATATTCTCATTGTTTTAAATACTGTGTTTTTTTCGTTACAGCTGTTAACTTATTATCTTTAAAATTTTCCCATCAATGTCAATCAAATGAAGAAATTTATAACTTTAAGTGCTTCTAGGACCCTTCAGTTTGGATGGATATTTACTAATTTACTTTAGCAACAACTTCTAGCCAAGCTCTATCCAATAACACTAAAATCATAAAAATTGGTTGAAAACTGTAGGAGGAGTTTCTTTTACAAAAAATCGTGTCGCTTATTAAATATCTATAGATGTCACGGCAAAAGTTACACATTAGGAAATCTAATTTCAAACCATTGAAAATTATGACGACTTTTCCAAATTATATATAGACTTATAGTTCAAGCTAGATGATTTTACAAATATGTTTTAATTGAGGCAAAACAATTAATTTAAAACCACCAGCTATGATAATATTGATTTTAAAGTTCACAGGTGCAAAAAATATGCACCTTGAAGATGGAATGAGTTTATGGCAGAAAAGGAGATAATTGGCCAATGGTTGGCTTCTCTTTAGCTTGAGGCATTTAACAAACGAATCAATTTGGCAAAACGCATTGTTAGCGCTGCCGCGGGACGGGACGGGACGGGAGGGACGGGATAGGACGGGACGGGATAGGACGGGACGGGCGGTAGCAGAAGTCATACGCCGGGGGACATGTACACAATCATGTTAGCTTTATTTGTCCATTCCATTTCACATTCCTTCCAGTGATGTGGAATTACTTTGCAACAAACAAATACAAATTTACTTCCAGTGATTTGTTTCGGATTCTAAACACCAGACACAATGATTTTAGCAATTTACAATTAATGATAAAAATATGTTTCCCGATAAAAATGCTTTGGGAAACAATGCAACAGTCAACGAGTTCAGGTTCAATGAGTCAACAACGTAACAAATTCATTGAACCTTTTTTTTTTTTTTTTTTTTTTTTTTTTTTTAATTATAAACACGTTAAAATAAATATTTACTCGATTATTTAATAATGTTTAATTATATTTTCGTTTTCTTATTTATTTTTAAATAAAATATAGCATTTTCAAAGTATTAGCCTATTATTAAAATGTATGTAAATTTAATTGGAAGTACGGAATTAAATTTTTTATCAAAATAATCCACAACTTTTGAAAACATTTTTATAGAAAACTTTAATTAATGTTTATAGTATTGAAATATCTTATATTTGCAGATAAAAGATACTGTTTTATGTGAATCATACCTACTCCTATGTTCAAAAAATAATATTCAGTCTAAGGTCAAGATAAAAACACATCCAAATAATATATCCACAATACTTATTTTATCATAATCGTTTAGATAATAATTGTTTTATTTCGTTGGCTACGTTTTCATTGTAAATAAATAACATGTTTTGGAAATAACATTGAAATAATTATATAAGTATTGTAACAATTTTCTTATATTGAATATACTTTAAGCAAGTCATATATTTTACTCATATGACCGTACGCGTTACTTCAATTTCATAGAATAAGTGAATTAGTATT